>JACYXH010000659.1:12447500-12967500 GCA_026745465.1 Lota lota | reverse complement strand
ACTGACCCGAAACTGGCACAAACATGTTTTTTTAATTAGCATGTAGATAAAAATGTAATCAGAGTGCAATGTATGCTAACTCTAATCAACTGAACTGTTTTCACATTGGCATTGTGGAACCACTTGACTTATTGGCGGCGCACTGATTGCAGACACACACAAATGCATGTTTCAGGAGCGCCGACACACACATGCACACACACACACACACACACATACAAACTTAACTTTACAAACTAAACAACCAGAATAATTGGGTTATTTTGAATATGTTTGAATATGAAAATAGAAATATATTAACTGGCATCTTGCCATTTCTACATCAAAAGAAATATGTAGCTCAGAAATGTCAGCACGCTGTCTTATTAACAGGTCTTAGGCCCATCCTGACCAAATCAAAGCATATACTGTCGGGCTGCAGACCTCTAAATGGAATATGGGAGAAAGACAGAAGATTGCTGATGTACAACTAGACTCTGTTTGCATCAATCATTAGAGTCCCTTAGGACTCACATGGGAATAATAGCTTGCTGCTTTGCCCAGCAGTACATTAGAGCAGAGCCTGCATGGCCCATTACACTACTGCAGTGCAGAACACACTGTAGCTGCTACATTTCCAAGATGCTTGTCTTCATAAAGATTATTACTGTGAATAATTTCCCATGATAGGCTATTTGCTATTATCCTATTTATCCTATCCTATCCTTACTTTTTACACTGTACGCTGTGCTGTGGCTTCCCCTACTACCGGTATTCATATGAACCAATGTACCTCCCTACGTATGTTTGCCGAATTTGCTTGCCAAGTGATTTCCTATTTCAATTTTCTCAGTATTTCTTGATTTTCTGTTATCATATTCCCGTGCTATCTCACTCTCTCCACCTCCATCATCAGAAATACATCCAGGAGGCCAGGAACCTGGGAACAACAATCAGGCAGCCCAAACTGTCCAACCTCTCCCCATCCGTCATTGCTCATACCAATTGGAAATTTGTAGAGGGATTGCTTAAGGAGTGCAGAAACAAGGTTTGAGCCTATTGCCATCCAACATGCAAGACCACACTCTGTTGCTTCAGTCATACATCTTTTTACCTGGGTAAATGAAACATTTGATAAGAAAACACTATAGTTGTTTACACCAGAATGTGCAACAATCTTTCCAGTTAATATTTCTGCTCCTTTTGTCTTCCGTATTGCCTTGTCTTAGCTTAATGTTATCGTCTCTTTTTCTTTCAATCTATATTTATTTGATTTGGTATAGGTTGAGTTTATTTGACACAGATTGCTACATCAATCCACCATGTTCAGGTGTACGTTGTGACTACATTAGCCTTTTAAGTGCTTGTGGGGGTAGGATGTGCAAAGGCGTGCTCATTGGGTGTTATTCCTGTGCAGACGAAGCGCATGCTGGTGGAGAAGATGGGCCGGGAGGCAGTAGAGCTGGGCCACGGGGAGGTCAGCATCACGGGGGTGGAGGAGAACACTCTCATCGCCAGCCTCTGTGACCTGCTGGAGAGGATCTGGAGCCATGGGCTGCAGGTTAAACAGGTCAGCCACCAGTTATATTAATCCCATGTGGAGGATTTTGGAGTTAAAAAGCCCAAAGGACACGGCAGTGTCGGTATACAACGCAAAATTATTTTGTGGAATTTTTGTGACCAAAATAAGACTTCAATTATATACAAAGTAAATAAAAAATACAGCCTTGCAGCATTCTACATTCTGTGCCTTGCTCTGTTAAAACAATATGATTCTATTTATTTTTTGGATTGCGCTACAAATAGGAAACTCAATTTGTGCTTTGGGCTTAATAGCAGCAAGTTAAAGAACATAAATGGAAACTGTGCAAGTCAAGAGATAGAATACAAATATAATAACTAAGAGACACAAGATATATATACTTATATGTTATACTGTTGGCTATGATGGTTTGGAGAGTAATAGTATATTTAAAAATAAAAAATATATATAAAATAAGTATATATGTACATATCCCATGAACGGGGAGAAGAAAATGTCCAGTGTGCAAATAAAGAGCCAAATGTGCATGTACCAGTCCAAGTAAAGTGAGTTGCATTATGCAATTTATCTTGCCTCTTTAGACCATCCAGATATTCATGTATGCGTTTATCAATGAGTATCAGTCTGCCCTTGGCTGGACAGTAATTTATTTTTCAAATATGGTCGCAGCCATACGTTGTTAAAAAAACTGCAGCCACTCAAAGTGACACTTTTGCTCTCTTTGTATATTCTAATCTGAGAAAAGCCTTCCTTGTAGATTTATGTTAATCTTTTAACACTTTCAACTAACTTTTCGGCAAACTGTGACGCTTCTTGTTCATCATGAACTGAAGGTCCCTGACCCGAGCACTGATTGGTCCTATTATTTAATACATTTTAGGAAAAGCTCTTAACGGAATCAAGGCCAGACTGATCTGCGGAGATCAGGATGGTTTCACGAGGCTACGGTTTATCTGCTTTATTAAAGGCTGGCTTCTGTTGAAGCTATGTGCATGAATGAAGCATGAATTAATTAATGCTTCTACTTACGAGGTCATAGCATTACTTAAAGAATTTATGTCAGATGTCTGTGATGAATAGTTAATCTGAAAAAGAAAATCTATCCTCATCATAGCAACAAAGTATTGTGTCAACATGTTATGACAAATCTTTTAAACACATGAAAGCAAATGACTAGCTTACATATTGACAAGCTCCTGTCAACACCGTTTCCTGTGCCACTTTAGCACTTCCTGTGTTTGCTTATTGGTTTATATAGGGCAAGTCTGCCTTGTGGTCCCACCTGCTTCACTACCAGGAGAGCAAAGAGAAGAATGATGCCACACCAGGCGGATTAGGACCCCCAGGTGAATGTGGAAATCACTTTACAAAATATTTTGAAATTATTGTTGATTATTGCCCATATATGTGTTATCGGTAGGCCTACTGTGGCCTACTAATGTGTTGCAACCTGTTTATCCTGTAGTTCAGGTCACATACTTAATTATTCTCTTAGGTTTCATTCACGACACTGAGCGGCGCAAATCCGATGGAGGCTCTGCCATGCCCCCTCTGAAAGTCTCTCTGATACAGGATATGAGGTTGGTCTATTCATTTCATTGAGTTGACTGCTTTAACAGTCCTTTCACAAGTATTTATATTTAAATGCCTTGGAACTTTTCAACCCATTGTGGGTGACCCTGCCTATGAGCCATTTGGGATGTCAAACGCTGCCTTCTAGTGGTCAGAAGATGGTTTGGATGTCAAACTCTGCCTACTAGTGGTCAACAGACGTTAACGTGACAACTGAAAGCAAAGCACAATATCAACTGATTTAATGAGGGATAGAAAATGTTTCCGACCCTGTAAAGTTTGTGAGTTGTGTCCACAAAGATTGACACCATAAGCTGGGAACCTTTTTCATGCATTTTTACTACTACTTATTACGTATGTAACCAGGTTTCTTACTATGTGTTTCACAATACAAACCCATGTACATGTTCCAGCCAATCAGCAGAGGTCGTCCTTTAAATATGTCAATCCATGTGTGGTTCAAAGGGAGCTCACAGCCAAACTGTTGAACAACGCGTTACTTCCAGCCTAATTACCAGGCACCCTGTCAGTCTGAGTAAGGCACATTTAGGCTTCAACAAATCTCACATGGCTGTATGCTTTGCCCACAGACCACTGTCGTCATACAAAAACAAATAGGCTAACACACGTGCCCATTACCAGCAAGCAACAACTATAGATATTATATATTATTTTATATTTTATATTATCTTTTTTCATATTATATTATTATATTATTTATATCATTTGTATTCATTTATTAACCTTGTGAATTTTTTTAATTAAATAAAAACAATTCATATTTTGCTAATATTATTTGCATGAATAGGATTCCATAATTGTCCATATCTCTGTCTATGAGTTTTGCTTTTTGTTTTCTAATACATCCAAAATGATCTTCTGTGCCTTATCAAAATGAAGTGGCAAAAAGAAAGCAGACAGCATGTTGTTTGAAGCTAACAGCATGTCTGGCATCCAAGTGCACCATGGGTAGGTGCAGTTTTGCTCCGTTGCCATGGAGAAAGTGTGTTGCAGAAAGTGGGTTAATGCGTGAGAGGGATTCTCCACGGTGTGTGTAAAAGGCTGCGGCAGCACAGGGGGAGGGAGGAGGGTAGGGGCCATGAGCAGGGCAACAGACGTACAGCCAGGTGGAGTGGAAGGGAATATGTCTGGACGTGGGCGAGGCATGATAGGCCTCTAGCGACGACGGCTCGCACGCTGGGGGGGGGGGGGGGGAGAAGAAGTCCCTCTCTGCATCCGTCCTACAATCCTGGGACATTTACACACACACACACACACACACACACACACACACACACACACACACAAATGGTGGCACAGAGATGGAACAATAGTATCCATCTTTGTTTTCAAGTGAAGCTGATGTATTATTCGATTGTCAATGCTTATATTCCCCTGATTTATTTTAGCAATCCCCTGGGTTTTAATAATTCTGTTGGTTTTAATAAGCACCCTCCACCACCTTCTATGATTGCGTCCCTTGACTTTGTCAAATGTATCTGCAGGCATATTCAGAATATAAGTGAGATCAAGACAGACGTCGGCAAAGCAAGGGCCTGGGTGCGCCTTTCCATGGAGAAGAAACTGCTCTCCAGGCACCTGAAGCAACTGCTGTCCGACCATGAACTTACAAAGTGAGTGACTCCTCCACACTCCATCATGAAGAATGAGCCTAAACACATGAAGTTGGGGAAGAGAATAGATACACAATGTACACAAATAATTGTGTATGTGTATGGGACAAATAAGGGAATTTACTTGAATTGAATTCACCTTTCTTATTTGGTCATCTGGGTTTTCATACCCTATGGGCTCACTTAATTACCCCATTCTATGATGGGACAACAATAGAATAAATAGTTATTACTATTATTATTATTGTAGAGGACTGCACTATGAAATTTAGCTGATATCCACCAACCACTCATACATAATTAATTGGGTCCTTTTAAAATTGCAAGGCGCCATACTACGGTCCACTGAAGCATAAATTATTCACAGGATTATTCATACTTGATAAATCATTGTTGAACTGGGTCACATTCAAAGGAGTTTCTGACCTTGCCATGCCAGGAATTGTGCTGTTGTTCGCCTAACAATATGAGGACAGTATTGTTGATGCAATGAGATGTTGATATAAACGCAGTGTGTATCCATTTGGCACAAAAAGAATGAAACCACAACACTGAAGTATTCTAATGCATTCATGAATTTATTACTGAATGTATTTTTGCCCACCCCATAGAAAACTGTATAAGCGCTATGCTTTCCTGCGTTGCGATGACGAGAAGGAGCAGTTCCTCTACCATCTCCTCTCCTTCAATGCCGTGGACTACTTCTGTTTCACCAACGTCTTCACCACCATCAGTGAGTTGCTCTGCTCATATTGCACAATGGCTGTCCATATTTGTCCCCACTCCATCTAAATCAATATGTTGTCATGTCATACTTGTAGCCATTCCCTGACGTGTTTCCTCCCTGTGTGTTGTCGTCACAGTGATCCCCTACCATGTGCTAGTGGTCTCCAGTAAGAAGCTGGGGGGCTCCATGTTCACAGCCAACCCCTGGGTGTGTGTTTCTGGGGAGCTGGCTGAGACCGGGGTGCTGCAGGTTCCCAGGAACACCCTGGAGATCACTTTTGAGGTGATGATGATGATGATGATGTTGGTGGTGGTGGTGATTATGATGATGATGATGATGATGGTGATAGCTGCAAATTTTCTTTTGTATGTGTCAATAATTCAAGTGATTCAAAGTTATTGGAGGTTATTGTATGTCTCTATCTTTGGTGTGGTTTTTGTTAAATACCTGTCACATTTTTTTGAAGTAATGCATATTGTGCAAAAATGCCAATACAAATGTTAATCATAAAAACCTAATAATTGTTTCTACTCCTGTTCAGTGCCAGAACCTAGGCAAGTTGACCACGGTTCAAATAGGCCACGACAACACAGGACTCTACGCCAAGTGGCTTGTGGAGAGCGTCGTGGTCCGCAATGAGATCACGGGACACACCTATAAGTATGTTTGCAGGGGGGTGTAAAAAACAAACAAAAACAAGCATGTATTTATGTTGAGCTTAGACAATGCAGTCCCCATGATCTGAACATGCATGTGTTGTGTACCTGTGCCAGGTTCCCCTGCGGCCGGTGGCTGGGGAAAGGGGTGGACGACGGGAGCCTAGAGAGGATCCTAGTGGGAGAGCTGGTGACCGCCAGCGCGGAGAACGATGAGCGCATGTGTCGGACCCCTCCCATGCAGCAGTCCCCAGGCATGATGAGGAGGTTTGTCACCATCTCGCCAAACAGCAAACCAAGTGAGTCAGACCTCGACTGCCATTAGCATTGTCTACTTTTTTTTAAACCGACGACATGACAGATGTTTGCCTTTTCATCCATTTCACATAAAGTCCACTTGGCTTAGGGCTTGCAACCTTGCATTGCAGAAGGGTTTGCGTTGCGTCTAAAGCCCTGCACGTGTTGTAGCACCAAAACACATCTGAGAAGCAGGGAGTAAACCTGACCTAGGCGGAAAAATCTTTGTATCTGTGCAGTTCAAACAAACTAGGTTGCGTAAAAAAACACAAAATGTCAACTTTCTACGCAATCAGTATGTTCGAGGCGTTAAGCTTTTTCTAAATAACAGAGCTATACTGTGGAAAGTGAAGCACTTTTTGAAATGTATAGACATTTTATTTGTGCCCTGTATCACTTGAATCTGGATGTTGTTCTTCTGTGAGTGTTTCTGTTGATGGATGGAATGTTCCCTTCTTTCTCCCCACATCGTCCAGAATTAAACACAGGTCAGATCCAAGAAGGAGTTGGGGAGGCCATCAATGGAATCGTAAAGCACTTCCACAAGCCAGAGAAGGAGGTAGGAGACGACTTGAGTAGATGACGCCCCGCCACTTGTTCCTCTATTATTTATTACCTTTTACTAAAGAATGGTTACTACCCTAGTGATCTCTATGCTCTTTAACCATAATCTATGTTGTGGTGTTAAGTAATAGATATGATTGAAATGTATTCTTTAACTCAAAATGAATTATTATTATTATTATTATTATTATTATATATTTTGTATCTTGGTTTTTGGTTGAAGAAGCTCCTTGACAGATCCCGCTGTATTTCATTATTGGTTCAAATTTGTACCTGTGATGTTATTACAATAGAATCCTAATTTAGATTGAGATTTAGAAGATGTGGAATTTATTTCAGGAACGTACTGGTTGACCATACAGTCGGAAAAAAACAAATGACGTTTTGGTGTATTTTATTTGAACTGCTCAAGTTGGGTATGTTATTATTAGAGTTGCGGACCGTTCTAAACATTCATTCTCTCAATGTTGTCATCCATGTGTGCTGAGTGCAGAGAGGAAGTCTGACTCTTCTGCTGTGTGGGGAATATGGTCTGGTCTGGGCATTGGAGCAAGTGTTTCAGCATGGCTTCAAATCACCCCGGCTTTTCAAGAATGTCTTCATTTGGGACTTCTTAGGTAAAAATATTTTTTTAAGTATCATTAAACATTCAATAACCGTATGCAAAAATAATCAAACTACTTTAATTATTATTATTTTATTTTTTGAATTTTTACAGAAAAGTCCCAAGTGCACTTTCAGAATGCAGAGCAGCGGGGTGTGAGCCTGGATGAGAACTGGCAAACAAGAGTGCGCGACTTCTGCCGCTTCATGTGTGCCATCAACAGCACATCCCGAAACATTGGGAAGGATGGAAAGTTCCAGATGCTTGTCTGTCTTGGAGCGAGGTAGGCACTTAGCACTTAGTCTTAAGGCACCTCTTTATATCAACATGGGAGAGTGAGAGTGGATGAGATTAACTGTGTGGTGAGTGCTGCTTGAAACCTCTACAATTCATGTCAAAATAAGAATGTTACTGGTCATGATCTATTTTCACTTTCTTTCACTCTCGTTGTTGACTTATACTTGACCTCATCTCTTAGGGACCATTTGCTGCACCATTGGATTGCTCTGCTTGCAGATTGTCCAATTACGGCCCAGATGTACGAGGACATTGCGTTGATTAAGGACCACTCATTGGTAAATTCTTTAATCAGAGTGCTACAGACATTGCAAGAGTTCAACATTACCCTAGAAGCTTCTCTTGTAAAAGGTGTTGGCATCTAATAAGACCGCTCCTTCCTGCTGTTGGGACGGAGCAGGAAAGATATTGGGACCACACACAAAAACAACAAGGACAACAACAACAAAAATCATAGTAACTTTTTTAAAACAGGAGGAGAGTTGAACAAATGAGGTTTTCTGGCTTATATTAAAGCTACTGATACGTTTGCCATATAAAAATATGAAGTGCAATGAGCCTTTCAAGATGTGTTAGACGTTTAAAATATGTTTTCTATTATGATCCATGACTTTGACATTACTGATGATAACCCACTCGTGCTTTACTGTTGAAATACAATATTTTCATTGTTGTCATTAAGTGCTGACAATAGCGATATTTGGGAAAAACAATAAACAAGAATTGTTTCATATATTTTCAAAGATAACAGTATTATTTTGTTATGTCTGACAAGTTGCTTGCTCTGTTGTAACTCAGATTCCAATGTCATAATGCAGAGCTTGAAGCAAAATATGTAAAAGTATGCTTTATAAGTATGCCCATGGCAGGGGATGTATGTTTTTGTAGTCTGAAGTTAGATTCAACTACATGAACCAAACAGTGTCTTGTTTGTTTGGCGATTCTCTGAAAAGTATAGGAGTATGAAAATACATTACATGGATCAGTCTCATGGCAGTGGGTCTACGGCAAATGTTTGCGCTTTTGAGTGTGAGGCATTGCTTTGCTCTTGTTCTGTACATTGGTTCACCATCACACACCTCTTATTTAGGGAAATGCTGGCTATTATTAACAGTCTGTGCAAATAGCTTTAACCAGGCCCTGATACTCATCCCACATTAAACTATTAACACTACGCCTGCTGTCTGAAGAAAATTTGAGTACGATTGTTTGGGACTGTTTTGAGATCTGGAAAGACATCTACATGACCACGTGATGGGATGCCACACTTCATTTCTGATTTGTCATGGATACTGCTATGCAATCTCCAGGTGAAAACATTATTGGACTTGGGGGCAGGACAATTCTGGAGTGTATTCGCCATCTCTTTTCTTTATTAAACTTACTGTGCAGGACAAGGGATTTGATATAAGATGTAAAGGATGTATTTCCCTGTGCCAACAACATCTGGATTGATTATGTTGTACTTGTCTATGTTCAAGTTACATGAGCATCTTGGGAGATATATATTTTTTGTTTTCCAATACTATTGTACATTTATTGACATAGCTGTGTAATGTAGTGTTTACTAAGTGGGCAACTGTACAGTGTAAAAAATAAATATATATGTATAAAGAATAAAGAATAAAACGTACGTAAGCATAAAATGGTATATTATTTGAGTGTTGTGTTTATTTACATAAACATACAAGTAAACACAAAACATAATACGCAGTAGATAACAGCCTGCGAGAGAACGTAAACAAACCCGTTGGCGCCAACTCGAGTAGATGTTTTTCCCACACTACGGGCATATCATCGGTTCTGGGAATTAGAGTGTAAGGTTTGGCTGACAGCACAGCGTAGATCCACAATATTTGTACGGGAGCACTACAACTACCGAAATGCAACATTGATAAACACTAAACACGGCGGCAGTGATTGGTCGAATGCATTTTCAAACCAGACCTTTGCACTCCTTATATGGTCTTACTACGTCGAGCCCTTTCATTCCGTGTTTTTATGCTAATTATATTATAATACACAGCTGTATGTTGTAGTAAGGCATGCGCAGTGCGTGAAAAGAAAACCGTCAAGATCAAAGTTTTTGTTCGGTAAGTCTTCTCTATGGAATTCTGGAAATAGATAATGTTGATTGGTTATGTTATTTCTTATCCGCCGTGGAATTTATTTGGTTTGCATTTAGTCTGACGTCCATGTTGAAGTTAGTTCAATGCACAAGAGGATTGCGCTCAACAATGGGATGCCGTGGAAGTGAATGAGAGCGTGGCGTGGAAGCTAACACGCTAGGTAGCCGCTAGCTAACAACAATACGCCGTATTTGGCGCTCTAGCGGACAAAAGTTTGAATTTAAAGGGAAGGTAGGCAGTATTTCTACTACGTTAATTCAAAATAACTTGTATAATACAAAAGACGATTCAGTGTAGTTATTCGATGCAGCTGCATGTACAAATAGTTGAACGACAAGCCCCGGTAGCTTTTTGTTCGACTTCAGAGAGCACTGCCCGCTTTCCTATATCGACAACCAAAACACACGTCTTGACACACGATCATTACCTATTACCGATGTACACACTTTTTACATATTGATATGCCAATGGATCATCAGAATATAAATGAGAATACGAGTTATTACCCTGCACGTGTAAATCGCGTATATTCCATTTTTGAACTCAAATAGGAAAGTAGTATTCTGTTGCGTCACATGAAGTGAAGTCGCCAACATTAGTACTGTAGCACGTCATGATTTTTGGACTGTTATTTGGTTTGTTTCCCTATTCGTTAGTCTTGAATAGAGTCGTTTCTCTGGTTTGATGTTTAGTGATTACGAGTTTATTTGTCGTATCCTCTTTTTCCTGCTGCTTCGCAAACCGGCGGCAAATTGGTTGCTGCATAACACCAGTTTTTTTAAATGCCCATGCAATTGTTCTAAGTAGATTACTTCAACGTTAAGGTCCGGGTATCTTAAATCATATTTAATTGACGAGTCAACCGTGTGTGTTTTGGGGGCAGCCCGCCGTAAATGAATAGTGCGCGTCTATCTGCAGTAACGTTACTGGGCAGTGAATATTGACTACCTTTAACCAAACATTCCGTGTATTTTCAGGTGTTGGACCAGAGATCAACGGATTCAAAAATGTTTGGTTTTCATAAATCCAAGATCTACCGGAGTAATGATGGATGTTGTATCTGTAAAACCAAGTCCTCAAGTTCACGCTTTACAGACAGCGGTCGTTATGAAGAAACCTTCAGGCTGTGTTTTGGGTGAGTTCCTGCTTGAATACATATTCTTGTTAATTTCCACGAGATTGTTGTATAATAAACCATTAGTTTGTATTAATAATATATTCACGATGCACTGTTTTTGATGCTACTTATCTTTTGTGTGTAGGTTGTCAGAAGATCGTGTTGGAGATATCTGCAATGCTTGTGTTCTGTTAGTAAAGAGATGGAAAAAGCTACCTAATGGGTCAAAGAAGAACTGGAATCACGTAAGGGCCGTTCAAATTAATTGTTTACTTTCGTTTCAATAGGATAATTTATTTAAGTGACATGTCACTGTTCATAATACAGGTTGTGGATGCCAGAGCAGGACCAGGCTTCAAACTAACTAAACCCAAGAAGATGAAGACTGGTGAGGTGAAGAGGAAAAGCAAGCTTAAAAAACTTCACAAGTTTAAGAGGCAAAGTAAGTTATGACTGCAATAATTAGCCTTGAGCGAACCAACAATGGGCTTTTTAAACAACTAATCAATAATGGAAGCGTTTTGCCATGTTGGTCTAAAAACCTATGGTTGTACGTTCTTTACAGATTCGGATGCCCAAAGCACCACATCCAGTATGTCTCCCTCCCAGTCCCCCAGCTACAGCAACCAGTCAGATGATGGTTCTGATATTGAGTCCAAGCAGAGGCGTTCTACTCCCACTGCCTTCTCTTTCCTTGACCGCTCCTACTGGAAAAGGTATATCCTACAAACCTCATTTACTGATAATTTCGGTTTTATTAATTTGCCACCTACAGTATTGTGTTTTTATTCTATAGCAGAACATGTGGGTGGGGGGGAGATAAAGATAATAATAATAAAAAAAGAAGCATTATGCTTGCGCCTTACATTCAAATAAAGATTGTACCTTCCCCTCTCTTTAGGCAGAAGATATGCTGTGGCATTGTCTATAAAGGACGGTTTGGGGAGGTGATCATTGATCCTCGGTTATTTAAGCCCTGCTGCAGTTCTAAGAAGCAGAATACCATGGTGCCCACACAGGTGGCACCGCACCTTCCAGACACGCTTCCTGCACCAGTTCCAGAAGAGCTGAAAGAAACCTGGTGATGTTTCTTTCTTTTATTTTAAATCCCACAGGGTTGTCCATGGTGCCTAGATTTGTCTCCAGTGGCAGACTTCACCCATCAAATTAATTTGCAATGTTGGAGAGAAGTTTGATCAACTCCTCTTACGGTTCCCTTTTTTTCTATGTGTATTTGCATTTGCTTTTTGTATAGAACTGACTTATTTTTTATTATCTTTTTTTAAGGGCATTAGTCAACTATAAAATGGCCATGACAGGTTAAGTGTTTCTTGTGAATTAACTGACCAGCTTTCTGTAAATATCTGACTT
Organism: Lota lota; assembly: GCA_026745465.1. Taxonomy (NCBI): domain Eukaryota; kingdom Metazoa; phylum Chordata; class Actinopteri; order Gadiformes; family Lotidae; genus Lota; species Lota lota. The sequence goes on along the minus strand of JACYXH010000659.1, from coordinate 12,955,010 downwards.
TTCCCATACATATCATAACTGTTAATGTGCTCAATCACCAGATATTCCTAATACCAGTTTGTTTGAGTATTTCTTTTCAACTCACCTTGTCCTTGATGTTGCTCCAAGTCTACAAAAACGATGCTCTCTGATTATATTACACAAAGAAATATTGGCAAGCACTGTGAACATGCTCCAATCTGTTTTCCATCAAATCTAGACATTGTCAAATGCTTATACTACATGCGTGCAGTCTTATGTTCCACAATTTACCAGACAGAAGTACTGTACAATAGTGTTTCTGTACAGTAGGCATATCTGTTTCAATTAATCTGCAGTGTGTGTGTGCACATTTTAACAATTGGTTAGCCTGTGTACATACTACTGCTTTAGTAGTCAAATTTTTTTTTTATGAACTGAAAGGCATGTTTTTTTCCAAGCTGATGTTTTAAAGGGGTTTGTAAATACACATTTAGCTTTGTGCCATAGGGTTCCATAATCGGTGAACCACTACTTTTCAAAGTTTTGTGAAAAAGGCACTGCTGGATAACTGTCATATATCCTGTCTTCAAGGATTTACTTTTTTCTTTTTTCTATATAAAAGGTGAAATTCCAAGGTCATACTTCTACAGTGAGATTGTCACTAACATTAAAAGTAATGCTGGATGCATGGGGTAAAACCTGTAATTTACAAATCATGACTGTTCTGCATTTCTTCTACAGCCTTGCTTAATGTTCTGTTACTGAATATGTATTTGTTATTGCGGTTGCTGTTTTTCTTTAAGGCAACTCTCAAAGCTATGACTATGCAGACATTTTGAATGTGAGAAGTGACCTGAAAGTTCAATTTCATATCTTGGCCTCAGGTGTTTATTTATTAACCAAATTGGCTTGTAAAGCAATAATTAAGTCACTCACAAAGAATTGTTTTTGCCACGTTATTTCTAACCATATATTTTATAAAAGAATGCTCATATTGCACGGTTTTTGCCATTGTGCATAATGTCGATGTCCAGTAAACTGTGGTTTTCAAAGGTTACTTTGAAAATTGTGACCCTACTTAAACAACATGGTTTGAAGGACCATACTCTAAACATGTTTTATTAAAACACATTTCTGCGGCAGGGTAGTTGGAAGCTGAACAATTGATATTCTTGTTGAAAGGATGATTGCTGCTTCCTTTGAGGTTAAAATTAAGCTTGTTTTTGTGTTTGGGTAGATATATTAAAGTTGTTCAAGGTACATGTTAAGTTATGAGTTGTGCCTTTAACAATTGCCAGTCTTTTTTATAAGAATATCAATCTTATGTAATTTAATATTTATTACAAAACATTTTGTACAAGCTTAAAGATTTCTCATTTCTGTCTTTTTGTGCACTTCCTTTCAATATCTGTAGTTCAATGTTTTTTCTATACTGTACACAACATAATAGGTCATCTGTAATAAAATACAATAAAAAGCCAAATTGTGTTGGTCTAATATTTTCGTTAGGTGGTGCACGTGAGTCTCCTACCACACAGTGGGGCGAAGCAAACACAAGAGCGCGTGGGTTGTTTTCAATCCATCGTCTCCTATGAGTAACAGTGTTGATATTACAACAGTTTCATTACTAGGTTTTTCAAAAGAGCAACGCGATTTATCACGTATCACAATTAAGTGCACAAAAACCTGCTACTGTAACAGTGCAAAAGTGAACGCTTGAAAACGGTGAGGAAAGTTTTGAAATCCAAAATAAACACCGCAAGGAAAAACGCACAACTAGAACGTGCATGTATGTAGAATGGACTCGCAACTGTGCATTGACCGTAGAAAAGTGTTCATCCGCATTTATAAAAGCATCGGGAAAGTATTACGCTCGCGCAACTCTAGCTCCTCTTTTCGCCTTGCGCGCGCCCACATACTCCTTTCTCTTTCTTAAAGCCCTGCTGGTGAACACACTGACAGGCTACAATGAAAATGAGGCGGACACTTGGTCGCCACTTCAGTGCGTACACGTCCTTTTGAGGAGACCTCTAAACTTGGATATCACCATGGGAGCTGTTTGGATTGCGAGGAACTTTTGTTTGTTTTTGCTCTTGTTAAATACTCGCCAAAGCATAGCACTACCCGAGAGTCAAGGTAAGCTTACTCCGACTGGCCACACAATATTCTTACGCATGCTTTCTGTTGTTTTCCCATAGCCTTTATTTCTACTCTGGGTAGCGCTCATTTATAGGCTACATTACGTTTACTATGTCACTTTTATATTCTAACGTTACCACACAGATTTTGCAAAACAAATCTATTTAAGTATGGTAATAGTACTACAATAATGGCACGACAATGCAATGACTAGTTGTGAACTTTTAAAGTGCATATAACTAATACAATCATTAGCCCTCAATCCCAAAACATTTATTCGTAGGTCACTAGCACCTAATTGAATTTTGTCCGTATTTTAGCCTATTTGTATTCTTTGCCAATTACCCAGTGGTTCCCAGTGAGAACGGGCCATTCTAACGCGTTGTTATTATGACTTTATTACTTTAACCTCGCGCCATCTCTACGTGTTTTCCGTAGATCAATGCGCAGATGAAAGTGATGGCTGTCACATTGATGCTATTTGTCAAAATACCCAAGGCTCATACAAGTGCACGTGTAAAGCAGGCTTTAAAGGAGATGGCAAACACTGTGAAGGTAATTAGCTGTTTAGGTCTGCCTTGTCATTACAATGTGTGGCCACCATCTTGAAGAGAGCGAGCTTTTAATGGCAGATTTGGATACATAGGTTGTTCATTTAGGTTAATAAAATACAAATATTAATGGACATAACTTTTAATCTCATGAGCTAACGGTACACCCATTTTTTTGTTGACACGTGTCTTATTTCGTAGACGTTGACGAATGTGACTTTGAGTACAATGGTGGCTGTGTACACGAGTGTAACAACATACCAGGCAATTATCGGTGCACTTGCCACGATGGATTCCATCTAGCACACGACGGACACAATTGTTTAGGTAAGATACGGTTTCAGTGTAAAGTTTCGGCAAAACAGCGTGTAGTCCTACTTGTAGTACTGCTCGGTGTTATGATGATCTAGGCCAATTTTCCCCATGTATACTTAATGATTGTAACAGTAGCAGTAATCTTATGTTGCATATTAGGCATATAAAAAAAAGAGTGTAATTGCAACATTTTCATAGTAACGTTAGACCTAATTCTGCTAACTTTGTTTACATATATTATACATCGGAGATAGGCTAACCTATTTGACAATTGTCAATACTGTTGAAAGTATTTTCATTTCGTTTTTCATATTGTTAACAAAACATGCTTTATTTGTATGATTTTATTCAAGCTTCACAATATTTTATAGCCTATGTAGCTTTAAAATGTTCAGCCACACACACACACACACACACACACACACACACACACACACACACACACACACACACACACACACACACACACACACACACACACACACACACACACACTTGTATCTGTGTGTTTTTATAATAATTAATTCCAGAAACCCAACTTTCTTTTAGATGTGGATGAGTGTAAATTCAACAATGGAGGGTGCCAGCACACATGTGTCAACACAATGGGAAGTTACGAGTGTCGCTGCAAACAAGGTTTCTTTCTGAGTGACAACCAGCACACATGCATCCAACGCTCTGTGGGTGAGTGGCTATGAATACAGGTTTTTCACCTTTTGAACCTATATCATCTAGCTGTGGAACCAGGCATTTACATTAAGCCTGTGGAGTGCCCATCTGCAAGAGAAGGGGTTAAAGAATGTCAAAGTTGAAAATAGTGAGGGTATGCTGGTACTGTCTGAAGACAATTATTCAAATACTGGTATGCATGCATGTATGTATGTATGTTTGTATGTATGTATGCAAAGATACTTTAAGCCTTTAAAGGGATACCTCTTTTGGTAGCATATTCTGATATGTTGTTGTATGCTGCTTTGATTATACAAAGTATATTTGATTCAAAGTGAATTTTATAAAGTAATGTAGTTGTTGAAATTAATTGTTATGAACTAAAATGAAAATGATGTAGTTGTTGACTACGTTTGTGTTTCTGTCAGAGAAATAACTGCAATGTAATTGCTAATGATAATATTCTATATTACGAATGTATATTATGATAATATCCTATATAACCTATGCTCACTGTGGCTGACTTGATGTCTAAACTGTCACTGCATTAAGAGTTCCACTGTGTGTGTGTGTGTGTGTGTGTGTGTTTTTCAACCACAGAGGGCCATAACTGTATGAATAAGGAGCATGGTTGCGCTCACATCTGCAAAGAGACCCCTAAGGGAGGCGTTGCCTGTGAGTGCCGCCCAGGGTTCGAGTTGGCAAGGAATCAGAGAGACTGCATCAGTACGTGTGGTTCCGTTATTCCTACCATCTGACCAATTTGCCCCGACCGTTGAGCAGAATATCTGAACTCGGGTCATATGTTGTTACCTTGCAGTTACCTGTAACCATGGCAACGGGGGTTGCCAGCACATCTGTGAGGACATGGAAGATGGCCCCATATGCAGGTGTCACGTCAGGTATACCCTGCAGCAAGACAAAAGCTCCTGTGTAGGTAGGTAAGCACTGACTCGACTATGTGTACGCCCAGTGGCTGGCTATTTGAAATGCCACCCCCCTCTCATTTCTGGATCTCCAGCTTTTTTTTTTTAAACAAATGTTAAAGCTCTCCTTAGTTGCCATATCTTCACTGGAATGGCAGTACTTGAGTACCTATGGTACCTGCTCTCCAACTTTGTGTTTTTCATTGGAAATCAACAAAAGGGATTTAACGTTTATTGTTTCTTTCTGTTTCTCATAAGTCATGAAGAGGCAAATGACTGTACTTGTTTTATTGCATATTATTACAAATAAGTCGATTGTTGCAGGTTGAACACACTTTACAGAGGCTGTCTCTAATAGGGTTAGTTTCAAAGAACAAAAAAAGATGGCGCTAAGGTATCTCTTTAAGCGACGTGTCCGTGCCAGTTCCTCTAATAGTGGGTGTGCATCCCTAGTTTATTCTTCGCCACATCTTGGGTTGGATGATAAGGATCGTTCCATCAGATAGTAGTGGTGGTGGTGGTGGTGGTGGTTTTCTTCTGCGGTGCCAACATGTGTGAGGTCTAAGACTATCGCTGAAAAGTCATCGCGTGATTCATTTTACTTGTCCCTCTTGCTCGCTTTATCTTTCCTACAACAAGATGTATACTGTTATACTTCAGTAAAAACATGGCTCTCTTTACAGATTTTTCTTCCCCCCAAAAAGTGACCATCGCCACATTATACATGATGTTTTTATTTATTTCCAAAACAAAATTAAATTCTTAGAATGTAACATAGTAACGTGGTATACATTACAATTTCACATGAACATGTCAAAAACATTGAATAGACTTAATAATGAACTGAGCTATTAAATGTCTTCCAATGATGTTTTACGTGTTTGTTTCCCAGAGCGAGATGAAGCCACCGCTGAGCCGATGGAGCACAACATCACGGCCTTCACTGAGGTTGATAAACGCGTGAAACGAAGACTGCTCATGGGTGACAATTCCATTAACACCATGTTTATTATTAGCATTTTGTGGAAATTGCAAACTCTTCTCAGGTTGAAAAGTGGATGTTCAAATGATTTAATGCATGTGTAGAGTTTGTGTGTGTGTGTGTGTGTGTGTGTGTGTTTGGGTGCTGTACACACTGGCCTAGAATATTGAGGAGAGGGAAGGAGTAATGCTTAATAAAGAAAAGCATTCCTCCCTCTTAGGAGCAAACTGTGAAATGACTGTGGGCCTTGACTTTCTCACCCATGATTTCCCTACTGGAAAGAAAATAAGCCTTGGTGACAGTGTGGTACATTTCACATTTCCTTTCTATTTGGGGGAGTAGAGTATATAGTTATGGCTTACTTTCTTTTTATATGTATTTAGAAGCCGTCTGTTGTGTTGTGAAATGCTGCGTGGAGGCCTTACTTCAAACCATTATTTCTTAGTGCTTAACTCCTTTGTGTGTGGCTGGGTTATGCACTCACAAGGTCTTTGTTTGAACTTTAAACAAGGCCTGTTGAAAGGGAGAGCAAAGTGGTTGACATCCACTTCACCAGCGTTTGACAGATCTCCACCCAAATAAGGCCATTAATCACCAGCGTACACCTCAAGTGTTCCTCATGTGAAACATGCAGCACAACTTTCATGTCAACTTTCAAACATGCCAATGAATGAAGACTTAAAACCCAAAAGGAAGTGTGTTCTGAGATAATTTCCCTAACCTCATGCGATGTACAGTTTTGGTTGCCAACAAATTACACGGCATCTGTAGAAAAATATATTTTTAATATTTAGTTGTATGCTTTTGGTGGAGGCCACAGGTTAAGCTTTGAAGAGTATGTCAGTGCTGAAATAAATCCTCTCCACACAGAGGAAGGATCAATCAGTGGCGTGCATTTACACAGTGTCCTGTCGTTTCAGAGACGTGCGCAGTAAACAATGGGGGGTGTGACTGCACCTGTAAAGACACATCCACGGGCGTACGCTGCAGCTGCCCTGTTGGCTTCACTCTGCAGCTGGATGGAAAAACATGCAAAGGTCAGACTGACTGTCCACCATGGACCTCCATAGACCTTAATCATCTAGCGGACCCAGTTGTGTGGGGGAACCATGAAAACTCAACGTATTATTTTTTGTTCTTGCATTCCATTTCCCCACCCACTGGCATTCAGAATACATTTCCATTGAGTTGTAATGGTTTTCCAATATGGCCGCTATGTTAATAAGTTATATTGAGAGGGAAACTGTCTCTTCATCATCTGGCTTCGCTGCACTAGGAATTATTTTCAGTATTGTTATCAATCCCCTTGCAGATATCGATGAATGTGAACTCCACAACGGCGGCTGTGAGCACTTCTGTAAGAACACCATTGGGAGTTTTGAGTGTAACTGCAGGAAAGGCTTCAAGCTGCTGAGCGATGAGCGTTCTTGCCAAGGTAAAAAAAAGAAAAAATGATTTTCTTCCCCCCCTGTTTCTTGGAGAGTGGGTTTAGAGCAGCACAAAAGGTGGGCTGGGAATATTAAATACAATAGAATCAGTGTTATGAGTAGTTAAAAATATTTTTAGTGGTGTCTTATTAAAAGCCTAATGACATTTTGGAAACAATTACAGGCGAAGCAAAGCGACTTCTTTTATGATACACTGTTTTTTTGTGTGTGACCAAAATGAAAAAGAAAAAAAAACCAAGTCATATGGTCCTTATCAAAATGTATTGTGTGTGTGTGTGTGGTTGAGGTTGAGTACCATACACACAGACACACACAAGCGTTTGGAGGTGGGAAACCCCTCTCTCTCTCAGTGCAACTGCCTGACTGACTGCCATGCAACCGTGTCATCTGCATGCTTCTCATTACAGATATAGACGAGTGCTTCTTCCAGAGGACATGTGACCACACGTGTGTTAACTCCCCTGGCAGTTTTGAATGCGTGTGCAACAAAGGCTACACCCTGTATGGACTGGCCCATTGTGGGGGTAAGTTTGAGTGGGAAGGTGTGTGTGTGTGTGTGTGTGTGTGTGTGTGTGTGTGTGTGTGTGTGTGTGTGTGTGTGTGTGTGTGTGTGTGTGTGTGTGTGTGTGTGTGTGTGTGTGTGTGTGTGTGTGTGTGTGTGTGTGTGTGTGTGTGTGTGTGTGTGTGTGTGTGTGTGTGTGTGTGTTTGGTGTGGGGGGTACATATTCCTACTCTGGCATTACAAACACAATAAAACATGCATAAGGGCCAAACTATGTAAATATGGATGAAACATCTGAACCGTATGATCAATTGGTGAATCTGTTGACACGTGTCTTATATTTGTTAGACTTTGACAAATGGCATTTTGAATACCATGGTGTGTGCTGTGTAACTATGTGTGCGCCTACATACGAGGCAATTACCATACAACTTACATAGAAACGTTTCAATTCATACAATGTATGTGTTTTCCCTTATGACTCTAAGACATAAATGAATGCAGTGTGAACGGCGGTGGCTGTGAACACCACTGTGAGAACACCCTGGGTGGATTTGAATGCCACTGCCAACCCGGCTATAAGCTTCACTGGAACAAGAAGGACTGTATTGGTAAGCCAGTGGCCTGGCCAGCAGGAGACAGCCATTCCTTATCTCTGTTGTGCGCCACTATGATATGCATGCAGTTGCTTTGAAAAGTGTGTGGTCGTGCAAACGCAAACCCCGACATATTCCCCTGAAATGTGGGGCAAAAAACCAGGAGATACTTTGAGTGACTCGTTTTTTTTAAATTTCTTTATCTTTTTCTTGGGCTTAAAATAAATGGAAGCCATACTCAGTGCTACTGTGGCCACTGTCAGTATGTTGGACATTGTTCCCTCGTGTTTGTCCTGCCTTGAACTCTGCCTAGCTGTTGTTGTTGTTCTTGTCCTTTCACAATCCAAAATATTCTTTTTACCTTGGAGTTGTGTTGTGATTTATATCTAGAGGCTGAGGGTTTAGCACCTTCCAAACCCACGTCCCGGCCCACGCTGAACTGCAGTAAGCAGGAAGGAGGAGACCGCTGTTTCTTGACCTGCCAATCCCAAGTCCACATCAGCAGTGGTGAGTGGGTCTGTTTGGGGACTTTAGGTAGGGGAGTTAGTAAGCTGGTCTGTTTGAATAGTTGTCAACCTCATTCTACTGGAGGAGTAGCATGTCCCTACATGCTCCATGTTTGCTCTTAGTGACCTTGCTTTTTCGGCCCTTTGCTTTTGTCTTTGTGTTGGTGTGTGTGTGTGTATGTGTTTATGTGTGTGTCTGTGTGTCTGTGTGTCAGGAACAGAGGATTCCTATACTCTGACCTGTGGAATGCCTTTGCCCTGCTTGGCTGAGGCGCAGAAGAACAACAGTGGCCTGAACTGCTTTGGCAAGTACACAAGATCACAAGCAGATCCATTATCTGGTGACTAATCTCTGCCCTCAGAATAAAAACAGCGATAACCACACTCAAATGTTGTTGTTTTTTAAATGTAGAGCTACCATGATTTTCAACAATACTGGGGGGAATGTGTGTTACTTTTTATTCTGTAGGTCCAGAAATGTCCAGCGTTCCACGCATTAAGGCCACAGCTACCTTTAGGTCGGGTGCTGGAAAATGCAACCTAAAGCGAAGTCAAGAGAGGCTTAAGGAGACTCTAAACACTGCACACTCAGGTACAGAGGTTTCCATAACACACACACACACAACACACACACCACTCAAATTAAGACCCTGAAATAAAAGATGGCCTCCGCATGGAATTACATCTTGTTCATGTTACCGGTAGTAAAACAATTTCCCTTTACCAGGAAGTGTCAGCCAGCCGTACATCAACTCCTGAGCAGCTCTTTGAAAGCGAACCCAGAAGTATAACCAAATGTGAAAGAAATATGCAGGGGAAAGTGGCGTGCTTTCAAGTTTCTCGCCACTGCACATTGTGTGGCCGTGACAGGGTGAGATGTAATTAGCCATAGCATGGCTTTCAGGAGGCTTTGACCCAGCTATCAATCAAACCAGCTTCCGATTGGGGGGATTATTTTGTTTCTCCGGAGGGTTCCGGCACGGTGTTTTACATCCCCTCAGAGTCAATGAAAGGATACACATCACTTCAGATAGCAGAAGTTTCAGACGTGCCTCATGTCTCCTCACACAATCACACACTCAGATCACCAGCCCACAGTCCGTTGCGCATGGGGAGAAAGAAAATATTGACCTGGATGTTTTTACTCACTCCCTCTCACTCTCCCTCTCGCTCTCTCAGCACATCCACATGATCTGCAAATTTACCATTTGTGTAGTTTTGTTTAGGTACCATCTTTGCCAACGATTAGTATCATCCCTGTTGTTTAATCCTCCTATATTGGTGGTGAATTTTAAACGTGATTTTGTGTGTGTGTGCGTGTGTTTGCATGTGTGTATGTGTGTGTATATGTGTGTGTGGTGTATATGTGTGTGTGTGTGTGTATGGTGGTGCGGTGGGTGGGGGGTATGCTCCTGTCCCATGTACACAGATAGCGGGTCCCTCTTCACGGAGAACGTCCAGTTCAGCTACGTGAGCCTGCATTGCTCGTCAGCCGGTAGGAGACCGCAGCGCCATCGGAACGGCAGGAGAGCAGGGGAGGAGGAGGGCTCCTCAATCACGGCTCAGTTTGAGTTGGATGTGAACCTAGAGGAGGTAACAGGTTGGTCTCTCTGCTGCGCTGCCTGCCTGCCTGCCTGACTGACTGCATGTGACCCTAACACACCCCTCTCTTTGGGCCACTTTCTGCTCTTTTTGGTCTTCTTCCCGTTTCTTTGACTTTCTTCTCTTACTTACATGAACCTAGCGGTTGAAGTATCTCCGGTTTTGACTTGGCTGTAGTGGTTCTATAGACGTGGGTGTGGGATGGGTGCTGCGGATTCGGGAAGAAAGGGTTTGGAGTTGGTTTCGTTTGGAGTTGGTTTCGTTTCTCTTTTTGCGTACGTGAATGGTGGCTTTGGGTGTTCTCTCCGGGATGCGGTATCCGTCTTTATTATGAACGGGGAGATAAGCATGTGTACGTCTACGCATGCGTATGTTTGTATGTAAAGAGCGAGCCGCCCCCCCCCCCCCCCCCCCCCCCCCCCCGGTGTGAACGGTGTGAACTTGTTCTCTCAGCAGAGAGCTGTGACCTGGCATGTGTGCGCCGGCGCTCCGAGAAGAGGCTAAGGAAGACCATCCGGACCCTGAGAAAGTCCATCAACCGGGAACAGTTCCATATCCACTTTGCTGGCTCCGACTATGAGCTCTCCAAGAGCCTGCTCCAGCCCGTGGACCTGCAGGAACATTGTGTGGCCGGACAGGTGCTGGTGGGCAGGAGATGCGGTTAGTAAACAGTTATTTATTTTAACATTGAGCCGCGACTGTACAAACCACTGCCAGCGACGGAGGAGTGATGGCTGCTGACGGTGCTTCTAGTGCTTAGCTTTTTTTCCCGTGTTCTATTGAGTAGTGGACACTTATTATGTGGTTCAGTGGCATCAGCCCTCTTGTGTAACACAAAAGCACACGGAACAATGAATCAGAGTCAAAGCAGTGGTCGTCCTAGAGTGTGGGTGTTTTCTTTAAGGTGGGTAAAATACTACGTGCCAGGGAGATATATTTAGACAAGTTGGTTTAATGATTGGATTTTGAGCAGGTGTTGGCCAGATGACTTCCATATTTGGTGTGCAGACATGGTGTAATGATCTGGTTATAGGGGATGGGGGTAGATTTGCAGAGGCAAACAGAGAGACTGTTGTTGCCCCTTCCAACATTAGAGCTCTTCCAGCATCTCCCTACGTCTCTGACTGTAACTGGCAGTGTAAGGCTTTCTACCACTTAGCCGTTGCCCTCTGGATGCGTTTTATTTACGACGCGTAATAATGGAACCATGTATTAGGTTTTAATGGAGCTCTGTCGATACGAGCAAATAAAGACTTTTGTGTGTGTGTTTTCTTTGACTGAAAATGAATATGTGGCTTCAGTTTTGGCCTAACCTAAAGTTCTATGTATGCCTCCCAGAGTATTTGTGTGCATTGTATAATTGTCTTTATAATTTCCAACCTCAGGAAAAGTCCTCATATGCCCTTATATTGAATATTTGTTTATGCATTTAAAACATTATGATATTAATACATGTGTAATGCTAATATTAGTATGACCGAATTAATCTTCCTGTAATACTTATATATTAATAGACCTACATTCTGAACCAGGTGTACACAGTCTTGATTGAAAACGTAATGTTCGAAGTTGTTGGTGGCATGAAATAGATCAAGATTTACAAACCATGTCCACTTGACTAGTGTGGTTCTTTCCTTTTGATGCCATTAAACAGTGAGGGTAGCCACTCTGCAAGTGGTAATCCCACTGATGAGGAGGCCTCAGCAGGATGCTGTTGTTTGGGAAGACTTTGGAGAGACATTTTGTAGTCAAGACTAGAGTATACAGTTTAAAATCAATCAGTTCAATGTATGTATATGGAAATTGAAAGAACATGATGTTTTGCACCAAAAACTGATGTGACGTAAAGTGTTCCTGTTGGGTATTTCATTGTTTGTCACTCAGATCTTCCCGCACTTTTGGGTCAACGTTAAGCAGTCTATTTGACATGGGGTGCAGACATGTAGTTTGGAACGGGGGCTGAAAGGCATTCTAAAGCCCCCGGCTCTTTAAAGGAGCTATATATTTTTTTTTTCCTTCACCCCCGCCTCCCTCTCTGGCTTAGCTTGCAGTGCAGTTTAGTTCCTTTCAGTTTGCCCACTCCATTGTAAACCCTATTGGGGCTCGTTCTCACTGCATAGCAGCGTAGTCTAAAGCCATCACACGCACACCAAAACAACATCATCTCTGTTACACATTTCTTTCTTATGAGGATTATTTTGAATCCTCCTTGGTCTAACTTGATGTGGTAAGACGTGGAGCCTTCTATAATATTCTCGAGGAGAATTGGTTTCTGAATATGCTAGCTACATTAATGTGTTTCATTTAGTTCTTACAGTCTTACAAACAAAATGTTGGGTTATTTTGAAGTGAGCACAGCTTTAGGGCCGTTAGAGTCGTCAGAACATTTGTATTTAATGGATCCACTTCCTGCACTGGAATTGTTTGTTGCCGGGATATGTTTTTAATGTTTGTTTTTACATGGGAGATGTTTAGGAAGTGCTGTTGATTCAAGATGGCAGTTTGAGTGCAGTGCCCCCATCCCTCTCTCTTCTCCCCCCTGGGCAGAGCCACTCTGCATGACCCCCAGCCACTAAACTGTTAAAGAGAATTGACTTCAGCCTACACCATGGGAATCAATTAGCATCAGCTGTTTGGGCCTCTGCTTGATGGACGCACGAAGCGATTGGTCCAAGCAGAATGGGGAGGATCGAGAAACCTGACCCCTTTTATTGGGTTCAGCTCCTTACCACTGTGATACCGCAGTGTTTTCCTATGTCATCAAGTAGGCAAAGACTGGGGACTTGAATAGAGGTGAAAGGTCTTTTAAACCTCTTTTTGGGGCCATCAATTCGAGGACTCTATAGAAGCGACTCTTTGCATTTGAAAGGCTTCAAGGTTTTTTTTTCTTCTCTCATTCTCACTCTCTTCTCCCACTCCCTTCCCTCCGTCAAATAAAAGCTGTTAGAGGACAATGCAACGGTGGCTCCACATGGGCTTTCAGAATAAACAATGGGCTGCAAAAAATGAACTGCTCTTGAGAGAATTACATTCTCTTTTTCCTTCAAGGGAAATCTTACAATTTGCTGAGCCACATATAATGGATCTATGTTCAAGCTTTTGTGTGTCAAGCTCTTTATAAATAGTGGTTTTCTACGGAGAGGCACTCCTTAAAAGCTACCGCTGAGGCACATTTCTGGACTAAAGATGTAGAGGACATAGACAATTTGTTCTGGTGTGAGACTAGCAAACGGCTTCTGAGTTCCTCACACCACCAGACAGACATAATGGTTCCAAAAAATGAATTACAGGCACGCACTGTAGATGACAGAAACCAAAGCAAAATGCTGCTCATCCCTTTAATCAATTTTTATGATGTTAGGATAAATAAGAGGCAAACGTTCTCTTTGATTTGCTTCTGCTTCAGTTCTAGGTGAGGGTGCTTATAATGGTATTAAGAGCTTCCCCCCTGGTGCACAGCCATGTTTTATTAAGTATTAAGGTTGTTTGATGTGTGGCACAAAGACTGTTGGGGGAACACACTGGCCCTATTTGTGTTGAGCTGCATCAGGTTGATTTGCAATGGTTTTGTAACATCTTCACCTCAGTGCTGCATGCCAGTGTTAAAGAAACTACAAGGTCTGTAAAAATAGGTATATATGTATGTATATATATATTTATATAAAGGTTATATATATAAATTTTTTTAGTATATATATATATATATATATATATATATATATATATATATATATATATATATACAATTTGATATATAGCATTTACATAAGAAAGCTATCGTTTTTCTGAAAATCTTTAATGTAGTGGGGAAGTATTGGTTTATACTGGACCTCTGTACCTTACTCAAACATTGAGTTAGGTACAAGCTCTATTCAAAAAAGTGATAATCCTTATAATGTGATCATTACTATATACTTACTTCTACCACTTCTATGCAACGAGGCTGAAATGACAGAGCAGTGATGAATAACATGGAAGCCATAAACAAACAAACTTTAATGAGGGTCTTGCACTCATGGTTCCTCAATGTCTGTGGTTTCCTTTGTTTTGGTCGACTGGTGTTTTGGTCCCTGTGTTTTTTTTCTCTCCCTGCAAAGACTCAAAGATTTGCGAGTGACAGAAAAATAGATGCATTCATGTAATTAGAGGGCATGGATTTGGTCTTTAAAAAAAAGACTTCACAAGCACCCCCCCATCCCCCCATTGATATTTATTCTGATCTCAGGCTTTGATATGTCACAGCAATAACGTGCGTCCCTCCCCAACCGTTCCTCAGTGAGCTGCTCTGTGGGGACCTTCTACGACGGGGACCAGGGGAGGTGCGTCCTGTGTGCAGCTGGAACCTATCAAGACGAGGAGGGGCAGATGTCCTGTGAGCTCTGTCCCGGGCCCGAAGGGAAAGCGGACTCCAAGGTGGTCGGGGCTCGTAACATCTCTGAATGTGGAGGTAGGAGACACTCTTTGCACTACCACCACCACTAACACCACTTCGCTTCAACCAGACCAAACAGACATTGTCTTGTATGCATATTTTGGTGAACAACAACAGAAAAAAAAGAGCTGTTCATCAAAGAGTGACAGGAAAGTTACAAGATAGAAGTGGGTGACTTGTGTCTTGGTGTTGTAGCACAACACATGGTGCACTAGATGTCTCTCTGAGACATCTAGAGCCACAACTAGAGCACGTCTCTTTAGGTAGTGCGTGTGTACAGTCAAGATGTGGGTGTAACTCAGCTTTAATCAATACCAAGGACATAAACAGTTCCATTCTCAATTGTGGTTTCAAAAAAACACTTTTGTTGAAAACAAATGTGTGATTTATCATGGATTACAGATTGTTTCATATCTTAATATGGGCGTCTTTTTTTAAATGCTTCCTGTTATGAATGAATAAATCACCCAGGATGAGCCGCTGGCTTGATGATAATCTCACTGGCAGATGTTCTGCTTTGTGTCAAGTCAAAAGAGCTGCAGCTTAGATTGTTGAAGATGAATTTGAATTCAAAAGGCTTACTGGCCTCTTCTTGGTTCTGAATGAACAGAAAAATGAGCCACCATGTTATGTAGCTGTTATCGCAGTCACTTTGTGGCTCTGCCCCTGATCCCATCTCTGGCTTTTCTCACCCACAGACTAAACAAGAACCATTATCAGCAGACTCACAACATCAACCCGTTTCTTAAAATCCCGCATAACAGCAGTTTACCCACGAGAAGATAGAAGGGCATTGTATCAATCTTGTTACGTTAGCTTTAGTTTCCCCTAAAAGCTCCTATCGGAGCTACAAAGCTGTGTACTTTCTCCCCAGGGGAAGAAAATGGACCGCTCGTATCCAGAATGTATAAGACTTCGCTTTAGATGGTATCCATAGCATGAGCATGTTTCTTCCTCTTCCTGGAATTTGCTTCCAAAGAACCTGCAATGTGTGACCATATGCACTGTCCAAAGAAGTGAATGCGGCTATCTCTTCTCTTGTGTATTTCAGTGAACTAAGAATCAATCCTCCAGATCATATTTATTCATGGGAATAAATCACTATTGTTTAGAGTTGTCTAAATATATTAATATCCATAAGGTTTTAGATGACACTCAAAAAAGATACAATATTATATAATTATATATTCTTTCAGTGTAAAAGTACTACAATTGTTTTTTGTAATTGTTTGGGTTTAATGTCAAAGTGAAATGCATTCAAGTTCCTCTTTTCTCATCAAAACCTCGAACAAAGTAATCTCTTCTTATTCACGTTTCATGGAAGGGTTGAACAATGTTTAAAGGCAAGTTGCGGCAAAACTTGTGTGTGTGCAGGTCAGTGTACGGAGGGTCACTATTCTCACAATGGCTTCATCCCCTGCGTGTCTTGCCCTCTGGGATCCTACCAACCAGAGGTCGGGCGTACCTCTTGTTTTCTTTGTGGGGGAAACCTGGTCACCAAGCACACCTCTGCCGTGTCCTTCCAGCAGTGTGAGACCAAAGGTGAGCGTTTTTCCAATTTCCGTTCTGAGGTTCCTGACAAAAGGAACCATGCTGCCCTCTGCTGCCCATATACAGATATTGCATTCTTTTGTAATCGTTAACACCCGGGGTTAACTGTGTTTGGCTCCCACAGTCCAGTGCTCCCCAGGACATTACTACAACACAAGCACACATCGTTGTATCCGTTGTCTGATGGGAACATACCAAGTTGAGTTTGGACAAAACTACTGCACAGCTTGCCCTGGAAACACCACCACAGACTTTGACGGCTCCACTAACATCATGCAGTGTAAAAGTATGTGCAGCCTGTTTTGGATTGTATGCAGCATTGTATGAAGTCTTCTGAAGTAACTCTGCAGAGCAAGTTACCGCTCCGGATGATTGATGGCCATCGATTAACACGGTGTCGTCACTTCACAGACCGACATTGTGGAGGAGAGCTGGGAGATTTCACTGGCTACATCGAGTCGCCCAACTACCCAGGAAACTACCCGGCCAACGTGGAGTGCACTTGGACTATCAACCCACCACCCAAACGCAGGATTCTCATCGTGGTCCCCGAGATCTTCCTGCCCATTGAGGATGAGTGTGGAGACTACCTGGTTATGAGAAAAAGCTGTGAGTCTCATTACAAAAACATGCTTTTAGCCAAGTTTTGCCAAAGCTGGGAAAGACTGGAATCGTAAATCTTTACAGAAATAATTGTTTTAATTAATGTCGAAATGATAATGAGATGCTGCACATTGGGTTAAAATATTTTATGGCGGGTTCTAAAAGGACATTTTAGTTGTTAAAGTGTTCAACTCCCAGCCCAAAGATTTGGGGTTCCATCCCCAATGTTACAGCCTACCTGTAGGCATTCTGCTGCTTGCTTATAGAGTGAGTGAACCCAAAACCACTTTTTTTGTTTTAAACGTGGTTTTAAATTTGTCTTATATGATCGTCAACATAGTAATCTATGCCATTTTATTACTGTTACTGAAATAAGTCCCCAATTTAGAGAAAAATCCTGTGTTTTTGCCATTCTCCCCAAAACACAATGTGAACGTTCCTCTCTGCTGCGAAAGCAGGTGGCATTCTTTTTGTGACGTCTACGACCAAGGGGTGCCGGTGGAAGTGTGGAGCTCTGTCTGGGCAGCGGTTGACTGCGGCGTCCGAGAGAAAGTTTTCTCGAAGCTTTTCGAACACTTATAGTATAACGCCACAGTGTGTGCAGATGGCGAAGCTCCGTCTGATCAGTGATTTATTTAATACCCACGTCCGAGGGTTAGGCTTCCCGGACACATATAGTATAACGATACGGTGTGTGTGGATGGTGAAGCTCCGTCTGAGCAGCGATGTATTTAATGTCCGCGTCCGAGTGAGGGTTAGGCTTCCCGGACACCTATAGTATAACACTACGGTGTGTGGTGCATTTCATATACAACATCGCATATTATAATGCTCATACACAACAATGGTACTAAAAAGGTATCAGAAAGTTAGTGTGGGTCCTAACCATGGGGAGAACACGCCCCCCTTCTTTCCTGAAACTCTCAACCCATAATTTTATTTTTTTATCTCATAGTGTTCGAGTTCCATCTGAAACAGTGGGTTCACTGGCTCTTTAAGAAGCTTTATCCCAATTTACCTGCCCCTTAATTACCTATTTTCTACATTGACTGTCACTTTGTATCCAACTCCTCCAAATTACTAAATAATATGAATACATTAGTCTCATCTTATGTGTGTGTATCCTGATTTTCCAGCTCTCTCCAACTCTGTGACAACCTACGAAACCTGTCAGACGTACGAGCGGCCAATTGCTTTCACGTCTCGCTCCAAGAGGCTTTGGATTCAGTTTAAGTCCAATGAGGGAAACAGTGGCAAAGGCTTCCAGGTCCCATATGTGACTTATGATGGTGAGAGGAAGGGGGCATGGGTGAAATGTGGTGTATACTTGTTGTTTCTCTGTTGGGGTTATGCAAAAGATTTCAAGAATTTTCAGGCATTGTCTTTGTGTGTGCTTTCTTTGTTGCAGAGGACTACCAAGAGTTAATTGAAGATATAGTCAGAGATGGAAGATTATATGCTTCAGAAAATCACCAGGAAATTCTCAAGGTATAATTTATGTCAATTTAAACCGTGGCAGGTATAAACAATACCTGATTTTAAGTTGAATGATGTCTACTGTATTCACGTCCGTGAGTTTGAAATAATTCACTGTATTATATTGACACTAAACTATTGACATTAAAAATAGGTACTGCAGCCCAATTTCACAATATTGGAGAGAGTTGTCTCTGCCGGGTTGCCAGGTTGAGGACACTGAACGAACAGAACGCAAGACGAGCCGAGCATATTTGTTATCAGTTTCAGGGGAATATAACCTTTATACGCAGTGTGTATTAGACTCCCTCTTGTGGTGTTAAGTGGTACAGTCACAAGTGTTTTGACTTCTTGGCATACACGTTTTTCTCTACAGGACAAGAAACTCATGAAGGCGTTGTTTGATGTTTTGGCCCATCCACAGAACTTTTTCAACTACACAGCCCAAGAGTCCAGGGAAATGTTCCCCAAGTCATTCATCCGATTCCTTCGCTCTAAAGTCCTGAGATTTTTACGCCCTTAGATTAAAATGAACTTTAGCCAGTGGATTTGTGAATAGTTTTTTACATATTTTTATTAGACACTGGCCACATAACCTTTCAACTGACTGAGCAATTAAAACAAATGTGCTATACTTGCTTTCACACGACCCATACTAAAGTGGACTGTACTTACCCTAAGGAGAAAGTACACGACGAGCAAGTCAAGCAAGTGGATCTTTGATTTTTTTCTATATATTATTTTTACATAGTGTTTGAAAGGATAGATTAGTATCTTTTCAGTATGCTACAGACCACAAGCACATTGGTAGCCTCAGACACGTCACAATGTTGTATGTATTTGTTTTTTTTATGTTTTAAAAAATCCTTACAAAAATGATGTTGGGTATAGCTCTAGGGATTTAAAGGGAGAGACATCTGCTCTTGTATGATTGAGTTAACATTCGTGTTAAAAGATTTGTAAAAAGTCTTATTTTTATATTAGTGGGATCGGATGGGTGTTTTAATGTGTTTAATGCTAAATATTCAAAACACAACATTAAGAGAATGTTACTAATACATGATACAGCACACTCATTAATGGTACCTAGGTAAGATATCAACCAATGAGTATATATTTAGCTATAACTGACTTGTACACTACTGTATGTTTTGCAATTAGTGTTGACAAAAAGTTCGATAAATACAGGAAACACATTTATCACAAAAATGTATTTGTTTTTTCAGAACGATATAGCACTACCATGTACAGTATGTAGTGCCATCACAAAAACATTTATACTAAAAAAAATGTATATGATGTAAAAAGTTTTAGATTAAATGTTAATGTATTGTAGGCAAGCGGCTACATTTGCAACACATAATGACACTTCTTACTTTCCAATGTATTGGTGCTTCATGTTCATGTTAATGTTTTGGCTGCCACTGTATTCCACTGTATTCTGTCAATTAACAATGTATATCCATTGTGGCTCTTCTTAGGCTATAGTGAAACATAAAGCAAGCATCTCTCAAGAGGACAATGTATTGACATTTGAATATGAACCAGCAACCAAAGACAAAAACAAATCATATTTTAATGTCAAATGAGTTTGAGTGATATTAATAGATATATAGAGCTACATAAAGGCAAATAGTCCTAGGCATGAATGATTTCAAATGAAAGTTACGTTTTGTAAAAATAGAATTTCTTTATTGTCTTAGTACAGTGTATTTGTACATCTAACGTGTTGTAAATAAAATGGTAAACTGCGTTGTGTGATTTATTAGGTAGTACATTCAATTGTATGCATTTTATTCGCATACTCCACGATTTATTTAGTGTGAGGTTAGCTTAAAACCAAAACCAAAACTAGTCCAAAACCCCAGCAAAATATAAATAGATTACGTCACTAAAACAAAATACCGGAAGCCGCCAGTCAGATGATCGGAAGCTAGGTTGTTTTGCTTGGCTAAACCAGATATCAATAGTGAGTGCGGAATATTTAGATCCAAAGAACCTAGCCATAGCTTGTTGTTGCTCTACGAAAACGGTGTTTCACATTTTAGACAATGAAATCAGTTATCACATTAGAAGTAGTATCCCTGGTTTGTTTTCTGCTGTTGACATTTGCGGGTGCGAAGGTAAGAGTATAGCCATCTAGCTAGTTTAGCATATTCTTAGTAAGTAATGGCTAACGTTACCTTTGAAATGCTTAATTCCTTGTGTTCATACCAACTATTGTGTAATGTCAGGGAATCTATTTGGCTCCCAAATATGTAAGATGTACTGTATTATCGTAAACCGATCGGAAACCTCTTGCCTTGCATGGACCATTCGAGATTAAACTAACGTTACACTTTGTATTTATTCTACAGAACTCGGAGGACATTCGCTGTAAATGCATCTGCCCGCCTTATAGAGATATTGAAGGACAGATTTATAAGCAAAATGTTTCCCTTAAAGATTGGTATGTTGTGCTTCTCAACATCTAAAATTTAATGGCTCACCAAACGCAAGTTATACTATCCCTCTTTATTTATTTTTACTGCATTCTTTTCTATATTTTCCAGCAACTGTCTTCATGTGGTCGAACCTATGCCGGTAGACGGGAAAGATGTGGAGGCTTATTGTTTACGCTGTGAATGTAAATATGAAGAGAGGAGCTCAGGAACCATCAAAGTAAGCATATTTAATGTGTGCGAGACGGGATGCCCATTAAGGGTCGCTAGCAACCATTATTGGGTATTGTGATGTGTAAATAATTAACTTGCTACTGTGGTATGAACTGATTATTAATCTCCCTAAATTCTCAGGTTACAATTATAATATACTTGTCAATCCTTGGCCTGCTGCTTCTGTACATGGTGTACCTGACACTACTGGAGCCCATGCTGAAAAGACGTCTCTTTGGACATTCCCAGCTTATCCAAAATGATGACGATGTTGGGGTATGGGTTGCTGTTGTATTCTCATGTCGAGTTTTGCTGAAGCGCTACCTTTTCTACAGTAAATGGTGCTGTCTATAATTTAGGAGTTAATAGGGATTATGACAGTAAAGTGATCACGTGGTTATTAAGTAACTGTATCCAATGTAATCTGCTCCTTTTTATGTTTTTACTTTCAGGACCAACAGCCTTTTGCCAATGCTCACAATGTTCTTTCACGCTCGCACTCTCGACCAAATGTGTTGAACAAAGTAGAGCATGCCCAACAACGCTGGAGAAGGCAAGTCCAGGAACAGAGGAAGTCCGTATTCGATCGCCACGTTGTTCTCAGTTAAACTGCTCCCTTGAAATCCAGTTATAGGGTGGAGCTGAAGTACTGTGACCCCCACAATTTATTTATTCCTCTCCTTTTCCCCCTCTGCTTTCACAAACCCTTTCATTTGAGATTTGTGCCCAATGTATGATATGATACATGTCCTCTTGAAGGGTTTTGGCATTTGCAGTGTACAAATCCAGTGACGGCTGCATATGACAAGGCTGTATACCATTCATATTTCAGATGGATAATTTTTATCATTCAAAATCCAGTCCCTGCCTATTGTCCAAGCCAATGAGTGCCAAGTTAACATTAATGTACGGGGCAATTTCAAGTAAGAAGAATTGACTAATGTGACTTAATCAGTTAGTTGTATCTGAATGGTCCCTTTTTAAATTGAAAATATTGTTACTAAAATTGGCCAATGGCTTCCAATTTAAGGGTAAACTATTTTGTGGAATAGATATCAATCATGGCTGTTGACAACCATACGTTTGGTAGAGGGGTTTTCCAGTGGCATCATTGATCAGCACCGAGCCTAGATATTGTTTTTACTCATTAAAAAATGTAGAGCAAAATTGCAAGCCTGGTACGTGTTGATGTTTGTATAAGCCTGACTTGAAAATGCATGTTTTGTAAGAAATATTTTCTACAATTGTTTTCAATCGCTTATCCATACCACAAGAAAATTCAACATTTAATTCCTTGTGCCACACCCTTTAACTTGTGTATTTACACAAATATTCACTTAATTCCAAATCAAACATAGCAGGAAATGCAATGATTCATGTGTTGTCATAGTAAAAGTAGTAGTGCTAATTCTTCTCTATTCAGGATGTTGTAATGTGTGTTCAACTGTTTTCTTTTCCTCATATATATTGATTGTATCGGGCTAACCTTATTAAAATTACTTGGGCTGCTGTGAAGGGCCGCTATTATTTTTTCTTTAAGTTAGGGTGATCAGACAGTGATGGAATACCAATTTGAGTGTTTTTACCTCTTAAATGTGATTCAATTTGATTTAAAATAAACTTACCTAATATTTGTGATTCTTCCATAGTCAGCCCGATTTGCAGTATTTCCTTCATGGGCCTCATTGTTTTGTCATCGCAGGGCTACTCCCATCATTTTAATATAACGTTTTCTCGCATGATTATACTTTGGAGTAGTCACCTGATTCCACCAGGGGGCGCTCGTAGCAGGACGAATCTGCCAACAAACCAATCGTTGCTTACTGATTTCAGTGTCTAGTTACATTGCACAGGACTGTAGACTACATTAAGCCCCTATGCTATGTTGATGTGGCAATGATGCCTTTGTAAAACATTAGGTCTATAGGCGTACTGATTAGTTGTATTCCCCCACACTCACGGTAGCCTATCTGAAACCTTTTTCACAAAATAAAGTAGCCTATTTTGGTTTAAAACTTTTGATCCTAATTAGAAAGAAAAAAATAACGTACTCACACAACTTTTACTACAAATATTTAGAAAACGACCAAACAAAAAGTAATCTACCCCACTCATGCGACTAGTGATGACTCAATAATGACTTTTTCCAACCCTTTGCTTATTTTTCTCCCCTTCCTATTTTTATTCCATTCCAATCGACGAATAGGCTACCAACTTGCCGATTTAAATAGATAATAATAATAAAAAGTATTTGGAGTGTGGCAGCCACACTATTTGACAATATAACAGCTGTGATTTATTCGCAACTAAATGATTTACACGGAGTGGCCGTCATCGTTTCCTGTTCAGTCCATTTTTTTTTTTAGTGCATACCGTTACAGAGAAGATAACTTTCTGCGCAGAAAAGTCAGCTTTCAGACTAGTCAGGCAGACAGCTTCAGAGCCTCTTTACAAGAATGGATTATTGAAGACATTTACAAATAAAGAAAATCAGGTACGTCTCGTATTTTATAAAATGTTGCTAGATAACTATTTCTTCATAAATAGACAATAATTAGTAGCTTAATTGGCACATGGGTAATTCATAATAACCAGTGCACAAACTCCATTTTTGTGACAACACTTAAAAGACACGAATTCAAAGTGATGTGATCAACACAACCATACAAGTTTGAAGTTATTGCCATTTGGTCTGCTTTTGAAAAGAGTAGTGTTTAGGGAATAAGTCACGGTCAACATCTTCCAACAGATGTATTTAGAAGTGGCCACCTACTGGGGGCGCCTCACTCACGCACCCTATTATAGTCCTCTTAACGGACATTCACGTTCACATTGATTTATTCTTATGTGTCAACAAACATATCCTATTCTTTACTTGTTGAGGTGAGACCAGTGGGTGAGGCCAGTGTGGTGTGGCCAATCCAAAGGGCTACAAACTCCACCCCATACACAATATATCTTATAGAGGTGTAATTGTTTTGATTTGTTTTATTTGCTCAATTGACAAAAAGAAGGTTTATATTTAGTTAAATAGAATGCACGTGAAGGCGTTGTACGATGGAACCAATTTGGCTTATTATAAAACACTCCTAAAATGACTTAAAATATATAAATTATAGTCACTGATGATTTTCATACAAAATATTGTGTAGCTCATTAAGTTGATTATGGTTCTGTAGATATGCCAATGCCCACCCAATGCACCCACAAAAACAAAGTGAGATGGGCCTATTTTAGTAGAGGAGAGGGTTAGTGTAGACATTTTCTATCCTAAATCATCAATCAAATCATAAACTATATAACTCATGCCATATTCAAATACTTCATGATGTTTGTTATTCAGTGTAACTTAGCCTAACACAGTTTGTTCAAGTGTAGGCTGCTTTGTTTCCATAATGGTGAGCAGTAATGGTTCCCCTACAATTTGATGAATACAATGAAAACGATGTTGACAACAATTTATATGTAAGTCATAGTCAAGTTGAGGCAAACACAAATCCAATAAAGCCTTTGAACAAAGGAACCACATTTTTGGGGGGTTAATCAATGGAGGAACTGGGAATCTTGCCACTATTTACTGTGTGTGTGTGTGTGTGTGTGTGCGCGTGTGCACATTTGCACTAAGATCAGGTATAGACGGTGAGTAGGAATGCTGTTCAATCCTCAGCCTTATGGTGGGTGATTGGAAAGGCTCCAGCATGCATTTGGTAGCTGTTCGCTCCATGGGTCATCAACTGCAAATGGAGTCCATATGAGAGGAGCAGAGGTTGAGGCTTGTCTGGTGCCTATAGGCTGTAGCACTCGTATCACTTACAACCAACCACTCTTGGGGAATTGTTTACATGTCTGTGTTACTCCTGAAATGGCAACACAATGGCAACTTATTTTCTCTACAGGTTAACATCTGGTTTAAAAAGCTGTAAATACGGGGACAGATATGACAGCCTACTACAAATGAGAATTATCAGCATACAAGGATTTGCAATGATCTTCAAACAGATCTACAACACCAAAACCTCTGTAGTGAAAGAGCTCAGGCCAGATGTTGCCAGGAAATAACATAAACCTACTGAGGTCCAGAGTAAAGTGTTTTCATAGCCAATGTTTTCATAGCCATCATTGGATTTGTGCGTTTGACAGTAAGCATGAATATAGCACTAATCGCTTTATTACAGAGATATGTTCCAAGGTCAGATAACAAAAGCACCCGACCGCTTTCAGGAGAAAAAAGCGGTGGTGTCCAATTGTTCCTTCACAGAAGTGTACGAACATAAATGTATAGCCAGGCTGCCCCTCCCTCCATAGGCTGTGACGGGGACGATGCAAGTTCTCTTTAACGAAAGCATTCTTGAGGGGGACTTTGGAGGCTGGGATGAGAGCTGAAGGTAATAGTTATACAGTGGCAGCGCTCTAGACTTCATGCTTAAACTGTGATGATGTTCTTCTGCGTTGTGTGACTTCCCCTGTTCCCAAGTCTTTCGGATGATAACAAGTCCCAGAAGACAAGATGACATTTAAATATTTCAATGTTATATGTTATGGATAAGAGTGTGCTTACAATGTTAAGGGTGAGGGGTATAGATACTATTTTATGATGGCATACTGACTAAGTGTCAACTGTAAGTGGACTACTGACTACTGTCAGTAGTCCAAAAAGACAAAAGTTGGTCGTCACTGGGGGAAGGGATGCATGTATCATAATGCCAAAAGTGTAAATAGGACCTAGTCGCTCTTGGGATCCATCTTGAAATGGCACCTCTCTAATTACTTACAAAAGTGTTTTGAATGTAACAAATGGCTTTATCGTCTATATGCAACGCTATTTAATTAGTTGCATTTGCATTTGTAAAGGGTTAACACAACTTTTGGAGAGTGCTGTTTTGTTGGCAGTGCATCATTCCAGATGCAGTGGCCTATTCTCTGTCTTAATATATGCACAATTCTTTCCCAGAGACGCTGGCCCAATGTGACGATAAACAAGGCAGCCTGACCATTTGCCAGGTCTATAAGAGCGAGGACTAATCCCAGGAAAAGCGGGGGGCAAACAACCCATTACCATAGCAACAAGTCCAGCCTTCAACTCTCAGCCCGGGGAACAAGGCAGCGGGTTTGTTTTAAAGTCATGCCTCGCAGTTTATTGAGAAAGGCAGGTATCCGGCAAAAGGTTTTCCAAAACAAAGTGGATTCTACTCAGGGAATAACATTGTGAAAACAGTCATGGATGTGAGGGCGAATTCCGAGGTAAAGACGATGGCTCTTCTGAATTAATGATTGCGATTTCCACAGGAACGTTTATCAGACACGTCTTTCCTCTCGACTGGCTTAAATGATCGAATTGTAACAAAGTGACAGTGCTAAAATAGCTAGAAACAATTTGCAAGGTGCGTTTTCGGGCTAACTGACTCAATGTGACCATATTTGGTCATCACATTTGTTACAATGTAATGGGGTTGGCTGAACTTTTTTTTTCTAAGTACCCTTCGTGTAACAAAGAGTGCCAGCGAGTAGCGAATATTAATGTGCTGCTGGCATTTCTCTGTGAACGATGCTCAACCTACTATTGAACACGATTGATCAAAACCGTAACAATAAAACCCTGAACTCTTGTCAGTAGAAAAAAATGTGTAGTTGTATCGTGAGAAAGTACGACTACGACTACTACTACGACTACTACTACTACTACTACTACTACTACTACTTCTACTACTTCTACTACTTAAATTGTATGTGACAGTAATGATGATATTGATGATGCTCATGAGTCAAATTTGAAGATTTTACAATCATTAAAAAAAATGATTTTCTGATCTTGTCAATGGACTCGGCTGTCAATAAGAAACTAAGAAAGTCACTATCTTCCTTCTGCCTAATGTTAAGACTATACCATAGAGAACCAAAAGACGATAGTCACCTGAGTGTGTTGACAGCTGTGATGAACATCTAGATGACCTGTAGGCTAGTGTGCAATTTGTAATGCACTCTCTAAGGTTATTATGTCTCTATGTATAGCCATATGGTTAATATGAAATCATATGATCAATTGGCCAGGCTTGTGGGGTATTGCAGAGAGAGTCCATTAAATGGAAGCTTAAGGAAAGGAAACGTGATTCAAAAAATCAATGCTTTGTATTGCATATAGTGTTGCAGGGAAGTTGTGGTACTTGTCATTGCAAGTGAACACTTGAATTTGCATTCAAGTGTTTAGATTCCCATTGTTTTTGTTAAAAGAACCACAGGGTCTTTTGGATTCTATGTATATTTTGGTGGAAAGAGTCGTTCCATCATGTGCTTTCATCAGGACTGGTTTGGGACCTATTGGTCCCTAACCTATTGGGACCTATTGACCAGTGATCACCTTGTTGCATCTAAAGTCCTCTGACCTAATTGGATTTACCTCTCTGAACCTCTGCAACCCACACGATTAACAAACAACACAAAAATTAGTTTTTTTTACATGCCTGCAAAAATGGTTCCTTTCGATACTGCCTACTTGAAAGAGGATGAGTGTGTTAGATAATGTAATGTGTCTTGTCAGTCATATTGTGAGGAGTGTTGGTTTCTGTGAGTGTGAACAGCACTGGTGGTGGTGTTTACAGAAGCCTCTATGGATTTTAGGAATGGATGGTGCATGACATTCCGTTAGGCTCACTTGCTGTCAAAAGCCTCTTTGTGAAGTAAACTGTGACTTGGCTGATGTGAATCAGACACTACACATGTCCCCATCTCTTTCATAATAAAACCTTCCCCTTTGATAAATTGTTGGATTTGCTAGCTGCACAAATTCTTGATACTTATACAGATGACGACCTGAACTGCCGGCTTAATTAATACAGATAATCATTTAGATCTTTTTTTTTTAGAATAAAAAAAAATGCATAGTGAGTTGAAAGATACAAGAGGAATGTGTAAGTAACCTATACTTGTTACCAGTCAGTAGGTCAGGTGCCTGAACTGAAGCACAACACAAACTCAGTGGTAAGCCACTCAATGTTTATTGAATAGCAGGTATCCATCTTGTGTCTCCTATCTCGTGTGTGTGTATGTGTGTGTGTCTCCTTGTGTGTGTCCGTGTGCGTTGGTGTGTGTGTATGTGTGTGTGTGTGTGTGTCAGAAGTACGCTGTGAAGTGACACACACACACACACATTCTCTATCCCCCCCATTCGACCGACGTCCTCTCTGCAGCTCACCGTAGACATAAGCCTGTTTTCCACATGCCTTCCCCTTTCCAGCTGTGCATGTCCTTATCCTCCTCCCTACAGTTCCTTTCCTGAGTCCACAGAGAGAAACTATGCGAGGATTTAACGTTTATAAAAGCTGAAAAAGAGGGACAAGAATTGGTTCCAACCTGGGCGTTAAAAGCAGTGTGATGGCAGAATAAGTTTGGGAGAGAGGAATGCTACTTAGGCCGGGTAATAAGTAACTGTCAGTAACATCCTTAAACCTAGGATGTCCACTGTCTTTTAAGGCACTTGGATTTGCATGGTATGTATGCATTGACTGAGATTCCAAAGAATATACCGTCTTAAGCATACAACAAACTGTACTGATGGAAACTCAATGTCTTCGTTGACATTTTAGCAGATAGACAGATAGATAGAAAAGCAGATAGAAAAAATATTATTGTGGACACTTTTATGGACAATTGAACTATGGGGTATTTTGTGTACTTTTTAATTCAGTGAAAACGTCAAACTCCTGAAAAATGACAGGAAAATGAATTGCGAAATCAAGATTTTACGTTACAACCGAATGTAGCCTAGCCTAATATAGCCTAATATAGCATGTTATAACTTTAATTACTTTGCCCTCTTACCATTCCAATTGCATTCCAAACATGTTGTGAATCATCTATGAAAAATTTTATTGTGAAGTAGAATTCAAATGACATGCTTTTATTTTGTAGGATGAATGGCCTGCCCCAGTTCAGTACGTCACACGTACAGTCCATGTGTGTAATATTTAATGCATGGGAACCATATAATAATGGCCCACATAAAGACTGTGTAGCCTAGAAGCCCCCCCCCACTAGCAGTTATGCAGTAACTCTACTCCCACAGACCCCAGCCCTAGTAGCACGTCTCTGCCGTCTCAGACGCTCTTTTGTCCATGGTGAACAGAAAAAAATGTCCTTCTGGGGCAACGACGGGGGGGGGGGGGGTGAAACAATGGCATGTATAACTGTGTAGGCCTGAGTCCTCACGTCTGCTGGGTGTGTTGTGACGTCTGGAAAGAGTTGGGAATTTGCAGAGGTTTTCACTCTTCCTTTTCCCCCTCCTCCTCCTTCTCCTTTTGCGCTATTTGGCTGCAGTATAGTTCGCTCCACACTGGGGTTAAAAAAAAATTTTTGAAGTCGATCTGCTGATCAGCACGAAAACCAAGGACATGTCTGCCAGAAGAGCTGAGGTGTGGTGGAGCAGACCTGAGGGAGTGAATGGCAATACATACTTCCATTTCTGGGGGTCTTCATGTGTCTATTGCTCATTTTAATTGTTTGTGTATGCGTGTGTGTGTGTTTGTGTGTGCTCAGGGACCAAGTGTGATGTTAATGAAATTAAATGGAGTTCTCTCCAGCACCATGGGAGGCTGGCCTCTGTGACGGCCGGCATAAGTAGCCTGACAGCAGTTTAGTAAAAGGATAATGATTTACTATGGGTTTGAGAGGAGCACTTCTCTGATGCAATGCAGGTGTGTGTGTGTGTTTGTGTGTTAGCGTGTACGTGTGTGTATGTGTGCGTGTGTTGTTGTCTTTGTTGAATGAGAAAAAGTTGTCCGTACTTTAAAAGCCACTGCTGTTTGTTCAGTCTCTTCTTAAAACCTTTAATGTTGTCAATGCAGCTGATGGAGAAGGCAAATATTGGTGCATTCTTGCTCATGACAAGGGTGATCTGTGTGTCAGTTGCTCTGTCAAAATGTGACGAGGTCAAGGACATGTATGTTCACGTTTCGCCTCATGGATGGATACACACACAAAGCCCTTCGCCTAATATTTGCGAGTTACCCTGCACCCTCCATCACCGATAAAAACACTTACTTTTTAACCAAGTCTCTTTCAAGGATATGGTGAAGACAAAGAGCTTCTTTCTTTGCAGCCTAATAGACTCTTTTAGTCAGAGCACATACATTTGCCCTTGTAGCCCTGGTAACCAGTTCAGATATCGCTCTACTTGATGCTCATGGCAATACACAGGCCTACCATTTATGGACCGGGTTATAGCAATTTTCAATTTTTTTTGGTTACTTAAGTATCTTTGTAGCCTTAACATAATTATGTTCTTGAACAGTTTAGATTAAACATATTTGTACAAATGTACAGACCTTTTTACCCCTGCATTTAAACGAAGAGAAGTAGCAGCAATGACACAAGAAAATGAGGTATCGCTAAATGATGCATCTACTTTAAGTATTCAAAAATCCAACTTCAACCAGAACTTTACACCTTTGTACAGCTGGACAGTAAAAAATAAGACATCAACAATTTAAGCATTTTTTGCCTTTTTGCCTTCCAGTGGAAAATCTCTGACAAATAATGGAACTTTAGATCCGCCTTTAGAACCAATGGGTGTTTAACCTTAGCCTGAGGTTAACAGAATTACGACCAATCAGGTTCTTAGTCTGTCATTCATTTTCATGAGAAAAGCTTCTCATAAGCTCTGTCAAGCTGTTTGTTCCCTACCCATGTCCACTAGTTGTGGCCATGAGTCAGCATTCACTTTAAGGTTAGTTTGTCCCTGGGCCTGTTGTTGAGACTAAAGAGCTAGCTTAATTCACTTCAAAGTTTCTCCCAAACTTACTAGGAAATGGTTATTTAGGTTCTCAGTTTTTGTAAAAAGATGGTATCAACTCAGGAAGTCAGTTGGCTAACGCCTTAGTGTTTACTCTGTGACCTAATTCTCTGATAATTGTGTGGCATTCTTTGTTAAAAGTCTTCCAATGATGGTACTATGTTTGTTTAGGTAACTTAAAAGTAAACTCATCGATGGCCTAGTATGTTTTGAATGAAAGAAAAATGTAATTATTTTATTTAATGACTTTTATGATAATAGACCAGAAGCTAATACATTTTTGTTAACATTCACAAAAATTAATTTTTAGAAGGCTGTCCTCCAATTTCATATTCTTGCAACTGATTCTTTCTTTAACAATGCATTGTTGCAGTGATTGTACTTGCATATTCAACATGGAATACCTTTTCCTGCATACCCCTACCACACACAGTGAGAACAGAGTTTGAGATTGATTAGTTTGACATGATCAGTGAACATTGTGTTTGATGAAAATGAAGATAGATGCCCTGCAGTCCTCTTTTTTCAGTTCACTGCTACAGGAAGTAGCTGACAGCAGGAATGCTGCCTCTCTCCTCATCTATCTCTATAGGGCTCACAGCTCCACTGGTGGTTGGCTGACTTCTTCATACAACAACTTCCTGTAAACAAGTCCCTTGGCCAAGCATCCTCCCACCCTCCACCTATGATCCTTTCACATCTCCAGTTGACCTCCCTATTGCTCCATAGCAATTGGTTCATATTGAATAATCATGAAAGGCAATTAACCCTTTCAGCTCCAATGCATGAAAGGGAACTGATTGCGGTCTTCAACATCAAGTCATTTTCTGCAGAAAGATTGTGGAAAAGGGGGATCAATGATGTCATTTTCCAAATAGGACCATGGGAGAACTCAATCCCAGGACCAAGGACCACTGTGGTCCAAGTTTTACATTATTTTATTCATGGAAACAGAGTTGATGTTGCAGACAGCGATCAGTTCACGACAGGCGTATGAAGCACTACTCTCTGAAATTACCAAATAGCCAACTGTGACTATTGTAAAGGAACATGCTTCTATACTCTACAGCTAGTAATGTATTGGAAAGGAACATGTTTCTATACTATATGTAAAGGTACATATTTCTATACAGCTGGTAATGTATTGTAAAGGAACATATTTCTATACTCTATATAAAGGAACATGTCTCTATACTCTACAGCTGGTAATGTATTGTAAAGGAACATATTTCTATACTCTATATAAAGGAACATGTCTCTATACTCTACAGCTGGTAATGTATTGTAAAGGAACATGTTTCTATACTCTATGTAAGGAACATGTTTCTATACTCTACAGCTAGTAATTATTATAAAAGAACATGTTTCTATACTGTATGTAAAGGAACATGTTTCTATACTCTATGTAAGGAACATGTTTCTGTACTCTTATGTAAAGGACCATGTTTCTATACTCTATGAAAAAGAACATGTAAAAGAGCATGTTTCTATGTAAAGGAACATTTCTAAACTCTAAAGCTTCTATTGTAAAGGAACATGTTTCTATACCATATGTAAATGTACATCTTTTTATACTCTACAGCTGGTATCGTAAAAGAACAGTGTTGCATTTTGTGCAAATGTTTATTTTAGCTAAATGTGTGAAATGAATCAAACCAGCCTGGAAAAAAAGTTTTTTTGTTTTTGAGGTTTTTTGTTTTATTTAGACTAATTAGCTGGAATATTGAATTTCAATAATGAGTTTTTGAAGACCTTTGTTTTTGAAGAACCCTGGTACTTTCCAAACAGGATTAGCTGTGACTAAAGCAGTCGCGCTTTTGATGCATCTGTGTCCCTCTGTATACTGTTTACGTGATCTGTTAGGAATTTAGTGAAGTTTAGCCATTCATTCTGCTATTTAATATGGCAATGAGCTAAAGCTCAGTAAGAAAACCCCATACTACATTCATCCCTTCTCACACCATCAAATGCGATGATGCATTAATTATTCATGTATTTATCTAATTAATCGATCAATGCTGCAATACAAGAATATGTATTCATCTGATTTTCCACATCCATTATTACATCCATTATTACACATTTTCATAGGGGCAGGAAGGACTTTGGCCGACAAGCATACAATACACCTTGGTTTAAGACTATACTGTGTGCATAACATTTGGGTGACAGATGTCATTGTATCTTTCCCGCAGATGAATGGTGGGTTCGAGGGTAACCATGACAGCCAACAAGAGTTCCAAGGCTGGTGCTCGGGTCGGAGGGGATAAAGCTGCACACAACATACCTGACAGGTCAGTGACGTCTGCCTCTAACAATGTTGGCCTTGATCCAGCTAGAAATTAAATAGTATTTTTTAAGATATTTTGAGCAATGCTGCGTTGATGATGGTGGTGTCCCGTGTGCCGTCTGTAAAAAAAGCAGGACATCACAGTGATGTTTTAGTCTGTTTCAATAATAGAAGGTTTGGCTGATTTTTGTTTTAGTTTTTGTCGGATAAACCGTTAAATCCACTTTCCCTGGGTGTCGCGGGGTCCATCCCATCATTTGGACGAGTGTCTAACTTAAGTGTGAGTGGTGGGCTGAAGAGTGTTTGTGTTCTCATGGGGAGGAGGGGCGCTTCCTCCTGCTGGATGGGAAAACAAACACTTATGCGGCTCTTCATTCACAAAGCTGGTGTTATTTACTCATTATCATCGTGATTATTAATAGTTTGCAATCAACCCTTTTGGAAAATACAGACTTGCAATCAAAGGTGGTGCCATTTGAAATGATACATAGCATACATGTGATTTGCAAACCTAGTCAGTATAAATGAAACCTAAAGAAGTAGTACCAAGCGCCATTTTGCCTGAGAAAATGTAACAATCCTATATGAGTGGACCTTTATATGTCTTCATACAGAACTATTCAGTGGATGGTTAGAAATAAAATGTTAACGTAAACAATATGAAAATGATATAAATAACTACTACATTCTACTTAACATGTTTTGGAGGGTGTAGTACATGTGGGTTAGGGTGTAGTCAGGGGCGTAGTCAGGAATTTAGGGCCCCATGAAAGGAAATGTGAATGGGCCCCTTGATATGGCACGCAGCACAATTTTGTTCCGCCATAATACAAATATAAAAGGATATTAAAAGATACATGTTTCACTTTCGATATATATATATATATATATATATATATATATATATATATATATATATATATATATATATATATATATTTCATTTGGGACTGCTGCTCTACTTGTTTTTAAGTTTCACCAGAGCTATGAAAGAGAGAGAGCCATGCCATTCCCGTTCAGCATAATGCAACAGGAAAAACACTTAAATGCTTGAGCACCAGGTGGAGAGTACTAGATAGTATTGAATGCATTGGGATGAATGGAGCTAAATGCTAATGTCCGTCTGTTTCAGCATTGCATGGGATGTTCGCTGCTTCTGTGCAAATAACAATAGTTATTGTGAATACACCATATTTGCCGATGCTCAATTGATGGATCTTATATGATTTTCAGAGCAGTTTCCTTAGCACTGAGGCTACACGACATGACGAGCAGCTGGCAGCAGTGGTAATACTAGCAAATTGCTTTACAGTTTTCTTTAAATAGGCATCACTTGAATAAAGCACGCACCTATTTTGCCTTAAAAGTGATCAGATTAATCTGAAAGCATCTCTAAATAAGTTAATGTAATCGGAAGTAACGAGTAGCTGGTGGTCATCAAGGCAGCAGTGCTCTCATGAATATGCATGAGGGAATGACCAACATCGTATAAAAATAGAATTTTCATGTAAATGGTTCAAGATGTAATGTTTTCTCATCCACCGTCAGAAAATGACCACTATCAAAAAATTACTACCTTGTCTAAGTTGATTTAATGGCAAATCCCCATTGGCCCTTCATTTCACGCCACACTTTCTACGCTAAATTGCGCACCTGGTATTCACTTCACATATTCAGGAAGATTGGTGGCCTGATAAACTGAATTCTTGTCATTAATTGCCTCCCTGAGGCTTGATTGAACTGTCTTTACATTCTTCTGTGCAGCCGTCAACTAGTGGAAGACAGTTATAGGCTACAGTGAGCTACGTACCCATTTTTGGACTAAAACATTTTGTGGAGTGGTTGGGGGGCTGCAGAACATTCTCTCTTTTCATCACAGTAGATCATTTTCATATCGTTTGAAATGTAAAGGGAAAATAACCATATTTCGTGACATATTGATTAATCATATATGATTTAAATTCCAGGGCCCTGGATAGGGCCCTCTCCCTCTCAGGGCCCACTGCATTGTCATCCCCTTTCACCACTTTACCATGCCGCTGGGTGTATTAAGCACAGTGAACTAGGAAACAGAGACAGAAAGACTGGTAAGGAATTGTCTAACTTAAAGGGAAATCTTTCACCTCAGGTGCTACCCTGAAGTGCACAGTTAGCTTCCTCCTTCTTCCCCGGTCAGCAGAGGTGTTCAGTGTCTGGCCTCTACAACCCCAGTGAGCGAGAGCTAGAAGCAAGGTTGCCAGCCACTGGTACACTGGGCTCTGCTGCTTTGTGTGTCTGTGTGGTCTGAAGCTGCCTACAGCCAGAGCAGGCCTTATTTTGACTAGCTTCATCATGTCCACCCACAACCCTTCACAGACCCCATTCCCACCACGGCTTCCACCAGAGGCAAGAATTTGGCTCTTGCTTTATTTTTCTATTAATACGATCCTGAAATCACATTATGATGCAGCAATCAAAAATATGTTTTATCACTCAGGGAGGCATCCTAGCTAAGGTGGTCCAAATCATAAACTTGAGGTACGGCTGATTCCGTGCCAGATGAAACACTTAACTGGGGTTATGTTGTGCTTGGGTTATTAATAAGTATTAACAATAAGTAATTAATAAGTATTTACAGTGTATCTGTGGATACCTATTGTTATTTTCAGGATTCTTATTATTCCGGATTGGTAACCCCTATAGCTCAGTCCCTGATTGCATAAAAGTTTTCCGGTAAGCAGGTCCTCAAAAAGTTTGGTGCCGAAATTCCCATAGGGGGTGCTATAATTTGCGGTCAAAGTTAAACACTCAGCATATCCTCCCCGATTACAGAAAAACGCTGAAACTGGGTGTACATGCCTTATTTCGCATGCTGAACATCTTTGCCTCTTGGACCCATAATGTCCGTTAGGATAGATTTTGCTGTACAGTGAACATTTTGGGAAAACTTCAAAAAGCGTTTTCTTCAGAAGCATAGCATTAAATGACAAACAGTTTCGATAGACATGATCTATGGACTTGTCTGATTAAAATCCCAAGGAATGGTTTTTATTGTGTAAAAAATGGCAGACTTATGGCAAATTCAATATATGCTAATTAGCGTATGTGTGTGTGTGTGTGTGTGTGTGTGTGGGGGGGGGGGGGGTTATGGGATAAAAAAACAGTGCTGATGAAACAAAGATGGAGGCATAGTTGCTTCTAGAGTAATGACTTCACCCGCGATTTGCTTGAAAAGGGCGGCTGCTGGGATAGGCGGTGCGTGGGCTGTGAATACCTTGTGTGACTGCTTGCAGTCCTAGTTATTTTAGGATATTTATAAGTGAAACATGATACCACTATATATAAAAACAATGCAAATATATACAAGTGTTAAGTGTTACTATAGTTTGCTCAAAACTGGCATTAATTACATTTACTGGATTAAAGTAAATTAAAGTATATACAACGCAAACATAACTACATAAAAAAACGGGCACAATGTTTGCTTTTCTGTACTGTACTCTAAGTCACTCAGGCTATCATTTGTATAGCATTAGTGCAACAAATCCTTTACATGACCTAACCTGTCTATGAAAACAGTCATTAATATAATATAACCATGAAATCAACAGTAATCTCAAATAACCAACGTCACTGCTTCACTCCTGTCCAGCTCCTTATTTTAATAAATGATCAGAGAACTTGTAATCTCCTTCAGTACATTTACAAAGGGCCATTGAGGCGCTTGTTACTGTTAGAGGATTTAGTCATGTGTATGGGAAACGACACGCTCGCATTGTGAAGCCTCCCACTCCAGCGTAAAGCCTGCAGGTTAACAGGTAGTGTAACCGCTTCTCCACCCTGGGCAGGGCAGCAGGGAGGAG
Source organism: Lota lota (assembly GCA_026745465.1). NCBI lineage: Eukaryota > Metazoa > Chordata > Actinopteri > Gadiformes > Lotidae > Lota > Lota lota. The sequence goes on along the minus strand of JACYXH010000659.1, from coordinate 12,918,181 downwards.
TGAGAGGGGGGAAAGATCTGTCCTAACCTGCATCTCTGTATCAGAGTACACTGCCTTCAGCCCCAACCTTGTTATTCTAACCCAGGGCTGTGACATCAGATCTCTGCAACTTCACTTTCGTAACCGAGAGTCTCAGCCAGCTGCCACGGTGCGACATTAGTTCCTGAACGATGACGCCGTGTTCTGGAGGTGTTTGAGATCTGTATATGGGAGAACAGTGTGCTGATGCTCTGTTGAGACCTTCAGATTACTTTCTCCGTGCGCTGTGTGGGAACTTGATGAACAATGGTGTGAGTTAGCAGCATTGGCACCAGAGAGTCCAGACTGTCATACGGTTAGTCTAAAAGAACCTCCAAGGACTAGAGAGAGGAGCAGTAACTCAGTTAGAGGTAAGGCTGTTAGATCGCTTTCTAAAGTGCTGTGGGGCTCCTAATGCATAATGCTTTGTGTGTGAGGTCCACGCTGAATCCTTCAACCCGTTTAAGCTCTGTGGAAAAGCAAAATCCACACGTTCTTCTTTTACCAAGATCTGTATTTTCCTTGACAGAATTTTTTCCTTTGATTATTGATTTAATCGTGTGGTCAAATTTTTTTTTTCTAAAATGTTTTTGGCGTCTCTCTCCTGTTTCTGTTAAAGTACTTGCTGGAGGGTTGAATGGAGTTCCAGACAGCCATTTTAATTTTTTAATCAAACCCATTTCCAGCACGGACTCAAAACACATGTTTTTATTTAATCTTGCAAGAAAACATTTGTGTGTTTTTTGTTGCTGTTTCTTTGGCGGATGTGATATCCCCCGCCCCCCCCCCCCCCCCCCCCCCCCCCACACACACACACACACACACACACACACACACACTCATACACCCACGCACATACCCCCACACAGGTGTACACACACTCACACCTATGGTATTTTGTGTTGCAGGTGCCAGTCGACTTCCCCTCCACCCATTCTGTGTGGCAGCCAGGCGCGGTGCCAGCAGGCGGTGCTCAGCGACTCTGAGAGCTCCGAAAGGCAGGCGGGCTACGTGAGGACGGACGGTCGCCTTCTGGGCCACGCCGCCTGGAGCAGCAAGACCGCCAGCCTGTGCAGCGGTGGGGCCGCTTCTCTCGCCACTGCCAACTTTGACTCCCAAAGCCGACTCACCAAGTCCAAGAGCATCGGTTGCCTGGACAACAGGCTCTCCATCTACAAGCCGAGCACATCCCCTGCCCAGTTGGGTCAGGAGGAGGAGGAGGAGGAAGAAGAGAAGGAGGCCTCAAGCCAGGGTGTCTACGTCCAGAAGCAGCCTCAGAGATCTGGGGATCTCCCTGGGGGAGGAGAGAGACTGAACGGTGGGTCCCTGAGCTGGAGCACCCAGTCGCTGGGACCCTCCTCCCACCAAGGCCACAAGCGCACCTTGTCCCTTGCCCGGCCAGTACCGGGTGCTCCCCCTGCCACCATCCGAAAGAAGATCTCAGAATGGGAGTGCAGGAGGGTGTCTCTGCCTAGGATGAGCTTGTGTCTGGACAAGAGGTCAGGGGGTGAGCGTGTGGGGGGCAGCGAGGGCTGTCCCAGCATGCTCTCTTCCCCTTGCAGCGAGAAGACGTTCGACTTCAAGGGGGTGCGCAGGATGAGCACCGCCTTCTCAGACTGCTCCTTCGCAGAGGAAGAGGAGGGAGCTCCGGACAAAGAGCTCCCGGGACGTTTCCAGAAGAGGATAGGCAAGGCGGAGACTTCTGCCACGTTCCTACGCTCCCTGTCCGCTCGAAAGGAGAAGTCGGCGGTTCTCAACAGGATCCAGAAGATAGAGCAGGCTCTGAAGGAGAGCCCCGGCCCGGCCCCCCCCGCGTACCTCAACAACTGCTACGCCCTGGACAAGACCAGGCACAAGTCCTCCTCCACCGCAGGGGGCGCCGAAGACTCGGACAGCGCGTGCGGCGGGAGTAAGCGGGTCAGCATCTGCTCCGTGGCCACCGAGCCGGACTCCTCCGTGCCGTCGTCCGATAGGTTCTCCAAAGCCAGACAGAGGTACAGCGTGATCTCGGCCCGGTCCCAGAGCCCGGAGCCCACCGGCCAGCAGACGGCCGCCACTGGCACCCCTGTCAACCCGGTGCCCAAGCCCAAACGCACTTTTGAGTACGACGCCAAGCGAGGCCAGAAGAGCACGGCCTCCTCACCGGCCAATGGACTACTACCTCCGGGGAGAGGCTGTGAATCCCCCCCACCGCCCTTGCCCTCCACCCCCGCCCCCTGCGCCGCACTGGGGCTCAAGACTGATGGGAGCTCCCCGAGGAGACCCCAGGACAGGTGAGATCTCTGTTCCTAATAGGCTATGATCACTTCACATGCAGGGCTGTAGAGACCCTGTTTGTCGGTGTTGGATGTTGTGTTTGAGTGTTGCATGTGTTTTATTCCGAGCTCAATGAAAAGAACATGCGATACTGAGTTGCTACGCAATGCAATGCAACGTGAAACCTGCCTTCTTGTGTAACTCCACTAAACACAGTGGAGTTGGCAGATCATTTATTTCTGTTGCAGTTGGAAATATTTCAGACATGTTAGGAAACAAGTATCGTAATTGATTTCTCTGCCATATTTGTTATTGGCATACTTGTGTATGATCTTTCTGTTTCTTGACAGTATGGATATAATTGAATTGAACAACATTGAATTAGAGTTTTAGCGATTTTATTGTGAATAGCTATTTTATTTTTTCATAAGGAAACTGCCCATATATGGTATAATGAATCTGGGTTATCTGGTTGATCATCTATAAGATATAGCACACTGTTCACACCTGACTCAAGCCTTTTATTACATTTCCATGAAGGCAATGAATAGAAACAATTCTGAACAATGTAAGCAATGAAAACTACTATCCACATTATTTTCACTAGAGTAACTATAGATTTCAATGACACTCTATGCTGACTTTTGCAGACTTAAAGGGAAGCTAGTAAAATCTTGCAATCCTTTAAAAACATAATTGACCAAAGCTGTGAGTCTACTTGTTAAGCACTGCTATTGCGTTAAACAAATAGACCCAGAGCAACGCTCTTGGATTGTCTCTAGTTGATGGAGTAAAGGAGGGGCTGATGTATGATGTGGAGGAAATCCTCTAACTAAAGCTTTTGTGGTAAACCTTCCATTCTAAACCTTACTTGAAAGCCAAGTAGGCGACAATGGTCCAAATATAGCCAAGTTCCTTTCACTCATATACTTCCTCCTGGTCCGTGCCCAGACACATGCCATTTAGTGCATAGTGTTCAACAGGGAACGAGAAATATACCCTATAGCTTACATGAGTAACTTATTGGTTCAGGATTACGGCGACTGGTTTTGTGATTGATTTACTTGGAAATTGTGTGCAGCAGTTTTTAATAGAGTATGTTCTTGTCCTCTGGAATGTAATTAGTGGCTTTGAGAGTGGGATTGCAGATGAGATATTAACGAGCATCTTCGTGCAGGAACTAAAAATGGCTTTCATCCACCGAGAACAATGTAACACGTGAGGCAGACTTTCTGGAATATTATGCACCGTTCATCTAAAAAACAACAGGCTCTCACTCTACTCCTCTCTTGGTCCCGTTTTGTCCTGACTTTCTGTGGTTGTTTATTTGCAGGGAGTTGTGTGAATTGGAGGATGCTGCCAGCCTACCCTCCTCGTACCCATCCTTACCCACAGAGAATGGCACTGTAACCACGGAGACGCGCAGTCGCCCATGTTCCAAAAGCACTTTAGAGGAGAATGCCTACGAGGATATCGTAGGTAAGCAAACATATCTCCTCATCCTTGAATACAGCACACCTTCATTTCAGCACAAGACCTTCACAGTCTTGATACCTAATCTTGCTGTGGGGATACATGGGGATATGTTATGCTGTGGATATTTTAATATATCCAAATGAGCGGTAGAGACAGTTGGAGATATTTTCATATGTATTCATTTCTCTTGGTGTAACGCTAGATAGAAAGAGGTTAAGCTGATTTCTATGTTTTCTTTATCAGGGGTAGCAGTTAGGGTGCTCCAGGACTGCGGTGGCAGTTGTTTTGTTCTGCTTATGTTTTATAATAATTATTTGCATTGCTATCATTTGTCTCTTTCATGTCCAATTCATCTGGGGAGTGGATGATGTACACATAACTAGTTGGCTTCAGAATGCTGCCTTTGAGAATAAGCTCAAAGTGGAAAGCTTTCAAAACGTATTATGTCAGGTGAAGGGACAGCGCATGCTGGGTTTGTCCAATGGAAAACCACAAAGAAAACTTTGTGTGCTTAGAACGATATCCGAGAAATGCAGTACATAAAAAGTGGTTATAGAAGTTGCAATACCCTAATGTGAAGAGAATGAAACAAATGTTTTGAAAAGGATTTGATCCGTTTTTACGGATCCGTTTTTCTCACGAAATACTTAATACTTACCTTGGTCATGGAGGAGAGTCCACTCAACAAAAACAAACTGGGCGCTCAACCAATAGGCAGGCAGCATTGCTTGGTGATGTTGATACAGGCAATGTCATTGGACAGGCAACTCCCCATATCTAAATGTGTGGGCATACAGAAAAAGGCTCTCGATGCAGTTGTGGTTTTCCTGTTATTTGGACTTTAGCCTAGGCATGAGCTCCGTGGAAAACCAGGCTGTACGGGAGCATGTGGCTTTGCTTCCACCAATCAGCATGTGAGAGGCTCAGCTGATATTCCCATAAATATTCCCTGGTTGACAACACTTTCTACAGTACAGTCAAGGATCCTCTATCAACACCACCCTGTAGGAACAGAAAACACAACCACCCTTTCATACCATATCATCAGTAGATCAGCATAGCTGATTGCTGCATTTTGTCCTGTTCAGGGTTATGAAGGTCAATCGGAAAAAGCATCAGATCAAATGTTAGTTTTGTCGTCAAAAAAAGACTTTTGACGAACATTGAGCTATAATTGTTGTATTGTTGAGTTATCAGCATTTTGAACACTGAGGACAACCTTTTAGGGACAGGATGTGCATCCAAGTGTGCACACACTATGCACATGCTCCAAGTTCTCTGCAAACGAAGAGGCTAGAGTGAATTTATAAAGCGCTGGACATGTTTAGGAGTCAAATTCCTTTCCACTAACAAATGACCCAAAGCATGGCGCACAGTACAAGTGCCAGTTTTCTTGTGTGTATGAAATGAGTGTCCGTTCGAGCACTGTCTAAGCCAGCCATCATAAATCAATTCCCCAACTGATGAGTCTTGGACCTCAGACACTAAGACAATAACATCACATTTGAAATATGTTTCAGGATTCATGAGGAGGAGCAAACTAATGCCAATTGTTGTATTTTTTAGGTTGGCTCCAATCCAATTCATTTCAATGCTGATTGACCTAACTTAGTTGAACTTGGAAATGTATTTTTCGAGAGCTTTGTATCCATATAGTAAACGATGAGAGGTGTTTTAAGCTACAAAGACTGACTGGGTTGACACTGGGACAACAAAACCTCCTTTGTCCAGCCACTTTCGCAGTAGTGAGTATGGGATCTGGTTTCCTGGTTGTATGTAGATAGCATTGATTATTCAACATATGTCTGGGAGTTTTGAAAGGGATACAGTGTTGAATCTTGTCCTATGATTAGACTTAATTGTTGTCAGGACCTTTTAATAGAGAACAAGTCATTCCTGACATTCGCTACAGTATAACTATATTTCCATAAGGGATTTCTTTTCTTTTAGATAACAACCCTCTTTGGATCTGTGGCTCGCTAGGGCAATATACTGGGTAGCAGGGTTAGGGTTGAAGGATACGTTTGCGATGAGTCAAACCCAGTGGGTACACATGTAGGGCTTTGATGTTGCTTTAAACATTAACGGTACCCGAATGATATGTATGACATTAAGATCTGCAAACCTAGAAGACTGGGTTTACAGCAAACACTGTTGCAAACACATTGGAAAATATAGACCAATGGGTTTGTTATTCTTTGCTGTGAAAGTATTCAGAATCCTAAAATACTGGGCATACCCCCACACAGATTTCAGTCAAGTGTGGTTAAAAGCAGTCACTTCTCAGGATGGACGCAGTCTATGTTTTGTGGTGCCGACAAATGTTTACACGAAAAATCGAGCCCCTCCACCCCCACAACCACCTTTTTCTTTTTTTCCCAGTGCACATTTCTCTTTTACCACATGAGCGGCTGAGTGGTGCCACTGTAACCAGCGCCGCCCGTGGTCATTCCATTGGGTAACCTGATACAGCCATTGTACGCCCGGCCGATCCAGCCATTTCCTTGTCTGGATCGGCCCAGACTAAAGTCTATTGGTTAAACACAGAGGTACAATCAGTGTGTTTCTGAGCTTTGTCCACTCCCTTTGAATATTGTGTGTGTGTGTGTGTGTGTGTGTGTATTTGTGTGTGTGTATCCTAAGTGAGAGAAAGATTTGGATGTTTGCAATCACAGCAGTTGATGAGTACCCTCTGGTAGACCAGCAGCCACAGAGCACTACCATTATGCCCAGCAGGCTTTCATTACAGCACAGCTTGAGTTGAATGGCGTTGTGTTACAGCATAAGGGTTAAACTAGACTAGACCCTCTCATTCTGTACATCTATCAGCTTAAAATCACATGGCGACAATCACTTGAGAATCTCATTACTTTTGACACAACCAAACACTCTGTTATAGTCTTGTGGATAGAGGTTTTACCTTAATCGTTAAATTAACTCAAAACTGTTCACGAGACAGAGCATTGTGCCAGTAGGTGAGCTGTTCAATTCGTTTTCGTCTTATTATTATGTCGAACATGGTCGAGCAAAGCTCTGCAAAAAAATATGCTGTTCTCATGCTTTCTTTTGATAGAGAAAATGACTTTTCTTTCTGTTTGAGTGTTCGCTCCCTCCATGCGTTGCGGTGCCATCTGGCTCTGTTTTTACCCTTCACTGCAGTTCCTTAACTTTCTCACAACCTTTTTTGGACTGTGCCAAAAAAGCTATTCTCAGTGCACGTGTCTGAATGAACATGGGCTGTGGTGTTACACAAGTTTCCTTTTTATTGAAGTTGGCTTGCGTCCAAATGTGACATCAGCCAGCGAGTTGTGCAGTGGTCTGTAATATGGCAAGCTCTTCCCAGATCTGTTTTCCTCTATCTTTTCAGTATGGAACAAAATGTGTAATACTACATTGATCTACATATTTAAATTCCACTGTGTTAAATTCCTCTCTTGGGTGGGCTTGTAAATAAAGTATTTGGGAGATGCTTAGGTGAAAAACTTGAGATCAGGGGTGCTTATGTTCCAAGGCCTGTGGCTTATTCAAGCGTCTCCACCACCACAAATTAGAAAGAAAAGCACACACTAAAATGAAGCCTTTCTGGCTACTTTACTAGAGTTGCTGTTGGAAAGATGACAGATACTGTCTAGGTTGGATTGATTGGATCTAGATTAGATGGGTGTTTATTTGTATTGTTTTCATTGATATTTTTTCCGTAAAGCTGCATCATCATCACTACTGCCAACACTTTTGTTCAAACTCAAATTACGAGAAAGAATGAAACCCGTCCGACCATGACTTAAATCCATGGATTTGTTTTCTCTTTAAATCAATTTGGTCTGTGACAACAATTCAAATCGGAACAATGGAAATGGCTGCAGTAGCAAGAGTTATATAGAACAGGTTTAAACCAAAACAAAGACTCCTGCTGTCTGCTGTCTGAGGATGTTGCGCTTTCCAGTTTGAGAACAAGTGTCTCCGAGGATGACCCGAAGCATCTGTGCACTCCATTGAGCAGAGCAGACTGTGTGCATGCTTGCACGGTGATTCACCAGTAGTCCAGTACTTCCAGGGGTTTCAGACCCGTGGAGACCAGGGCCAATGGTTGTTGTTCTGAATGGAGGCGGCTCCAATCAGGCGACTCCAGACAGCTGCAGGGGACTTTAGAACCTCTCCATGTGTGTGATTTGTCACCTATCTTGCCCTCTTGACAGCCTTCACGGCCTCCAATGCCCTGCTTCTTGCATCCATCCCATATGTCTTGTGTCAAAACACATGTTTGTGGAAACAGGAATCCCCACAGCCTAGAAGATGAAACTGAATTTTCCGCTTACTGATCTGGTCCACAGAAAAGGAGAACCCGTACGAGGATGTTGACCTAAAGCGCAGGAGTCTGGTTCGGAAGTCGTGTCTGTTTCCAGAGGGCGACCGATCCTGGAGGTCCATGGAGAGAAAGCTCAACTCTCCACCTCAGGTACAGCCAGCTGGGAGTACACAGGTTTTTATTTTTTATAATGATCACTCTTAAATCGCATATAGCGCCCAGGCGAGAAGCTTTTAAAGATAAACTTGTCTCACTGCAAAGATTTGGCATCTGTTCCACCACAGGAAGCTGTTTGATGTGTTTAGTCCCGGTAATGTCTCTGAGAAAGAGCCCCGGCTCTCAGAAACACAGAGAAAAAGAAAGCATCCATCCCAGACAAAATAAAAACGCAAATTGAGAAATTATTTCAGAGTGCCGCAGAAAACGTTTTGAAGCTAATAATTTGATGGAATGTCACTGTAACAGCATTCCTGAAACGTGAGATGTATAACACATGGCCTCCATAGAGACATCTGCGTCTTGTTGTCTGTCTCATTAGTTGCCGTTAAAACCCAGCAGTCAGTCTCTGCGCCTCTCCGGTCCCGGGGACAGGAAGAGCCACCGATCGACCCAGCTGTCCAAGCGCCACAGCCACGATGAGATGCTGCTTCTGCCCCAGCTGGGGGTGTCTCCCTCGGCCAGTGTCCTGCTGGAGGATGGCTTCTCCAACGCCAGCGACTCCCTGGTCTCCCATCGCCACTTGAGGATCCCCAAGGTACAGGCTATGGAGCCTTTTTCAGTCCACGTCACGATTACGTCACCGCCTTAGCTGGAGGCAAAACAAAGCAGCAACGGGAGGCGAATACAAAAAAGGAGACAACACCAACTATCCAAACGATGTCGTCTTGCTGTGTTGTTGGGTGCCAGAAATATAGTATTGTCTGTTGTAGGTATGGATAGGTCACTTTTTTTTGTCATGTACTTGGAGGGACAGGTGATTGATCTTGTAACTCTCGTAGTGAGTTAGCAAAGAGAGTTATTGTATGACCAGAGACAATCCCATAGATAATATAACAAGTTAAGTTAAAACGAACAGTTTCAAATATGAGATGAAAGTTACTTTATCTTTATACTTTGAAATGATAAACCTTATAAAATAAACATAATAGCCGGTGTTTGCTGCCTTCACCCTTAGCCCCACCCACAAAATAACCGTGTTGTTTACTAACAGAAAAGGGGTCTATTGGCTGCCTCACATATGAAAGCCAGGCAAAAGCAACATGTTGTGCACTAATGAGCAACGCTAGAGTAGTGACATTCATTTCATTATTAAATATACATGCAAAGGCCTAAAGTTATTTTTATATAGGAAGGCCATTAGTTTCTAGTTAGTCTTTTAGCTGTTGTATGTTCTGTTTTGAGCCCTGTACAGCATTTTGCGCTTTATAAGTGCTTTATACATTATTTTTTTAATGAATGAATATTATTTATTATGGATGGTTGGATAGATCACACACATACACACACATATGCATGCACACACACACATACACACACTCACACACACACACACACACACACACACACACACACACACACACACACACACACACACACACACACACACACACACACACACACACCTACGTAGTCTGGATACATGGCACTCTTGTGTTTTGTTATAGCTCTATATTTGAGATCCAATGCTTAAAGTACCTGCCCTGCACAATTTTATTCTGCTCCTATTCGCAGCTTGTACAGAGAATCAACTCTATTTACTGCACTAAACGGGGGAAGAAGCGTCTGAAAAAGCTGTCCATGTCCAATATGGAGACTGCTTCTCTGCGAGGTAAGGACGTTTGGGTTTCCAAGATGAGTAAATATTTGTTTTCCAGTCTCCCACAAGGAATTCTGGCTACGTACTTCTACTGGCATAAACACAGAATGTCTCTTTAACCATGGAAATCTCCCCTGTCTCCGTTCTGCTTGCAGATGACAACAGTGAGAGCGAGAGTGACTCGGATGACAGGTTCAAAGGTAAGAGGTCAAAGCAGGCATGTGAACTTCAACTTCTAGCAGTGAGGTGTTACATTTTACACATGGACAGCCATGATTCATGTCTGTGGAATATTCAAATCCTTTTAAAGTGCTGGGTTATTTTCCCTTTCAAAAGAGTCCTCCAAAGAAAAGTGTTTGCATTGTAGCTGGATAAGCACTAAACTACACAAAGATGACCCTGACTGGATGAAGTTCAAAAAGCAGAATGTGCAAAGTTTACCTTTGTATGCTTGTATATGAACACTACATAAAGGAAGTTCTGAAAGAGTTGCTGTTAAGAATGATTTTCATTGGTGCTTATTTTCTTTTGGATCAATGGATAAATCACTGGGTCTATTAATAACTGCCTTGCGTTACCACAGCTCAAGCTATTGGCTTGAACTTGGCTTTGTCTGAATTGTTGCTAAAAAGTATTAATTTCTAATGATCTGAAAGATTTTTTTTATATATTTGCACGTATGGAGGTGTTTTTGTTTTTCTTAATCAATACCAATAAATTTACCAACTTCCAATCAATTAATTATCTGTCAGTCAACCAATACAAATCCAAAGTTTTGACTCAATACAGTGAAGAGACGACCTGCCTGTTGTCTTAACATGTGCCTTGCGTGTTTGTATCCCTCGTTTTTCCAGCCCATACCCAGAGATTGCTGAAACTGCAGTCCATCCTTCGCCGGGCACCCAGCTACCGCACATTGGAGCTGCAGCTCATCGAGTGGCAGGAGAGGGAGCTCTTTGAGTATTTTGTGGTGGTTTCACTGAAGAAGAAGCCCACTAAAAACTCATTCTCCCCAGAACTCACCTATCAGTTCCCCAAGGTAAATACAGGGCAACCCTCACAACACTGGAGACGGCTGAGATGGCTTTAGTTTGTCATACTTGGTACGTTTACATGCAGACTGGAAACCCGGTTTTAACCTGTTTACTGTTGTTCATTCTGCGCATGCACCAAATGTCTCATACAACTGGAAATAGAGGCAAATACATACACAAGAGTGTTTGGTGTTCAGCGCACTTTGGACCAATGACAAAATGTCTTTCATCTTAGATCTACTGACAGATCAAAGCAGCGTAAAAAAAAAAGAAACTGACAAAAGTGCCTCAACGGCGATCTTAAAAAAGAAAGAGTTGTCAAACATTATGGTTGGATTTCGTACGGCTGTGACTTCTTCGACTGACTGGTCACCCGGTTCCCGTAGTGGCCATGTAAACAAGTGTAACAACGTAACGACCGTTGCCTGGGTTAACCTGCCTCACCATGCCTAACTGGTACTGATTGTCCTTACAGTTCTATTCCTTTAGTTTGTCACATTATCATTACCATTCTGTTCAGCCTTTCCAGGCCTGGAAAGGCTTTTCACAATTCACATATGATGCTCTGCAGAGTTACTGATGCTGATCAAAATAGGAGTAATCATGTAAAAAATGTACGGTCGCCCAGTCAGTGTCATGCATTTCAACACATTCATTTTGGACAACATTTTTTAATTATGAATGAACAAATATACAAAGACCTACAAAAATATGTTCATACAATATTTTCATACAAAACAAATATGCTATCCAAATGCACTTTAGTCGTAGAGGATGCTGGCCAGGAGCAACATGGATTGTTTTATCTAGGTCTTGGGTCGAAAAAGGTCTTGGGAGCCTATTGTAAACATTTGCTACACTAAGGCAACTGGTTTTAATGGCATACATGGGGTTAGTTATTTAAAGATATCCTTTTTAAATGCTATTTAAGGGTGAGTTGAGCAGTATTGTCCCTAGGGAGCCATAGGTATGTCGTGAGCAGAGAGAAAACACAGTTCGATGACGTCAAGGTGGAGGAAGGGAGGGGACTGAATATGGGGGTTGATGAGGTTGCTGGGGAGAGGAGAATGTGTGTGTGTGTGTGTGTGTGTGTGGGGGGGGGGGGGGGGGGGGGGGGAGCCCTTTATGGGAGAATTGTTGGGGAATTTGAAAATTTGCCATGCTCTATAGGTCTATTGGGAAGAAGAAGAAAATAGTGTCGAAATTGAAATAAGAATAAGCTAATCGAAACATCTTCTCCTTCGTGCTCTGTCGCTCTCTCTCTCCTCTCTCTATTTCTTTGCCTTTCTGTTCCTTTGTCCCTCTCTCTCTCTCTCTCTCTCTCCTTTCTGTCTCTCTTTCTCCTCTGTTTCTCTCTCTCTCTCTCTCTCTCTCTCTCTCTCTCTCTCTCTCTCTCTCTCTCTCTCTCTCTCTCTCTCGCTCTCTCTCTAACAGCTAGAGAGGCCCACCAAGCAGATGAGGGAGGCGGAACAGAGGCTAAAAGCCATCCCCCAGTTCTGCTTCCCAGACGCCAAGGACTGGAGCCCCGTGTCTGACTACAACAGGTAGGGACATTCCCACCTGAGTCACTGTAATCACACGTCTACCAGCGCTGGTGTCCAAACACACCTCAATTTGCACCTCCAATGAGTCAGCTGTCCTATACACAGACAAATTGGTTTCATATATCTCAAAGGTGTAGGTAGGAAGGTAGGATTCGAGAGTTGTAAAGAGAGAGAGCAAAAAAGAGGGAGAGCAAGATTTTGAAACTAAACAACCCCTAAAAACGTCCCCTCCATCTCTGCTCCCTCCCTCCCTACGTTTCTCAGCCATTAAGAAGTGCTGCATCCATGCACCTGTGATTGACAGGCAAGATGGATTTCCCCGAACCAATCAGGGAAGAGATGCCCTGATGAAATGAGCCGGGAGCAGTCTCAAATCGAAATAGTCCGATAGGCGCTGTCATTTCGAAACGGGTATTCTCACAGTGCATTTCACTCAATAATAGCTGACGGATGACTATTTCTAACCAATTACACTCAAATAATAACTTTTAATAATACAGCACCATTAGCTCAACTGCTAAGATATTGCAGTGGCCTCACTTAATGTGGCACGGATGTGTTATCTCAGTACACCATGAGTCAGAACAGAATGGAAGCCAACACAAACCTGGCCCCTTTGACTGCTTCCAACCCCTCATCAGTATTCATGAGCTGAGTGGCACAGGTGATTGCCTCGAACTGTATTTTATTGTCCTCTCTTTATTTCAGTCCCTAAATCTGATATATATTTTTCCCCCTCACAATCATGCCCACAGTGTGTGTATGTGTGTGTGTGTGTGTCTGTGTGTCTGTGTGTGTGTATTTATGTATCTTAAACACATGTGTATGTGTTTAAGATACCTGTATTTTGTGTGCGTGTGTGCGTGTGTGCGTGTGTGCGTGTGTGCGTGTGTGTGTGTGTGTGTGAGAGACCGAGTGTGTTCACCGTCCTCCTCTGTGCTCCATTACAGCGAGACCTTCTCCTTCATGCTGACCGGAGCGGACGGCAGCCGGAGGTTCGGCTACTGCAGGCGCCTACTGGTGAGCCGTTCTTCACCCCTCCCAGCGCCCACGGCCCTGTTGGACTCACGGTTTCTCCTGGCAGCTCTTTTTATTTGGACAAGCAATGCGCTGTTTCCTGCGGAGAGGCAATGGATGCGTTGTGCCGCCAACCCGTGTGGCAGCTGGGTGGTGCTGAAAGCGGACCAAAAAAAAAAAAAAACAGGATTTATAATTGTGAGACGTGATAAAGCGGGGCTCTCTCTTGTTGCAACCCTTTCATTACCAGACGCATGGTGAAAATGGACGCGTTGGGTTTTAATGAGAGTTTCTCAGGAAAGATAGGAGAGAAACCTTGATGGTCTGTAGCTTGGCCATTGTGGACTATTTCCCCTGTAACAAGGCATGGCACCTCTTTGAAGTTTTACGTCAAGGGCTGGCATTTGGCTTGTGGTCAGAAACGCTTGGTTTCGTGGAACCCTGTGTACTGTATGCGGTGGAGATTTTACTCGCCGTTTGGTCCACGTCCGTGTGTTTACGGTTCCACGGTGTCTGTTCTCAGGGGTGAGCGAGTGCTTGTTTAAAACATTGTGTTTGCACGTCGTTTAATGAGTCAGAAATGTTTGCATTGAGTGGACAATAAGGAAGGAAGTAAGCCATGGTCCTGCTTACTCTGGTGTTCCTGTGTCTGAGCTGGGGACTTAAGTGATACAAGGAGCTCTTGATGAGCTTGGCCACAATGAGGTTGATTTTCTTTTCCAATAGCACAGCCTCCTCCCTGGTGCCTATCCCAGGGGCTGGCAATACCCCAGCATTCCTGAGACCTTGAATCAACTTTGTGAAGCAAAGTTGATTTAATCATCCGTTAGGAAAAAGAAGTAGTACAAGAGAAACTAAAAGTGAAGAGTGCATACCTAATATGGACAATTGTTGGGGTGTCTTATGCGTTTTGTTCCTTTGTGTTAGTATATATGTGAGTGTGAATGTATGTATGTGTTCTATTTGACTGTGTTTGTGTGTAATATTTGTGTATGTTTGTGTGTGTATACGTGTGTGTGTGTCTGTGTATGTGTGTGTGTGCAGACGTTTTGTGCATGTGTGGATTAAAGGGTGGCTTAAATGCCCTGTACACTGAGGATGATAGAGCATGTAAACAGAACAACAGATAGCGCACCTGTGTTTTATTGACACATCAAAAGTCTCTTCTTTTAGATAGACCTCTCCTGTTACAGCCAACTCATCCATGGGCATCCATTATGCCTCAAGATGTTCCTAAGATCACATTTGCATTTCGGTCCAAATGTTCCACATTTAGCAGTTGCTGTTTATGTATCTAAGCGCACAAAATATAGTTTGACTTTGTCAGCGTGTGTTCTTGTGTAAGTTCATGTCAGCTGGTGGGTTGTTGTGTGAGTAGTACACCACAGCAAGCATGTCTTTGTTGGACTGTTTTCAAGTGTGTGGTGATCATTTGTTGCTGTCTCTCCTAGCCGAGTGGGAAAGGACCTCGCCTCCCAGAAGTCTACTGCGTCATCAGCCGGCTCGGCTGTTTTGACTTGTTCTCCAAGGTGATCTCTTGTCTTCTTCACACACACTCTCTCTCTCTCTCACACACACACACACACACACACACCTTGAACGATCATCTTAAGTGTTGTGAAGTGGCGGCGGTGAGGGATTGTATGACTCATCAGCAGACCTACTGCTGGAGGCCAGTTTCATCCTTAAACTAGTTTCATCCATGATTCCACATTAAGGGTCACCTCCTTTTTGAAGTCTCTCTCCATAAATACTGTCTGTGATATGTGAGATCCGGAAACCAGGCGTACACCCTATACCTCATTCCAACCTTCGGTCACATATCCGATCTTCTTTTGTTTTTCTAACCGCTGCACGTTGGTGGTAAAACAAACGGAACAGTTTGTTCTGTGTGACTTTTACAGCCTTATCTCATTTATGCTTAGTCTGTTTAACATATGGACACATTTTTCAAAAGAAGGCTATCCAGTGTTGGAGTTAAGAGAAGGGAAAACTGGTATTACTAACTAATGTTACTTTACATTAACGTAAGAACAGCTAATATTTCATACAGAAAATGTCTATTGTTGACAATGAAAAATAAAAGTCTTCCATTTTATATTTACTTCCCAACTCAACTGAACAAATCTAGTTTGTTGTTACCATTCAGTATAAATCCATTGTACGCCTATTCACTAAAACAAAAAAATAAATTTTACTAAGATTTGAGTTTATCGCGTCTCGCTGAAACCTCTATAGTTAGTTTCAATGTTTTAATATTGTGTTCTCATGACCCATGGTGGTATACTGAAAATTGCATCCAATATTGAAGTTATTCATTTGTCAACGCTACTCGAAAATATGTTGTTACTTGTGTATATTTGAATAGTTAAATGGGAAGAGATGCAGGCAAGGAAGGGACGAACCTACACATTCATGAAGATCCCGGGTTGTGAGAGAGTACATTACGCAAGGTGCTTTATTTGGCAGTTGAAGGCAGTGATTTATTTGGCAGGGTGAAAAAGAAGAAAAATATGTATGAGTTGAATATAAAATGACGTGTATTGAGCTTTATTTCTTGGTGTCAAAATGAATGCAGAATAAATCTAGAACCCTGGAGCTATAAATGATTGTGTGTGATTGTTAATGTTATAGGCTACAAGAAAACAGAACCTGCAGGGGCACTGTTGTCTACAACAAAACAATTGTCAACAGACTAAGTGGGCCAATTGAGTAGGCTCAATCACTTCCACAATAAATCCAAATGGTATCCTCTTATCATTAATATAATACCGTTTATTTCTGCATTCCGAGGCAAAGGTCACGTCGTCTGCGTAAAGCAGAAATATCTAACTTGTGAATATTTTACTTTTCAGTTTCGAGTAGCGTAGACAAATTAATAACTTTAACATTGAACACAATTTCCAATTTTCTATTTACCACCCTGGGTAATGAAACATTGAACATGGAAAATGAAACATTGAACATGATGTTTCAGCAAATTGAGTGTTGATCAGAGGTTCTTAAGTACAGGATGCACAAGCCTCATGGTGTCCCGCAAGGGTCAGACTTTGTCCCCCTACTGATTACTTCTACCAGCGTCCCCATGGCCAGATGTACTGTAGACATGCCTTCTTTACATTGTATCTTCCCCAAGTCCCTCTACAGATGCACCGCATGTAGCCACATGATCTCGGGAGATAAAGTCCTGGGTAATGAATAGTTCCTTTAGTGCAAATCCAGACCAGCATAACAGAGGATGTCCTATTTGAAAGCTTAACAGGTTCAATCTTCTATCTTGTCATATATCTTGAGTGTAGGCTTGACCCATTACTAGACTTTCTAAACACTACACTTCTCTTTTAGCATTTTAGAAATACTTCAATCTAGGCCTGATATTGTCATGCTGGGATACAGAGGAACAGTAGACTGTTGTGTTTTTACAGTGGCTATGTGATTCCTTCAATATTGACGATGAGATCATCCTGTTCACACACCAATGTTTTTCTGGACATGCCTTTCGGTATCTCATCAAACTAATCATTTAACCAGTACAACAACCACCAATGTTGAAACAGCAGTATGATCCTCAGGACCCCTGCTACTAGGCATGATTGGATCAGCAAACCCGTCTGTGGAATTATTAGCCAAGTACATCAAGTATGTTATATATAAAATGTATAAAAGTATGTGCTTATTCTAGCACCCACATTGTGTTGGTATTTTTTTATTTGTTTTTTTGGACGAGGCATAAATTTGAAGAGTGAAAGTCCATTTAAGAGGAAGGGAATTTCAAAGGTTGATGTGTTCGTTTGCGTGTGTGTGTGTGCGTGTGTGTGCTTGTGTGTGCTTGTATGAGACAAAATGACATCATGTGAAATTAAAATAGAGCTGTAATAAAGTTCCTCTCCGCTTCGATTAATATTCCCAACATTCATCTCTCCCTCACAGAAAATAATTCCTCTTTTATTTTCTTCTATTCCTTTAGTTTTATAATGTGAAAACAGTTCCTGAGAATTGACAATGATCAAAATGACACACTAGGTTCCTCTTCACTGATATATAACATTGGAACGCTATGTCATGGTCATGGTCCATAACCTAACCAGCATGACTGTGAGAAGTACTTACACATCTGTGACCGAGTACCCATTTGCTGGCTACTCACTAGTTCAAATAGAAACCCTTGAAGGGTGGATTATGGAGTATTTTCACCAGAAAAAGTGAAAAACACATGACACACTTTTGTGAAAATTGGTCAAGCAGAGCTATATGTGTGTGTGTGTGTGTGTGTGTGTGTGCTGACTTTAACTCTCGTCGTGCTACTCCTTGCTCTAAGATTCTGGACGAGGTGGAGAGACGGAGGGGGGTCTCAGCAGCCCTGGTCTACCCCTTCATGAGGAGTCTCATGGAGTCACCCTTTCCAGCTCCAGGAAAGACCATCAAAGTGAAAACCTTCCTGCCCGGAGCAGGAAATGAGGTCAGGCAATTCGAGTCTATCAAATATATATAATTCTATAGTTCCATGTGGAATATATTGATGCATTATATGTCGTTATTGCTGTTGCTGTTGTTAAATTGGGCTTTTATAAATACCATTGTGTTTTTTGTATTTTGCATGTTAAATTTGGTTACTGTCTTTTTATTAACTAGTGCATTGCCCGTTCCAAACGTTCCAAACATGTGTTTGAATGGGCCTATTGCTTGGGCGTCAGTATTGCTGCTGGCAGCTTTCTCGAGAACCGCTCATCCGAACAACTTATTCAGGTTCTTATTCAGGAAATAGATCACGAAGTGCGAAGTCGATCGGACGGTTGACGGTTGTCGAGAAAATCGACGGACGGACATAGATTCAGAAACTTTAATACTTATTTGTTTATTTACCTTTTTGTTTATTTGGGATACATTTTATGCATAGTTGCATTGTAGTTGTATGTAAACATTTTCAGTTGAGGAACTCTTAATATTATCTCATTTGGACCATGTTGGCTCTGTTACTCTCATTTCCCACACCAGGTCATTGAGCTCAGGAGGCCGATGGACTCTAGACTGGAACATGTGGACTTTGACAGTCTGTTCAGCTGCCTCAGCGTACGACAAGTCATACGAGTATTTGCCTCTCTGTTGCTGGAGCGCAGGGTTATCTTTGTGGCTGACAAACTCAGGTAATTGCAGCAAAACTCATTATACATACAGATGACCATCCTGCCATCACATATCAGTTTTGAAGTTCGAATGTACAAGTGCTTTATTCCATTAGTGATAGTTTATAAGTAGTATTTATGCCATTTGACTTGGAATGTGGTCAGGATTGAAGTCGAGCCGAACCCCAACACCACTGGTTGCATTAGATGATAAACACATTGCACGCATAACCTCCGATTGGCTGATATAGTTACCACCCGGTTACCTGCTGATTAAGCGTTGATGCAACACACCTGAGCTCTACATATTGAACGGGAGTTAAAGGGCATTTACAGGGGAGCCGGCAGCCCTGTCCCAGAAGGAAACAAACCTGAAAGCATTTTTTAAAGGCGGCGTCAGGGGGGGTTGGTTTTCTTTTAAAATCACACAGTCAGTCAGTCAGTCAGACAGACAGGATGCCAGTGTTGAAGATCGTAATGATTTAACTGGGTCATGACCTCGACTGAGAATCACTCCCAAAGAACAAGAGGCTGATCAGATGAACATGTGGTCCAAGGAAGGTCCCTTCCCAACATTTATTTAAGTGAAACTCCGTAGAAAGGTGTGCTTCCTCTGGAGACATTGGAAATCGCTTTATTGCAGGGGCAGATTTTTTCATCTCCCTGGGATGGGGCAGCTAATCTTTTCACATATCAGGAGGACGTTTTAAACAAACATCAACTGTGGGGGCAGTGACTGAGAGGAGAAGGAATGCACATCCTGTGTGTCCAAGCTCTGCCCCCTGTGATCTGTGACTGTCACAATGTGACTAATGGAACCACATTCACTCCCTGTGCATAGCGTCCCCTCTGTCCCCTGGCTTGCTTGAGACACAAGTCTTGGGCATCTGTCCCGCTCTAAATAGTTGATCGCTTTCCAGTTCTGAAGTGTTACAGTTATGGCAGTTTGGTGCGGGAATTAAACCTGTTGACCTGGTTTCTCTGTGCGATGTTGGCGAGGGCTTCTTTTCCGGGATAGTTACCACGGAATAGACTGTAGTAGACGATCTCTAGCATTCTATTTAAAACATGATCTTGAGATCTGCCAAGGATTATGTGATATGCAGGCGATGTTGTTTAAATTTCAGAAGCAAAGAGGCTTTGTGTCTGTTCTGGAAGATTTTTTAATAATGGTTGATCGGAACACACCCTGTGGTTTTCATTTCCCGAGCAGCATTCACTTGTGTGGTTAATATTCGGATCTGCCTCTTTATTGTTCTGTTTACTTGCGTTATCCTACGACTCTCCCACTAAGCTAACCAAAACCACAATGCATCTGCAGATCTTGTTTTGAACGTACGTGATGCAGACCTTCACGTTAGATTCCGTTGTAAACAGTGGTAGGCAGCGTTTTTGAAGCTCTCTGATAAAGAGGGCCGATCTGGAACACTATACAATCCAATCCTAAAATAGCTAGAAGCACAACGTCATTTATCTTTCTTCTGTCCCTTAAAATGTATACCCAGCAGGAAAACAGATCTGAGAGTCAAAGCAAAATAAATAAATAAATAAATAAATGTCAAACCATGTTAGGGAATGTTTTTGTGGTTCTTAGTTTGGTCTGTATTCTATTTGCGCTGCAGTATATTTTATTTAAGGTGCTTGTGTTTGGAGATACTTCAATAGTTGAAGGGATTAAAGGATTTTTATATTCAATATATCACGAGACACCGTATCTTCTCACATCTATGTAAAGACATATGTGATGGTTCATCCTTAAACAGTTATATACTCGACACGCAATCACATGAAGTCAATTTCCAAATCTTTGTACTTGCTATTACCATTTAGTCATTTAGTGGACATAGTCAATATGTTCAGATACATGTCATTAATGAGCAGGTATAGGGGTTAGGGCATCTTGCTCTCAGGATGCCAATAGGTTAGACTGTGGAGGACTTACCCTAACCACGACATTGTCCTGCCTCCTTTGCTTCCTGTATGGAGTTATCATTTATCCAATGATGTAATGTTACCAGAGTTAACCTTGGTGGTCGTGAGAATAGGGTTGAGTCAGGCTACCACATCACGTGTGCCGGTCTATTTGTCTGTTTGTCTGGATGTCGTCTTCATTTATGCACAACAGCATAGCGTTTAGTCCTAAATTACTTTTCCCGGTGGTGTGGTTCCATTGTTATGGATCTATACAACACAAGTCCCCCTGCCAACTTTCCAGATATTAACCAGTAGTTAAAGGCGCTGCTTTGCATGTCGTTGGCGCCACAAATGAAAGAGTTCTGTGCTCAGTTGGTAGCTGCAGCTCTGCAGAGAACATGGAGTTTGCTCCCAGTCAAACATCCATTTGTCCTCTTCTTTCACCAAAACACAGAGAGAGGGAACAGGATTGTTGGAGGGAGGGACTGCGGAGGGGGAAACCAAACAATGGCCTCTGAAAGCCTTTCTGAAGCCATGGTGAATTCATCAAGCCTACGTTTCAGCGGCGCATAGCTCTGCTTGAGTTTCTGTATATAGGCCAATATCCATTTCTTCCTTGCACTGTATATGCGTGTTCGTTCGGGCCATCATCAGTATCAAACAGCATGTCCAATATGGACGATCAAAGTGAGTGATGAAAGGTAGTTATATAGAATGCATGTGTAGCACCATTGATTGTTATGCAAGCTTGTACCTGAGGTAATGGTTTGTGCTAAAGAGATTGTTACACGTGAGTCAGGTAACACAAGCTGCCTTTCATGCGTCTCAAATTAAGAAGTAAGATGCAATTAAGTGATTAAGACCATTATTGCACTCAAACCCTCTCCTGCTGTGCAGTGGTTGGCATGGTGCCAAAACAATATTTCACGTTTTATGAGGTAACTGATGTTTTATCTCGTGATGTGGTGAAATGTGACCGAGACATTCCAATGCTTAAACCGAAAGCCGAGAAAATTTAGCCAGTAAACCTCTACCAGCTGTTTTTTACATTAGCATCACTGTGATCACCCCAAGCATTTACACACACACACACACACACACACACACACACACACACACACACACACACACACACACACACACACATTCAAAACCCAATATTCCCTTGCGTAAATAACCTGATGGTAATAGAAGCATTTGCAACTGTTCAATGTGTTTAAAATGTAGGGCCAAGAATTTCCTAGACAACGCAGGAAGTTAAGGCAAACCATTTGGGAACATAGACATTCTTTTCAAAAAGACAAAGTATGTAGCTAATCCTAGAGTCCTCATGGGCCTCATGGGCCTCATGGGCCTCAAGCCCACAGCAGACTATGTCCAACAATGATTGCTTGGTACTGTTTATGTATGAAGGTGTGCTTCGACGTCGATAGGTCAAATGCTTTGCAGCAGGCTTGCTATGCTGTCCATGGGTCTTTTTTCTTGAATTTGATACATGCAAGGATGGTGAGTGAAGGAATGCACTGTGACGTACGCTGCAGTCTCTTCCATTTGGTAGGATCATCCCTGGTCCACGTCACCGTCCACCACTGCCTTCCTCCCTAGCCAGAGAAGACACAGACCCCACCATGGCAGGTCCTCCTGTAGAACCTGCCAATTTGGCCTCCACACATACTGAACATTGACGCACATCAAACTATCCATTGGTAATGTCTTTGGCTTTAAGTGCCGCTCCAATTTCAACAAATAGTTGGCCCGTCGAAACTGTAAATATGAATGCATTGTCCAACTGAAGAGCGCTCTTGTATACCACTGAACCTTCTTTAATATATATATATATTTTTTTTTTTACAAATGATGGCCATTAAGCCAAGAC
Organism: Lota lota; assembly: GCA_026745465.1. Classification (NCBI taxonomy): domain Eukaryota; kingdom Metazoa; phylum Chordata; class Actinopteri; order Gadiformes; family Lotidae; genus Lota; species Lota lota. The sequence goes on along the minus strand of JACYXH010000659.1, from coordinate 12,895,801 downwards.
ATCCACTTGTCTACCAGAAACGACATTTACAATACAGAGATTGTGATCTTTTCAGTCTTTTCTCTTACCTTCCAAGACTTTCCAGACTCAGCATAGTGCAGCGTTAGTGTGTTTTCATTGCAAATTCAACTTTTCCCAGGAGTGTGTGCCCGGGGGAAGAGTGTAAGCGATCCTCTTGGTATGGGTGGTGCGTGTGTGTGTGTGTGTGTGTGTGTGTGTGTGTGTGTGTGTGTGTGTGTGTGTGTGTGAAGCGGTGTAGCCTGTGGCTAGGGTTCTGAAAGCAATGCCCCATCGCTCCCTGTTGGAACACGCTAAGCCCAGGAGACAGGATCTGCTAGGAGTTATTAAGCCCTCCTCAGGCCCATGGAAACGGGACGGTCTTCCTTGATGGAACAAGTGGATGAAAAAAGCAAGACAGACGGCTCGTGATTCTTATGACCGGCAGGCTTTCAGGAGTGTAATTATGTTTCACATGGGCGAAGCAACAGACAAGGAATACTGGTGAATTGGCTCACATGCAAAAGCATATGGTGCGTAACCTAAAGATGAACGTCAATCTTTTTCAGGGAAAATGTTTTCGCAGGGCTTAGATAAGTACATTGTGTTTATGACACATCACTGTATGTGGTACATTTTTTTAAAAGCTAAAGCTGTGAATTTATGTGAAGAGTTCATGCACGAAAGGGAGTGAAGTGCGTGTTTGCTTGGATGTACTGTCTGAAGCTAATCACAGCAACCTGATGGAATAAATCTTATTGCGACTTTATGGCTTTGCATGCAATGTTTGATCCCAGTTTTGGCTTTGATCCATTCGGATTCTGTGTGTGTGTTTGTGTGTGTGTGATTGGACCATCGTTTATTTTCCCTCTGTGTCTGTGTACATGGACTGTGCAGTGTGTTGGAACAACAGGGGAGGAGGGTCTGACACTGTCAACAAGCCGAGGGCCGTGAGAAAGACTGGCTGCTATTTGTGATATTTGTGTTACGCCGCAGCTGTCCCAAGTTCAGCGGGACCGCTGCTTTGTTTGCATGCATCGACAAGGCGTCCAGAAGGAGAAGACGAGCCTCTGCAGGCATCAGCAGGCTTGTACTGCACAGTCCAACATCTTGGAAGGAGCTTATGACACCATCTTGTTACTGCCCCATCCTTGCAGTCAGGGCTCTGCTATGTTCATCGCATTAAAAGGCGTAGCGCCTCACGGGAGAGGTGGAGTGAAAGATTAGGAGTCTGAATCGTGGCCACGGCTCAACCTTTCTCTTAAGTGTCAAGTGGCGTTAAAAAAAGGCTGAGGTGGACCATTCTCTTCCTGCTCTTTATTGTGTTTCACAAAGTGGAGGAGCAGCCTCTGATCAAATGCAGCCCTGTTCCCGTTCGCTTCCTTAAGAGGAGTTGCAGGGAACAAAGTGTCATGGCCAAGGTACATAGCTGTGCTGTCTCATCCTGTGTATACACCAAAGTAATTGTTTCAAGGCAGAGAGGATAGAGGAGATATTTCACTTGGACTATGACACTGAGGCAACTCCGTAATGGAAATGTGCTCTGTCTGCACTTTTGTGACCATGCCTAGTCCGGGGTATTAATAGTTATATAACCATTCGGAGCTGGAAATATGAGAGAAAGTGCTTTGAAATTATGAAAAACGAGGACTTTTCTTTTTTTTCCTACACACACCAACCACTCCCCTACCAGTCAGGTCAAATGTTGTGTTTTTTTGTTGTTATTTTTTGGTCCTTATCAAGCAAAACCTCTGGACTGTTGTTCCATGTCTCTGGCGTGGCTCGTGCATGCCAGCAGGTGGTCCAGTGACCAGGGTAATATTGACATGGTCTGTCTGTCTGTACACCATCCGCAGCACTCTGTCCAGCTGCATCCATGCGGTGGTGGCTCTGCTCTACCCCTTCTCCTGGCAGCACACCTTCATCCCGGTGCTGCCGGCGTCCATGCTGGACATTGTCTGCTGCCCCACCCCCTTCCTGGTGGGCCTGCTGTCCAGCTCGCTGCCAAGACTCAAAGAGCTGCCCGTGGAAGAGGTGGGCTTGCACATGGTCTTATCATTCTCTCGTTCGCTCTCTTTATTTTTCTCTCTCTTTTTTTCTCCCTCTCGCTCTCTCCCTTGCATGCGCTCTCTTCACTGTCTTGATTTGTATTTTTCTCATGGATAACGTCTAACAAGTCTTGACAAGTCATTTCTTAATTATTGCCCCCAGTATTAGATTATTTTGACAATTTCCTTTAAAACACCACAATTCCTCCAGTTATGCTCAAACAGAGTAACAATTTCTGTTTGATATACGCAAATACAATAGTAATAACAATAATGCTTGTGTCAAAGAGCGAAATCAATGTGGAAAAGCAATGTAATGCAAGGTCAATGCACAGTCCTACTGGTCATTGACCCCGTTGTATAAGCACTATAGATCCCCATTAAAGCCCATCTAATGACATGCTCAGGGTTGAACTTCAGCTGACTGTGTCTCTGCAGCAGTGTTGTTGGCAGACCCTGTGTAGTGTTGCTGATCATGAAGAAAGCTATACAAACACACATACACACCCACACACCACGCTAACTCACGAATACACACATGCACACACGTACGCACACACAAACGCAAGCACCCACACACACACACATGCGCAGACACATACACACACATACACACACACACATACACACACACTCACACACGTAATTGTTAAGTGTGCAGGGCAGATGCTGTACAGGGATTGGCAGGATAACACCAGCCACTGTTTTGTGTTGGCGCATCTAAACAGTTTCTCTAATAGTCCTGGCAGAAAGATCTGGTTGGCTGGTCAGAGCATGCTCCTCAGATATTAGCAATCCTATTAAGACTGACTCACTTCACATTGCAAAGCAATCATTTACTCAAAAGGATTTTGAGCTATCAGATTGTGTTGAACTGTAGCTGTTTGGTATAAGGACATCCTTTAAGAATGATTTGAGAGAGGGGAAGGAGGGTCCTATGTATAGTATATGAAAGTATGCATAGTATATGAAAGGGTTTCATTCACTATGTTCTTCCTTCATACAGGCTTTGATGGTTGACCTGGGAACAGACCGCTTCATCCGTCAGGTTTGTATTAGCACGTCATTCTGTGAGGCCTGTGAAAAATGCAATTGTTTACTGCTAGTTTTAGCCTACGAATTCTGTTTTTCCCCCAACATTGTTGTTTACCCTCGTTGCACTGGGCCGTTACTGGTTGTTTACAGATGGATGATGAGGCCTCCCTGTTGCCACGGAAACTACAGTCAGCCCTCGAGCAAGCCCTCGAGCAGAGGAACGACATCATCAACCTTGACTCTGACAGTGAATCAGACGAAGGTGACAGATCATTTCCCCCTTAAAAACACATGGGACACAGCAACTTATCCACACTGATAACCAACCGGGAACAGCCTTTCCACTTTGTTAATACCCTTTCCTCATAACGCACACAAAATCCTAGCCAAAACAATATACTAAGGATTTGAGATCTGCCACATGTGTCCTCTTTTAAAAGTAATCTCTAGACTTTCCAATTATCACAGGCTTTGGGTTGTTTGAATGTGTTTGTGTGTGTGTGTGTGTATGTTGTATGCATCTGGGTAGGGATTTGTATTGTTATATCATGTGTACAATGTTTGTGGGGAAAATTATGGGGTGGGGTGAGAGTGTATTGTATTCTACTTGTTGATCGTTGACAGAAAACATTTGCATAACTCAAAAAGGGTTGTAGAATCTAGATACTTATCTCGCGTCAACAGGGCCATGACATGTGCGATACAAATACAATGGATTTGACGAAAGGATTCTCAGGAATGCCCTTCTCCTCCTCCCCAGAGGTGAACTCCCTGAACAGCCTGGTGTCAGAGGCCTTCATCCGCTTCTTCCTGGAGGCCATGGGCCACTACTCTCTCTTCCTGACGCAGGGCGAGCGCGGAGGGGAGCGCGTCTTCCAGCGTGAGGCCTTCCGCAAGTCAGTGGCCTCCAAGAGCATCCGCCGCTTCCTGGGCGTCTTCATGGAGTCCCAGATGTTTGCGGGGTTCATTCAGGACCGCGAGCGGAGGAAATGCCGGGCGAAAGGTAAAAGGCCTGAAGATGCCTCGGGTTCATGAGTGTGTGTGTGTGTGTGTGTGTGTGTGTGTGTGTGTGTGTGCGTGTTTGCGTGTTTGACACTTTAAAGACCAGCTTGCAGGTTGGTGACTCGTTTAAGTAATGCAACGTGCAAGTGCAGACCCACACATGTACTTGAACTTGACATCACTAAGTAGGTAAGGTAAGAGAGTGAATGGCAAGTACAATCACAATGTTAAGGGTGCCCGGGACCCATTCAACATTTGTTCATTCTTTCCGTGTCACACTTGGTCCTCTAGACACGTCAAATATAATGATATTATGAGCTTGCCGCCCATCAATCCTGGTAGTAGGAGAGTTTTCCACCTCATTGGTCTCAAGGCTCAATGAGTCGACCTGTAATTCTAAGTGGAAAAAATATATATAAAGTATATTTGCTTCATACTTTCCGACACATGTATTAACTGGGGCTGCTCAACTGCAATTCACTCCCTTTGATCTTTAAGTGAGTTCTGTGCATGATATTTTGATAGTTCTGATAGTTGATAGTATCAACAGTTATTTAAATAATAATGAATTGAATTACTGTATATGAACTACAAGTTGTATTAAAGTGATTGGCTTCCCAGATTTCAGTGCAGAAACTAAATCTTTACATATTCCATACACAGACATTGTTGTATTTATACAACAACATGCTTTGATATGCCTTTTCTTTCCTTGTATTGTGTTACAATCAATTAAACGTCTACTATATGTATATACAATAGATCAATGTGATGCTGAAGGCTGTGCAAACACATTTGAGGAAAGATGCATGGGTTTAGCAGAGCGGAGACTTTCTCTTACTGGTGAACTGACAAATGTCCGTTTTACAAATGTGTTGTAAAATAACACAAAAGTTGGCTCAAATGAATAAATGGCCTCATTTACGGTAGATGCTCGGACAGCACTTTTTAGCAGTACGTTCTCTGCTGCTGCCATCTAGTGGCCATATGATATAATTATGTATGCACTAAGGCACAAAGGCCTATGTTTATGTGGCTATGTAGTTCAGATATACAACAAACATACACCAGCTGCTTTTAATGGCCTATAATCTGTATCCAGGAAGTGATGAGCTTTCCAAATTTTTTTCATTCACCCATTGCAGACATATTCCAGTCTCACGCATAACATGTCTGAAACTACCTTGATATGACATGTTTTGAATTGTTTATGGCCTTGCCAGGGCTCTTTGAACAGCGGGTGGACCAGTACCTGGAAGAGCTGCCTGACACTGAACAGAGTGGAGTCAACAAGTTCCTCAAAGGCCTGGGTGAGTTCTGGCATGTTATCTATCTATATTAGCTTATCATCCTTATGAACTTTAACAAAATCCATTCAATACTACAGCCATTCATACAACATTAAAGCCCCACCCTCATACAGTATCAACATTTCGATTTAAATCTGTTTGGACAGGTTGTCAATATAGTTCTTCATTTCCCTTCATCTTCTTCTCATTTTAGTTTTTCATCTCAAGATGATTATTCTTTAGTTATTATTCTAAAGGTCTAAGTGACCCCTGGGCTCCACCGGAGCCACTGAGCGCTGAGTCTAATGAGAATAAAAAATCCTGTTAATAAATGAAGTACCCTGACCCTTGTATTGTATTTCATGATGGTGATGTCTGTCTATTTTGGCCTATTTTTCAGGGAACAAAATGAAGTTTCTTCACAAAAAGAACTGAGGAGCCATCATTCTACTGTAAACTATTCACTCAGACAGGTTTCCCATTTGAAAACCTTGTATCATGATAATATTTACTATCTTGTGCAGCATATTCGTGAATAATAGTTTTTTTATACTGTATATATATATATATATATATATATATCATTGTAAACTGGCAGTGCTAATTTCCAATGTGGATGTATTTTTGAGTGTATGGTACCTAATAAGAGGAGCGAACGTTAGCTGGTACAGAGCAAGTGAACATTGATGATGTATCCACTGATGTCCAGGTATGCTTGTTTGAGTGTTGTGGGGATTCCCAGAGGCTAATGTCATTGTTTTTGTCCAATGTTTAAAGTTGAAAATAAACCCTATTTGTCTCTAATGATTTGTACAGGAATTAATAGAAGGAAGAAAATGGTTGTAAATGTTTAAATGTTTGGTCTTTTCTACAAAAGAAGTAAACACATGAAATACATAAAATGGCTACATGTTTTAGTCGAATTATTGAACAACAATTCCCAATGATTTTGCTTCAACATATAAATAACAAATGTGTATACATGTCCCTTTAATCATACATCGTTTATAGTTCACTGAAATTAATCCAGAGTCCATTAATACCCTCACTAAAGCCCTTTGGATATTATTTCTTTAAACTGTGTTTAATTGTGTTGGTGGCAGTCTAATTGGATCGTTTCCTCTCATCAGATATTTTAGACAGATATATAGATCTTGATATGGTTGATAGAAAGCATCAACCATGACATAAATCTGTATCTACATAACACATACTGTTTAGACTATTGTAATAAATATTCAGCAATTATTGCCGAATATTTATTGATTTTTATAGTTACTGTCATGATCATGCCACATAGCCTACATTCCCTGCCAAATAGCATCACTCTCCCATCTGACATATATAATGACAGCTTCCGCTCAATCTATTCACTGTGAGAATTTGGTGGTTTCCCAGAAGGCCTAGTGAGTTCAGCACCAAATAGACACCATGCTGTCTCTAACCTAATTATGTCCTTGCACATCACAACGCCGTGCTGTGATTGGCCCTTCTGACAGCGAAGTTTGCCATTGTGGCTCCGGTGCTTCTGCTTGATATTGTGAATGTATTAAACAAAAATAAATAAAATAATAATAATAAAACCCCACAGGGCTGTGATCTCTGCGGTTTTGGAAAGCTTTTCGCATAGTCTTTTTATAGCTTATTATCGGCCTATTGTATATATGTATAAGACTTGAAAATGCAAATCGGTTTAACTTTATGGACTACACCACAGCTTGTTTTTAAGGCTTTATCCTCGGCAGTAGTTTAAAGAGTAGGCCGCGAATGGGAATGCAGTGTCTCAATTCGGCACTTAGGACGTCAGAATTTGTATGGGAACAACTAAACTCTCACGATTAAGTACGAGATTTCGCCTATCCAAAATGTTGTGGACCAACGAGACTCGTCGGATGGGGAGAATCTCCAGCGATGAGCAGGTCAAGGTAAACAACTAGTGCTTTGAACATGACGCACTTTTCTGTTAGGCTTCCTTTTTGTATTTAGTGCTCATTTTTCCTGTCAAGAAAACGGCACAGTATCGTTGTAGCACGTGTATGTAATGTCTTCAATATCGCGTTTTTTTTTTGCATGCACTGCGCCCCAAGGATAATTAGTTTGTTATTGGTTAAAGAAAACCCCGATAGTAAAAAAAAAAAAAAGTCATTGTTATTTTACACCAACGAATCCCTTGTTGTAGTGACGTGCTTGTTTGATCCTGTAGGAAATATATCGCACCCTATTAGGCCTATACAATCGTATGGGATGTCGTGCGTATCTTGTAAAACGCACCATGGATAGGAAAGGCTACGAGTCCAGTTAAGATGAGTCAAGTAGACTAAATTTAAACAACCAAATGATATAGCCTATCCGAGCCCCGCAAAGTCGTCCGTAGTAACCCTATTATAATACGGCCATATGAATGTCGGCAAGAAATCTGGTTTCCTCACATGTAAGATATATTTCTTAACCCCGAAATGAGTGTTGGGAGTGTGTGGTGGCCTTGAGGATATAATACAGCCAAAACCAAATATATGATGAAGCCAATTGAATGATGATTGTACTTGATCAACCAAACTTGGTCATCTAATCAAGAAGGACATTGTTGTGGTTAAACTTTAATTTAGATAGCACGTAAGTAAATTGCTCATTAATTGGTCATTGCAGTTATATCGAATAAATGCTTAGTTTATAGTTTAAGTGTGTTATTGAGAAAGGAATTCATGCAGTCATGGAATATCCAGGGCTCAATAATTGCAATGGACTTAGAGGTTACCTTTAGTCAAAGTGCTCAAACGATTTTAATTATGTATAACCTCTACTATTTTAATACACTGTCATCATTCAGTACATACTGTAGATAGTTGTATCCTCAGGCCTACAAGAATGCAATTGCAGATCCTCTCCTCCTCTCCTCTCCTCTCCTCTCCTCTCCTCTCCTCTCCTCTCCTCTCCTCTCCTCTCCTCTCCTCTCCTCTCCTCTCCTCTCCTCCCCTCTCCTGTGTATTGATTCCTAGACAGGATAATAGGTTAAGAGAAGAGATTTGTACTGCAATTGCGAAATACTAAAACTTAACAGTTTACTGACACTTGAGGCAAAGAACAGTCAAAGCACTGGACAAGAGAGCAGGGTAGCTGCATCACTCAAAAGTAAAGGGAGGCCTAATTTTTTTTCCTCCAGTGCTCATAAGTCTGTACATTTTGTAACAAGTTGACAAGAGCTTATAATCATATGTCAACATCAACAACGGTTGTGCCACAACCGCAAATAGCAAATCGAGCAGACACGTTTAGTTTAGTGATCCACGAAAGAGCTGGGTCCTGAGATGACGTCTGAGGCTAAATCCTTCTTTCGGCACATGTTAAAACTTGCACAAAGGGCATCTTGGTAAGATGCCATCACCTCAGTTATAATAGATGTTACATAGGTGTGCTTTCAAGGGAGCCGTCCCAGTGGAAGGTGCTATTATTGTGACATCTCTGGAGACGGCTTGCTCTTAGGCAGCGTTCCATCCAGTGCCAGTTTCACTTAGCGAGGCAGGGAAAGCTGTTGGCTTTTTCAGGTTGACAGATGCACAGCCAGAGTACGGTGTCAGAGAAGATGATGATGGGGAAAGACGAAAGTGAGAGATAGAGAGGGAGCTCGGGAGGAGAGGAGAAATCAGGGTGCACGTGGAAGGACTAATTGTGTTTTAAACTGGGTCTACGAGTGTACATCGGGGGAATGGGATGGCTCTGAGCTCCCTGGTGGAAAAACCCAAGGAAAGAGAAAGTTGTCAGATTTGTAGGTCATGCGGTAGGGGTTGTTGTCAGGCAGACTTGTCTTTCAAATCTCTCACACGTATTGCTCGGTGCTTTGATTTGGACTGGCTCCACAGTGGCTCCTTGTCATACGCTTATTACATTTTTGGATTTGAAAGGGAAATTATTCTCAGATCCAAAGTTTCACCAGTTTCATATTCCCTTATAACCATATCACACATTGTGCTGATACAGGTTTAGTAAGATATAGTGTAATATATATCGTAACACAATCTTCCCCATATCCTATTTTCTCCCTGCAGTAAAATTAGCTCCTCGCGTTTCCCTTTTCGGATTGTGTTTATGCGGTAACATGTGTTTTCCGAAGTGCTGTGATAATATCTTAATTGATTCCACACAGTTGTAGAGGGACTGGCAAGAGTGGGTCTTGTAGTCCCATCTTATCAGAGCCTGACCCTTTTCTTTGGTGTGCTACGTTAGCACAGGGCTCCTCTGGGACATGTCGTCGTCCCCCCCCTCCTCCCCTCTCTTCCTGGTGCTGACACAGGGATGCAGAAGAAGGGCACAGCCAAGTCAGTGGAGCCACCCCCCCCCCCCCCCCCCCCACACCCACCCACACACTCACACACCCACACACACACACACACTCCTCTAGCGTAGCCCAGTACAGCCAAAACTCAACTTAGCCCACTCTCCTGCCTCGACTACCTAGATGTTATTTTAGCCGTGCCGGCATTGTAGGTCACTTGGCCTCTGTGCCTCCATTTTGGGAAAGGCTTCCGGGGATATTTTGCCCTAGAAAAAATAATTATCTTATCTCCCTAATTCCCAATTATTATGCACAGGCTTATTTAAGCAAAAAGGATTAGTTCTCTCTTTCTCTCTCTCTCTCTCTTCTCTCTTGCTCCCTTGCTCCCTTGCTCCCTCTCACTCTCGCTCGTTCCTTTTCTTTTTTTGGCGCCTGTATCAGTGAGAGCGGTGAGCAGAGTTTTTTTGTATTGTGCCAGTCCTGCGCGCCCGCAGTGTGGAGCTACACATGGATGGATGAGCAGAGCGGGGACAGCGTACGTCGTCATGTCAGATGCCTCTCTTTCCTCCGGGGCTTAACGGCAGCAGTGCTGGCGGTGTCGCTTCCTGCCGTAGGTAGACGGCGTGGACGGTGTTCTGCGTGCCAGCTCATCTGAGGCGCCGGGGTTTGTTCTCTCTCTCTCTCACTCTGTCTCCCCAGCCTCTCTCCTCTACATGCTGAGAGAGCAACTCTGCCGGGCACCAGATACTTCGCTCAGCGTGGCTTCGCTCGCTCCTCCGAGCCGTCGACATGGAGAGGGTAGGGTTGTGTTTTACTGTTATGAGCCGTCGTCCTCGTGCCCTAGTAGCGATACGCTCCAATATTCATCATGTTTTCATACGGCAGGAAGTTGTTCAGCGTTTTGTTTCGTCCGACAGTTACTCTAGCTGCTTTTTTATGTGGCTCAGCTCAGGGTGTCAGCTGGAACTACAAACTACTTCATCATGTAGAATCTATTGCAGCAGCGTCAGGTTAATGGATATTTGGGCTATTTTAGAGTACTGTAGGGAGAGAAACAGTATTTGTTCTCTGCCACAGGGTATTTGGAGAGATTCTTGAAGCGAAGTAAATTAGTGAACTAAAATAAAAAAACATTTATATTTAATATATTTATTTTCCTTTATTTAAAATGTTTATTTTTCAATGCTTTTTTCAAAGCATCACATGTCTAGCATGTGACGCTAGACATAATTTTGTGATTGTGAACTGCCACCTCCTTCTTTCATCACATGTGTGTGTGTTTGTTTGTGTGTGTGTGTGTGTGTGTGCGTGTGTGTGTGTGTGTGTGTGTGTGTGTGTGTGCATGTGTACGTGCAAGCAAATGTGTGTGGCTCTATGATTTATTTAGATAATGAATTTCTAAAATAATTTCTACATAGCGAGTTAATAACTTATTTCAAATGACAAAGAAATATGTGTCAGGCATCACCAACGGGGGTCTTCTCTTGTCCGTCACAGAGCTGCTCAGATTGCCCGGTGCCCCGGCTGGCACAGAGCCTTTGCACGCTGTGCAACAAGTGGCTGTGTTACCAGTGCACCAACATGCACCAACACCACAGACCGCTCGCCACCTCCCAGTACGTAGACTTAGACTTACACCAGCAACCTCCGCCCCCCAACTCTCACTGTCCGGATGGGACGCACCAGAGAGGGCCCGGCTCCCTGGCCCTGCCCCCAGCGGAACCAGGCAAGTACTACCACAGCCCGCCTAGGGGGGCATACATCACTCCACTCCAATAGGTTCCGCCGGACTGCTCCTGTATATCTAGACAGAGATGCGTGGCTTTGTCTTCTCCTCTGTCGTCTGCATGCCGCCTTTAAGTTGTTTGCTCTCTCTCTCTCTCTCTCTCTCTCTCTCTCTCTCTCTCTCTCACTCTCTCTCTTCTCTGTCCCTGTTTGCTTGTTAATCATGTCTCTGTGGGAACCATTGCATTGAATTATGCATGGCTGTAAGAGTGGTAATGGTTCCTGGTTCCTGCAGATCCCACTATTTTATTACATATCACGTCTGTGTGTGTGGCCCAGATTTTAGAGTGCACTGATGATCATTCTGTTTATATGAAAGGTAGTAGTGTGTTATTGTTGTTAGAGGATAAGCTCACAATATGGCATGTATGCCTTCGAGCGATGTACTGTTTTGTAGGATAGTTAATAATTATACGGAAAGCCTGTTTGTAGACTTTGTATCTCATTGTCACCTCTCACACTTTCATCATCACATGCTATTTTTAGTGGCTGCTTGTGTTCATGTGAGAACACAAAGGGAAATGTAAAAGTTAGGTTGTGAGTAAGGAGTGTTAACAAGCAGGCAGGATGTGGTCACTCTGCTAGGGTTCATGCATTGGTGCTGATGCTTGGCTTGCTACCAGAGAGATGTGTCATGAGCAGCCATATGTAGGCAGGCTGCCTTTGGCTTGGCTGAGCTGTCCAGCAGAGAACAGTAGGGCCGCATTCATTATCCAGGAAGGACACTATAACTCTGACCCGTGCCAATTCTGATGCACTTTGTACCGTGACCCATTTTGGAAGTTTTGGAAAGTCGTTTTTTAGCCAAAATCTTCTGATGACTGAATCTGCATGTGTTTGCATTGTTGTGATTGTTTTTTTTTGTATGTAATTGTGTGTTGTTTGAGGAAGAAAATTTGAGCAGTGTTGATTTGTCAATTATGGGCTTGATTTCCATTTATGTCATCATGCCATTTATTCAGAAACTGTAATTGCAAATTCATTTTATTTATTTAATTATATAATTACATTACATTACATTTGAATGAATTCATTAGTTTCAAGAATGAACTCAATGTTTTATGTTTTGATTTAACAAAACAAAACCAAATAATGCCCCCCATATTCTGCATTGGAGCAAACATTAGTATTGTAAACATATTGTTATAATTATATTGATTAAGGGAAATGCACAAACCTCCCTCTAATTTATTTAGGTTCACAAACTGTATTTATGCTAACTAAGGTTACTTTATGAATCCTGTCATGTAGTAAAGTTGTGTCTTCTCAGTATAGGTTATTATTGCAACTGCAGTTGCATCTAACATATCCTTTAAGCTTTTGTTGTGCTGGTGGTGAGCCACAATGTCACACCTTATGGCTGGGGTTGTGAAACGGTTGCTAATGCGTCATGCTCCTCTCCTCTCCTCTCCTCTCCTCTCCTCTCCTCTCCTCTCCTCTCCTCTCCTCTCCTCTCCTCTCCTCTCCTCTCCTCTCCTCTCCTCTCCTCTCCTCTCCTCTCCTCTCCTCTCCTCTCTCACTCTCTTTTGGCTGATTATTCCACCTATTAGGCCCTGGGTTGCAGCCGTGCTCCCCCCTCCTCATGTGCCACACGCACAGACAGGAGCCCTTGGAGCTGTTCTGTGAGTCATGTGACCTTCTGTGCTGTAGCAGCTGTCACCTGTCTGGCCACAAGAACCACAGGTCAGTCGGCAGACGCGCGCAGAGCACAAGGACACTGCAGGAAGGGGAGGAGGGGGGCGGGGGGGGGGGGGGGGGGGGGCTTGTGTTGGGGTGGTGGTGATGGTAGTGGGGGGAGGAGGGGGGGGGGGGTTATCCGCAGGTTATAAAAGTTGCCGCAACAACAGCAGCCACAACACACTCTAAGTGCCCTGTCACTTTTATCCACAACATCTGAATACACTATCCTTGGTTGCGCCTTGGTTCTCATTGCTTATGCATACACTGTTGCCTTCCACGGTAGAACAGGCCACAGTGTCTTTCCTCTAAGGTCACCTGCATAATGCCCTGTCCCGTCTGTGAGTGGGGGAACAGGTTTGATCGCCCTGGAGTGTTTGTGGTGTGTTGGATGCTGGAAGAAGAGGAGTAAAGAGGAGGTGGGCTAATGATCCAACATTGTTGTATGTTAATGTCACCTTCCGGCCGGTGCAGGCTGGTACACATTGGGAAGGCCCTGCAGGACCAGCAGTGGTTGTTTGAGAGCCTGGCGGTGCAGCTGGACGAGAGGAGGGCTAGTGTGGAGAACACTGCCAAGCAAGTAGAGGACAGGTCAGTTGAGATTCCCGGGACAAACAAACAAATCCTTTGGGATGCATACTGACTAACTGTTTCAAGGGAAAGTCATTAAGTCACTGCTGGACTAGAAATTGGATATATTAGATAAAGGCGGTGACTATTCCGCAATATATATTTTCATTTCTATTGAGCTACTCTGGCAATGTAGAAATAACAATAGCCACAGATCCAAATGAGATCTCAAGCTTGTGTTATGATTTCCATGTTAGCAATCAGAAGGTGATTTTGTGTCTCCATTCTTTTGCAGGCTCCATGGAGTAAAGATCATGCAGAGAAAGGCAGAGAACCAGATTAAAATGGCAAAAATGATTATGATGAACGAGCTGAACAAACGGGCCGGCCTATTAATAGAGCAACTTGAGGTAATTACTTTTGCTTCTCTTCCTCCTCTTCCATGGTTCGATTGACCGTGAGGACTCTACAAGCAAGGAATGGGTTGCCGCCGTGATGTAATCATTCCTGAAAGCGAGAGCGAAGGCGAGCCAGTACTGATCTGTCAAAGCTGCTTACTGTAGCATCCTAGCAACTACATCTGGCAAAGTAATAAACAACCATTGATTAGCCAGCAATTCAGCCACACTTTCTGAGGTAAGTAATTAACTTTGAAGGTGTACATGAATTTGTGTTCCTTTGCAGAAGATCTCAGAGGACTTCCAGCAGCGCTTGGATGATCAACTACAGGGTGCCATAGAGATATGTGGACAACTGGACCATGTGCATCAGTTTGTTACCTGGGCAACGACCCAGCACTGCAGGAGCCCAGTGCTATTCAGCAAGGAGCTGGTAGGCTGCGATTATCTGCTCAGTCTTGTAGTCTACATAACTGCAGTTCAAATCCTGAGTGGCAATTCAAGTCATAAATGTGTTTAAATATGATGTTAACAAGAAAGTGAATGCACTTTTCCCTGTGAGATTTCACTTCAGATGCAACAACTGCTTGAGCCATCGCTCTACTTGGACTCATGGCTACCAGTGAAGATCAAGTTTAACTGGGACGCAAGCTACTGGACCAAGCAAGTAGCCTCTCTAGGTAACTAGCCACTTGATCAACCAAGTAGCCTCTCTAGGTAACTATCAGCTTGATCAGCCAATTAGCCTCTCTAGGTAACTATCACCTTGATCAACTAAGTAGCCTCTATAGGTAACTAGCAGCTTGATCAACCAAGTAGCCTCTTTAGGTAACTATCAGCTTGATCAGCCAATTAGCCTCTCTAGGTAACTATCACCTTGATCAACTAAGTAACCTCTATAGGTAACTAGCAGGTTGATCAACCAAGTAGCCTCTTTAGGTAACTAGCAGCTTGAACAACCAAGTAGCCTCTATAGGTAACTAGCAGCTTGATCAACCAAGTAGCTTCTTTAGGTAACTAGCAGCTTGAACAACCAAGTAGCCTCTATAGGTAACTACCAGCTTGATCAACCAAGTAGCCTCTTTAGGTAACTAGCAGCTTGAACAACCAAGTAGCCTCTATAGGTAACTAGCAGCTTGATCAACCAAGTAGCTTCTTTAGGTAACTAGCAGCTTGAACAACCAAGTAGCCTCTATAGGTAACTACCAGCTTGATCAACCAAGTAGCTTCTTTAGGTAACTAGCAGCTTGAACAACCAAGGTCTGTGGTGGCATTCTAATACATTGGTGAAATGACTGATATGACTCTGGTTGTTCCCACAGGTCAGATTACTGTTGAGGGGGGGAACTGCCCCTTTCCTGAGGCCTTGTCTTGCCCCAGCATACTGAGGCCACAGCCCGTCCCGTGCCTGTCTCTGCCCTCGGCCTGCCAGAGAGGACGAGAGCAGGGCTGCGGCGGTGGCTACCAGGCGTGCTGCCAGCCCCAGCTGTGCTGCCTGCACGCCGGCCCCCCTCAGCCGGACCTGTCCGCCGGCATGCACAAGAACCAACTGGATCCGGCCTCCTACAGCTCCAGCTGCAGCGTCCCTCCCACCCTTACCACCGCTGCCCTCCATCAGACCCAGTCTCTCCAGAGCTGCTGGGACCCCCAGATCAACACCCCAGGAATGCAGGCCGCTTCACTGCAATGTATTCCACCTCCGCTTCCCCCGCCGCCTCCTCCTTCCTCATCACCGTCACCTGCCCCGGGTGTAGACTCTATCTATCTCAGCGGTAGTCAGGACAACAACCTCACCTCCCATCCCCGACACGGTACGCCCCAACCCCAGTGCAAACCACATCCAGTGGAACGTATCCCTGAGAACCACAGCAAGCAACAACATGCAGAGCTCCAGAGCAGGCTGGACCAGGGGAAGACCTCCCCTGCCAACAGGCCTCAGCAGCAGCAGAAGCAGCAGCAGCAGAAGCAGCAGCAGCGGTCCGGGCAGACGGCTACTGACCTGGATGGGATGGCTGAAGACACCTGGGAGGGGAGGCAGAGAGAGGAGCACGGCCATAGACACACAGTGGTGGTGGGAGTCAGAGGGGAACAGAGTAGTAGCAGGGGGCAGCGGGAGGAGAGGGTGGAGCAAGCCACCACTCTCCAGGTGGAGCGTCAGTCCAAGGGGTTAACGCAAGCAGAGAGGAGGGAAGAGCAGCAAGGGACCAGTCCACCTCCACCTCCACCACCACCACCACCACCACCACCTCCGCCTCCACTGCCTGGAGACTACAGAGATGCCAGGGTGAGGAATACATTCTCATACAACAATTTAGAAGAGCATGCACTTTTGGTATTCAAATGCAGGATTCCTGCACATCAGCAATATTTTCCAGTATATGGGGGGCATGTGTTGCGCTGATTACATTGAACAATGACTTTCATATTTTGTGCCCCCATATTGGGCTTCTCCAAGTTTTCTGTGACAATCCATCCACCCACTTGATATGCATTTAGAGCACATACATTTATACAGGCGTTACGCTACGAAATGTTGTGCGTGTATAAACACTACTAAACCTACGTGTGCAAGGGTGCACACGCACAAAACAGTTGGCAGTAGGTAACAATGCTCACATTAAGACTTATTGAAACATTCAGAAAGCACATGCACAACAATACATGTAGTCCGGTCTTTATCATTGTTATTGCACATCATAATTGGAGGAAAGGCAGTACAGCCTTGAGTCCAAAAGAAAAGAAGAACATTTTAAATCGACGCTCACACACCAAATACAGAAGGACTGAAGAGACGGTTGTTTTATTTTATGCCGAAATGATCAGTTGCCAAAGTTGACAGCTAGTGTAATAAAACAGATGGTGAAACAGCAAGCTGGAACATATTTCCTTTACACCACAAAAAAAGCACCATCGAACACAAAGCCTCAGTTGTCACTTAAAATAGAAACTGCGCAGAATGATGCAACTTCAAATGAAGGATGGCCTCATTTCTCATGAGCACACTTGATGTCAGAAGTTTGAACAACCACATAATCACCACACACACACACACACACACACACACACACACACACACACACACATACACACACTGTTCCCATGTTTTCCAAGTCACTGCGTCTAAGTATGACACAACCATTGAAGTGAAGCCGGTGCACATGTACTTAACCTGGCATTAATGAGACACTCTGGGAATAGCAGAAGCTGCCAGTTAGATCTCAGTTCCGGTTCCCACTCTTCAACACACAAATCCCTGCTCCCTCCCTCGTCGTCACGTCAGCGAGAGCGGGATTAGAAGTTCCTCTTTTGTCCTCCTCATTTTGAATCGGTCCTGCACAAGCTCTCCTTAGGGAGCGGGGATCAGGTAGGTGTTTTATAGGTGCAGGGTGATTATGAACACGTGCTGTGCTGTCGGATTCGCCTCATTATTCTCCGCAGAGGAAACGTACTGATAGAGTATCTCGAGAGCTCGGCGAGGAGCTTACAGGAAGCTGCCGTCAAGCCGTTTGTCAGACTTGTAGAGAACCACGGATTAAGTTGGGGACACCGTTCAGACATTCTATTCATTTTTATATTTTTGTGTAAAAACACACATAAGTGAGGCAATAATGGCATGAAAGAGTGAGACGAATTAATGAATGCTTTGCAAGCCGGGCTAAATCACAACCACCTTGATGTTTAATTTACATATGATAATTGAGGTTATAACAGGCCTTTCATTTAGTAGTGAATATAAATAATCTATGTGGTTGTGTTGATCCATCTTAACGTTTGAGGTGATTGAGCGGTTGAATCTTTTTAATGATGTTTTTCCTGATTTATTTTCTGTGTGTGTGACGTGGAAAAGTGTGTTTTATCACACACACCCCATTCTTTTCTCTCTCCATCTTTCCGACATACCGTAATAGCTGCACATAATCACTGTTGTATTGCCGCTCAGTGGCTGTCACAAAGTTTGTTTGCTTTATTGTTTGTGCGTGTGTTTGTGTGTACGTGTGTATGTGTGTGTGTGTGTGTGTGTGTGTGTGTGTGTGTGCGTGTGTATGTGTGTGTGTGTGTGCATGTCGGTGTGTGTGTGTGCATGTGTGTGTCGGTGTGTGTGTGCGTGTCGGTGTGTGTATGTGTGTGCATGTATGTGTCGGTGTGTGTGTGTGTGTGTGTCATTTTTCCTGACAGAGATCCTCGTCCCTGGAGACGTCGCTGACAGCCCACGGGAGCGGAGCCGAGGCCCCCAGCAGCAGGCGCTCCTCCGGCTCAGCGTGTGGGAGGAGGAGCAGCCGCTCGCAGAGCATCCCAGCAGAACCGCCAGCAGCCCCCGCATCCAGCCCCTCCGCTGGGGCCGGGGCCGCCGCCACCGCCGTCAGCCTGGAGGGCGGAGCTCCGGACCAGGTAGAGCACGCCACCCTCCCACCATCATCCCTCTCGAAGAGGATGCAACGTTCTGGGAGACTCAACGGCAAACCACTTACACAATCTTGAGGCTGATATTGATTTCCGTTCAGTTAAAAATGTTTTAAATACAGCTGCCTTTAATGTTGATTTGGTTTATGTATATATATATATATATATATATATATATATATATATATATATATATATAAATAATTCAGTTCACCGTTAATAGACTCACATGCTTGACGTGTTTTTCTAAATGTAAACTGTTTTCAAAGTTTGCTCCACGCACCTTTCATCCTCAGTACAGCCGTATGGATGAGAGGCGGAGGAGATCGTCAGATGGGGTGATCCAGTGTGTTGCCAGGCAGAAAAACCCAGGCTCTGTTGGTCGCACACGTTGCAGAGGACAGAGCTCCCTGCAACTTCCGTCACCTTTGTTGTATTATAAGACAGAGCCAGGTGCTGATAAGTTTCATTCATGTCATATGTGTTGCACTGTTGCTGCTGTCCTTGATACAGTGAACTCAAAGTTGTTGTTTTAAATGCACCTTTCTCCAACCAGATAATCCTTTTTCAAAAGACGAAACAGAGTATAAAGTGGAAGAAAAATGCTACAAAGCGAGAAACGGCCGGAAAGATATCAGGTAGTATAGATATGAACAGTTACAGATTTGAACCGGAAGGAAAGCTGAAGATCATTAAGTCCCCTTGTGTGTGTTTTCTTGAAGCGAAAGGGACTTTCTGGGGGCTGTCGACAGTCCAAAGGTCCCGGTGGTATGCCTGGAACGTCTCAAAGTCCTGGTGTCTCGCCTCCCACCGCACGGACGGCGCCAGAGCGACCCGCTCCCGGCCGGCGCTGGGGCCTGCTCACAGAAGACAGCCTGGGCTGATGGACGGGTCCAGGTGGGTGCCGTCTCTTCTTAGGCTGCGGTCGTTAGGTGCAGGTTTCCATTTAGGAGGGCAAGGAAGGTGTATTGATTTAGCACCCTTCAAACACGCATTTATTGATATAGCCCCCTTCAGACACAACGTTTATTTATATAGCACCCTTCAAACACAGGTTTATTGATAAAGCATCCTTTAAACACATTTATAGTGCTTTACAAAGGCATGAATCACATTTAAAAACATGAAAAGGACATCATTAAAAGACAGTAAAGGACAAGAAGGTAACAAGAATTTTGATCGGTATCAAATGTCATAGTGTTGTAATTCATGAATAAGATATGTTCATTGAAAAATATATATTCACACAGACTACAACCATAGGAATAATGGTATTATGTTACATAGACATACATAAAAAACGTTTTAATGTAGCTCTCTATCAAGCTCAGTTGGAGTAATTGAAAGGTTTAATGCAAGTAAATCAACATTGTCTCCTGCTTTGTTCCTTTTAGTACAGTAACTGTACTATAACTTGTCATTTTTGTCCTTTTCTTCTCTTTTGCATGCGTAGGAAAATCCCGGTGGCTCTGCGTTCAAGAGGGCCACCCTGTTGTTCAACACGCCACCATATACAGCGTCCCAAAGCCCAGGTCACTCCCCTGCACCCGGCGACCTCTACAACCTTCAGGGGACTTCTGAGCCCAAACATGTGCCTTCTCCAGACCTGGACTCGGACTCAGAGCCAGAACTCCTCTCCGAACCGGATCCGGGGTACGACCCGCAGCTAGACTCAGACTTGTCCCAGGAATATGAGCAGCACCCCGGGTCTTCGTCGTCATCCGAGGTGGACCCCGAGTCCATGGCTCGGGCGGAATCAGCGGGCGCTGGAGAGGCGGACCCTGGGGGAGACTGGGAGGCTGCAGGGGTGTCAGAGCCCCTCAGGGCGGACTACCAACCCCCGGGTCCACAGGACTACGCCCGTGTGAGTCAGGGAGACGCAGAAGATCTGGACGCCGCTGACGACGTGGACTCTGAGGCCGATACCGAAGCAAAGTCCGACCAACACCACCACCACCAGCACCCCCACCCTGACTCGGAACACAGTTTCCAGGCAGACGATAGTGACTCTGACATCATGTCCAACCACCCCAGAGACTCCCAGTTCTCTGGCGAGTCTGACCCAGAGTTGGATCTATCAGAACCCGATGTGAACAACAACGACGATGATGATGATGATGATGATGATGATGATGAGCCCCAGGCTCTCCGGTCTGACCTGGACGAGGGCTCACCCATGGGTCACAGGGCCCTGCTGATCGCCAACCCGGGACTCCAGCGGGGAGGAGCAGGGGAGACGGAGGAACATGGAGAAGAGATGGAGAGTGAGGACTTCTGCGCCGTGTGTCTGATCGGAGGGGACCTGCTGTGCTGTGATCGCTGTCCCAAAGTCTTCCACCTGGCCTGCCATATCCCTCCGCTTCTGAGCTTCCCCACGTAAGCTTCTTCTCATATACCATATACCTCTCATCAACGAAGGGCTTACATCACCGCAAAACTGTTATTCTCTGATGCCTACGGACAGATGACACGCCGTGGTTAACATGTTGTTTTCTGAACTTACCTCTAGGGGTGACTGGATATGCACCTTGTGTAGGGATGTCATGCAGCCAGAAGTGGAGTATGACTGTGAGAATGAAAGAACAGCATCAGTACAGGGACTGTCTTCCTGTGACCAGCGAGTGAGTCGTTTTCTGAAGCAATCAAAGCTATTGAAATAATAAGAATGAGCAGAATCCAGTATTAATGATATTGAACAGGTTAAGATGTGTATATATATAAAATACCTGTATAGATAGACAGAAGTGTGGTGCTAAATGTCTGATAAGCAATCAAGATCTTTTTTAATACATTTCAGTTTTTTGAACAGCGCAATGAATATCTGGCCTCCAACGCAAGGCCTTATTAGCCAAGGCCAGATATTCATTGCAAAACGCAACCGGAAATATCAGCATGTGCTCAGGAGGCTAGGTGTACACTACATTCTATCTAGAGATACGTTCTCGTCTAGACAGAATCTCTTACGGAAGCGTTGTACATAATTTGTCACTGGCTGTCAAGCAATGACACAAAGGAGGTGTCTTATGCAAATGTGTCTGTTTTTACAATTCCTAGTCTTTGCAATCCAAATTTAACAAGATTTAACAAGACTTGCGGGTTGTATAATCTATATTTCACTTTTGTAGACAGGGCTTATAAGTATAAGTGTTTTTACTTGACAAGAGATCATTTTGTGTTGATCGAATAATCGTTCAGATCAGTTGCACTACATTGGTGTGTGTGCTGTTATTTGGTGGCTCATTTAATGACTTTGTATTCTGTTTGCTCTTGAAAGAAATGTCAGCGCCTGACTCTTCTGCTCTTCAGTAACGTCCTCAGCGCTCCCTTCCACGAGCCTGTCAGTCCACTCGTAAGTGGCCGTCATTTGCCTTACGTTCTAGTGAAAGCCAACTCTAATGTACCCTCTCATCTCCTATGTAGGCCAATTCAATGTGAAATAATTCTGAGTGCGGTAGGGCCATCCTTTTAAGAGGTTATTGCTGTGTTTTTTTTACATGCAGGCTCGACATTATTATCAGATCATCAAAAGGCCCATGGACCTGTCGCAGATCCGGGCAAGACTCAGCAAGAGCAATACGCGCCGTTACTCCTCTCCCGAGGAGTTTGTCGCTGATGTCTATCTCATGTTCCGTAACTGTGCCAAGTTCAATTACGTAAGTACCAAAACAGTGTCTTACTACAATTGATTCAGCCAACATTACTGTGTGTGTATGTGTGTGTGTGTGTGTGTGTGTGTGTGTGTGTGTGTGTGTGTGTGTATGATTCAACGTGCATAAAAAGACCATGGCCGTTGTTCAATGCACGATCTCGTCTGTTGTTGTGGTCTTGTGTCCTCACTCGACATCATATGCATCAGCTCAAGTGCTGTTCCAAACTCAAGTTTGTATTCAGCAGAGACTCATGAAAATGCCTCATGCGTTGTTGTCACGCCCACAATACCAAGGATACATCGCTTGAGCGAACTTGCCAATAACAAGGGTCGCAATGAGAACAGCCTTAGGACGTACGAGAACAATATAAAACTTTTAAATAACGTTTTTATCAAAGTTATCTGATAACATATTAGGCGTGAAGGTGGCAGTTTAGGTGTCGATTCTTTGATCCTAGTAAGAAAAATGTCCTCCGTCTTTCAGGAAACTGCTTGAATTGCTTTTTGAGACTATTCTATAGTATATTTAGGTAGTTCTTTACTGTCCATTTAGCCTATGTTTTATATGGAATTTAATAATTAAATATATTGATAAATATAACTTCATATAACAAATTGTATTGGCTTATATCTTTAATCAATGAATATGAATGCCATACAGCTGAGGGCAGGAACGCTGTCTAACTCAACTGTTTGGAGCGAGGGGTTTCGTGGGTGTGTCAAGAACACAGCACACATGCGTCTCAAAAGTACAGCGATGTGGTCGATCTGCAAGGACGTTCTTGCAAGAATGCAAATACGTCCTTGGTATTGACGAACAGCCTGTGTGTAACGCTACGTTGTTTGTGTCAATATTTTTTAGATCCCATCCACAGTATAAATGAAAATGGTGTCACTCAGGGGGACCTAACATGGTCATGGGGATCCCATGTATCCACCACAACCACCTACTAAGTCTATTAAACAGATAGATCGACTGAAATAGGAAAATATGCCTAAAGCTAAATCCCACTACAATATCTAATATCAACAACTGAGCTTTTGTGAAGAAACAACTAAAAGTGTTGTCTTTTCAGCTCCAGCTTTAGAACTGCCTGAACTCTTGCAGCCAGACCCAATATATAGCACCTGGGCAGGGTACATCAGGTGTACCCCATTCCCCTAACGAGGTCCCGACTGTAACACTATGCTGTGTGTCACACTAAACTGTGTGTAACACTCTCTTCTTGAACGCAGCCTGACTCAGAGGTGGCGCAGGCAGGCCGGAGCCTGGAGTCCTTCTTCAACTCCAGGCTGAACGAAGCGTTCCCTCTCGGAGTCTTCCTCCCGGCCGGAGAGGACTCTGACAGTGATGATGAGTATGACGAGGCCTACAGGGCTGCGGAGAATGGCTTTCCCTGGCCAGAGAAGAAGGAACAGTCTCACAGGAAGAGGAAGAGGAGACACTCGCTGAACTCCAGAAAACATCACTCATAATAAAGAAGAGGGAAGAAACTGTACTTCTAGAATCAAGTCAAGTTTGTTTTCACAAATTCTACAGGGACAGTTTTGTCGGCCAGCCTTGAAGATATTCCTTTGGTTTTCAGTGATTTATTTCTGTAATCGTGAGGAAACATTAAACCTGCACTAAGTACGTTTTGTAAGGGCAATGTACGGACAAAAGTGAACCAGAATAAAACGAGTTATAGAGAAACATTCCTTGGATGGATTGACTCGTGGATGGGTGTGTTTTCTTTCTAGTTCAGATATTT
The DNA here is from genome assembly GCA_026745465.1 of Lota lota. Lineage (NCBI taxonomy): Eukaryota > Metazoa > Chordata > Actinopteri > Gadiformes > Lotidae > Lota > Lota lota. The sequence goes on along the minus strand of JACYXH010000659.1, from coordinate 12,871,929 downwards.
TTCAATGGGAGAAAATGGCTGTAGTATTAAAGTTATATAGTGCAGGTTTTAAAATTGTCTAACATTACATTCAAGTTTTAATCGAAAAATGTACACATACACAACATTGACACACAGAAGGCACTGAATGATAAATGTATGTAAAATGCTAATTTGTTAAATATTTTTTCTAACTATGTATTTCACTCCTTACCTACTCAAAGATACTTCCAGTTCATTTTCAGATCTTTAATATATAGACCCATAAATGTAAGTGTTATAGTATGTACTACCTATAATCTGGTATGTTTTTTTTTACACTGCACACTTGCTATGTGTCTTTATGAAGTGGATATCTAGTATTTATTGTAAGCTGAGCGAAACCCCAATTACTATATGCAGCACTTTGAAATGTTATGATTAATATGAACCATCTTAATATACAGGCCTACTATACATATTTATATATGTGTTCATTTTAGTCATACAATTGCAGGCAGTTGTTTTCAGTGCTTCTTTGTTAGACATGTTGGACATGTTAATAAGCTTTATTCTTTTCAAGTACAGCTGAAGTGACAGTTGAAGTTAAATGCCTAAAGTCTCGTTAGTTATTTGAATAACAGTGATTCTGAATGCTGGACCTTTACATGCAGCAATCCATCTAGTTCAGTTTACTCAAAAAGGGAATGAATTTACTCACTGTATTTGTGTTCGATTGTATTCGAGGGAATTCTTTATTTTATCCGGGCTTTAGCTTAGTTTGTATTTGTTGAGCTGGTGCTTCAACAAAGTGTTCTTCTACTGTTTAAATCACTCATGTTGAACTAGAGTAACAAAGCATTGGTTTTTATTGAGCTTGCTTAGAGCTTCCCTTTTTTATGTCCTGTAATTTATTTGACTATATAATTTTTAACAGTTTAATTTCATAAGATCATTTTTTCTTGATTGTAGGGCTCTTTATTGCCTTGGCACTTTCTAATCAATGTAATGTTGACATTGCACATTGTTTAATGATTGTCGTGGTATCTTCCCATTATATGAAGTATAGGCATAATCCCTAATTAATGTATAGTTATGTTAAAGAAACCATTTTTTTAGTGTCAACATACCAATTCTGCATATTGATGTCAATAAAATCTGTTTAACAGACAAAACTCAGCTATATTATCATATAACTCATCCTGGTATAGACTAAGATTACTATGGTTTTAAGTTTTCTGCAACATTGTATTGGCATTTGAAAGTAATATTTGTTTCACAAATGCCTATGTAGGCCTATATTATGAAGGGGTTAAATATTTTCTATGTATCTGGTGCACATATTTGAAATGGATTTTACAAGAAAGACACCAAAAAGTACATCTCTACACCATTACCGTCAACTAGAAAGCACTGACTAAATGTTGGCTACTTTTACAACAAGCTCTATATAAACAACAGTATTTTGCATTGCATACCGTCAGTTCTAGCCTAGTCCCAGTGTCATTTAATTAATTTGATACACCTCGCATGCCAACACATAGGTGGAAGCTAACTATGCTAATAGGGTGAGTATAGAATAAGACTATAAATGAGGTAATACCATGGATGTATGACTTCATATTACAGCCATATGTTACTAAAATTAAAGCTTAGAATCTTGGGCAATTTTCTGTAGCTATTGCATGTTGTTTTTCACCATATACGTACAACTTCCTTATTGTTAATTGATTCTAAGGTTTTTGTGCAAAACCTTGCAATAAAATGCCATTTAAGCATTTACAAAAGTTTTTAATCATTAAAATAATTTCAATACATGCCACATGCTTGAATTATAGTTAAAAAATGTCATGGGTCTCATCAGGTTCAAAGATTTTAAAATATTTATTTGGCAAATATTTTATAACATGAATGTTTTTCGCAATGGGATCAACCAACTGTGTTTACTAGACACATTCAGGGTTGCAATAAAACAGGTTTGATTCAGAAATTCACTGGGTGCATGGGGACCCCCTCTTCCTACAATGCTAATAGGCCTACTTTGGGAGCGCAGAAACAAAAACAACCGACAAACAGGAGCAGAAGAAACACAGGTGAACATATTGAGTAATCAACACAGGTGAAACACATTTGACTGACGAAACATTTGAGCAGCAGTTCATGATGCTGTGGCAGGATCGTGACAACCATGTTTTCAACAAGATCACAAAGGTTATCATAATACAATACCGATAGGTCATGCAAAAAAGAATACTAAACCAACCTATTTCTGGCCCTGAATGTATTTCAGTGCCAGAATGCCTTTGATCAGGGGTGCAAATTTGATGTGTGGGGGGGGGGGGGGGGGGGGGGGGTTGTCAGGAGTGACCCCGTCTCCTGTAGTGTCTCTCTCTCTCTCTCTCTCTCTCTCTCTCTTCCTCTTCCTCTTCTCTTCTGATTAGAAGATGTGAACATCTTATTGACTTGGCTATTAATGTTAAATAATTCCATCATCACCTACCGTGTGACAATAATGAGATTTTCCTTTATCGGCTGGACCTCAGCATCCAGTCTGCAGAGTTTGGCCTTTTTAAATCTTGTCTTGCCTCTTATTGTGTCCGATATTGGGCGTTTCCTTATTCTGAATATACTTACAGTAAGCCATGATTAATGCTTACACGTTCTGTGTGTTTGCTTTGGATACATGGCTTGGTGCTGTAATTGCTACACCAAGTGTTACAAGGTTTAGCAGTGGATTGTACTGGGTGGGCTTTTGGATGTAAAGAGGCCCAGAAGATGAATTATCTATGCGTCAGCTGCACACTCATTCCAGCTAGGGCCAACTACATGGGACTTTGGTATTCTATAAACTCAAACACAATGTACTTCAACAAACAGACAAACTATTGTTTGTTTTCCCAGTAGTCGCCATATTACTTGCTATTCTTTTCATATAGCAAACACCATTTAAAGGGAAGTTCATTACATGGTCAAGAGTAAAAACATGAAGCCTTTCTGAGTTAAAGCGCTAAAACTATAAAATGATATAATAAACGCCTGAGGGCCGAGCAGAAGGACAAAGCTCCCAGGAGAAAATCCTTCTCCATCCAGATGGTTCTTTTCGTCTCTTTCCATATCTGACATACAGATGGATATCTGAAAGAAGACTGAAAAGAAATATGTAATTTTCCAAGTACATTAAACATGTTTAAATTACGACTCAGTGTCCCACTGGAATCTGAATGTTTTCAATTAGCTTCCCTGTATATGGAGAGAAGAGAACAACATTTTTCAGGACAACCCAGGACACAATTTATCTTTCACTGCAGATTCTGTCCAACCATCATCACTAAAGAAATTCCTTCACAAACATTATTGTTACAATCTCAAATCGTGTACATTCAAAGAGAGATATTTAATATAAATACATACCATAAAATGTTTTCAAAAATGTCATTAATGTCATCTATTCATGTCATGTATTGGTAGTACTGTATGCAGGGTCAATGCTAAATTAGATTACACAATGTGACAACCAACTGATTCTAACTTTCATTTTATATATATTATTTTCTGAGAAATAGACGGAAGACATATATAGATGAAGCAATGGACAGTGCTATAACTCTGCTGTTGTGGTCACAGGGCAGCTCTAGATTCTAGCCCCTTTGATTGTGATCTCTCAGTCATAAGACCTGGAAACCCTGGAAAGGAAAAATGTAAGGACATTTTGACAAGGGAAGCAGTCCATGAAATTGAAAATTCGAAGAACGAATGACTTTCACCTCCTTTTTTAAACTGGGTTTTTAAAGTGGATTTTATCCCTCTTCTCTGTAAATGTGCTCACACAGGACAGTTACACATGTTGACATTTAACACTTTGTAGCACACAAATTGGACGTCATCTGTGGTGACGTGGTCAAGTGATTAAATGTAACTGAAGTCATACTAAGTCAGGGGTTTTAGTAATTTAATTGAATTTCTATAAAGAAAAACAGAACAAGAAAAGCTGTAATAACAATCACATAGAGAGAGTCAGACTATTTTAACGAGTCCCATGAATGACCGTAGTGTATGTCCTGCATTTTCCCCAATATATTAATAACTTTTTCAAATATGTTTTAATATATCAATAATATTTTACTATAGCTACGAGTAAGCATATTTTGTGGAGTCTGCCACCGCAGTATATTGTGTTATACTATATATCTATATGTATTTTATAATGTTATGTGTTTGCATCTCAAAGCAAATCAGCACTTTGTTCACTGGCCGGTTTTTCTCAGCAACGGAAAAAACGCTTTCTCAGGAAAAAGCGTTTTCCTTTATGGACAAATATGTACATGTAAAGAATAAATACTTGAATCTGTAGTTAATGTACTTCAGTGATAAAGATAGAGCTGTATAAAATGACCTGAAAAAAAGGCAGTCTGACACTAAGGAACAGGCTTGAATCAGTTGTTCAATCTTTTTTCTTTTTCTTTACATTCACTTTCCATGCGTTGTGGAACATAGTGTGCATTGCATCTAGTGAAGTGTGGCTTTTTGGTCTTTTTATTTGGCAAGCATTTCTTCATCTTTTGAATCCATCCTTCATTCTGATGATGACTTAAAAGGCTGATGTAAGCCCTTGAGACAAAATAGTTAGAAAAAAGTATTTCTTACTTACTTTTTTGGGTGGAATCAAGGCAGTTAAACAGATTCTTAAAGGTTTCATTTACTCATTCCAAATGCTATTGTGTTAAGAAGTGTGTTAATTGGCCTACAGCAGCATATGTAACTGCACATAAATACTGTATCTATTTAATAATTATATATATATATAATTTACTACTGGATATATGCATATCAAAATATTTAGTCATATTTAGCGACATAGTATTATGTTGTCAGGACAAGACTAGCTGGACAGTTTGATTTCTCATTTAATTGTTGCCTTATATTGTGTTTTACTGTAGTCTATCATATACCATGGCAGACCTATTATTTCCAGCTCATAGTGTAACAATATTTCATTTTTCCCCACCAGTATTTACTGTACACAACACGGTTACTGTTTTCATTGCATAAATAGACATCTAATGGAAACAGGAGAATCGCACTGGACCAACCTGTACAACTATATAAGCAGATGTATTCATATGGGTGTACAGCATCGGTGTGTGAATGTGTTTCCTTAATGCCAACAGCATTCTCCAGCACATCACAGAGGCCCGGAGGAGAGCGGTGAGGCGTGAGAGTCAGCCATGCCCTTTGACCTGCACAGAATGAGACCAAGAAAGGGGAATTCACCGGTGTGAATAGATGAATATTTCACTCTATTAGGGAGACGATTAGTGTTCAACTCCACGGTTCAGATGAGAGCTTTGCTATGATGGATACCAGCAGAAAGATGCCACCAAGCACACAGACCCGGCGGCAGGATTAACTAGGCAAGGGGGCATCAGGAATGACAGAGGGGGCACAACTATTTTTCACTTGCTGATAACACAGGAGGGATAATAATCTATAGTGCAATTACACACAATCTATTTGCAGCCGTGGCTGTCTTGCCACAAGAATACAGGCTACTGCACCACTGTAAAAACATGGACAATTCACTACCAAGAGTGCCGTAACTGCTACTGTAGAACCATGGCGGTGCAACATGGCGGCCTCTGTGAAAGAGGACCCGCTCCCCAAAGAGATATAAAAGGCACAAACGTAACGAAAACACGGCGATTATTATTTTCATGGGATTATACACTAATTAAAACATGCTTATGAATGCTGCATTCCATTTCTGCCAAGTCTGTTCCGTTACATGTAGCTAAAGCAAAAGTTCAACCAGGAAGACGACATTCCCCTTCTGTTTATCATTGATTTATGTTATGTTCTAAATTCCCACACTGTCATCGCAAGCCCTTCCCCTTCTTCTCTCAACCAATCAGGACCTCATGCATTAACAAGAGTACAACTGCGCGCCAACGCGCAGTGTATATAAACATCTGTCATTTATGCTTGTCGCTTGTCTGTTGTTTTCATTGAGCCTCGTTGCGGCCCTCCACCCCGTTCACCTATCTACGGAGAAAGAGATTACGTCCTCCAGGGCCGAGGAACTCCATCCATACACATACCACCACCAGCGTCTATACACCCTCAGGGGCAATCATATCCCGGCGTACTTCATGCATCCATCGCCCCCATGAAGAATAATTTGATGGTGTCTATACGCCAAATATGTTGTCAATGCTGTGGTTCATTTTTAATACTAGTCTCTCCTGATTGAAATGCTACTAAATTATACATACTAGACCTTTAACCTGAAATGGAAAGTTTACCGGTTGACATTTGTTTATACATATAATATTTGTTTAGTTAATATATACAAAGTATATATATAATGCCATGGTAGCCTTGATATTTTGAACCTTGTTAATTTGGGAAAATGTATTCTCCAGTACAAAATTACTGGATTAAGTGTTGGGTTAAAACAACAGAGATTAAAGTGGAAAATTACTTTTTTTTCTAGTGAGAATTTAAAAAGTGTCTTATTCCACATTATCCTTACTATATTCAGTTCTTATTTGTACCACTTTTTAAAGTCTAAGAGTACTATTTAGCTGTTGTTGTTGTTGTTGTTATTATTATTGTTGTTGTTGCTGCTGCTGTAAATCTTTAAAAAAAGTTAATTTGTCCACAATGGCAGTGACAAAATGGCATGTGGTATACAAGACTCCTTCAAGAGTAATACATTAACCACAAAAAGTAAACTGAGCTCCAGTTAAAAGACAAAGTTTAATTAGTCACTGTTTGGGAGGACAAACAGGTATGTGTTCAATGTTCAGCAAAGACTAAAAAAAAATTCAACAGTATACAACGTAAATAATTGTCAATTTCAGCACGGCATAAAACAAAGAAAAAAACTGCAATGACAATTTATCTCCACTAGATAGAGACTCATTTCCACGCCTTGATGCAGCTGAATCGAAGTCATTTTGGTTAGTTCCACAGTTTGCCTGTAGAGGCGCTACAACTTTGGAATATGAATGGATGGTTTGTGTGTGTGTGTGTGTGTGTGTGTGTGTGTGTGTGTGTGTGTGTGTGTGTGTGTGTGTGTGTGTGTGTGTGTGTGTGTGTGTGTGTGTGTGTGTGTGTGTGTGTGTGTGTGCGTGTGCGTGCGTGTGCTTGCATGTGTCTTTTTGTGGGCGGTGGGGGCTACATCCATGGGGGTGCGAGGTGCTTCAGAAAAGCAAGGAAACTATAGTTTGTCTCTAATCGTTTTCCGTAGTCCTTCACGTCACCGTTTTAGAACGCTCCAATTATGCAAAACTCAACAAGTATATCATTATTATGGCAGATTAAGGAAGAGGACGCTTACACACGGTAAATGTACATGTTTACCCACACAAAGGGTGGTATCTGGTTAACTGAAAGCCAACCAGGAAAGTACATTAGTATTTCGTTGCCATGACAACACACGCTAAGGTATGTAACTTTCTGTCTGGTTTTACACATTGTTTGCCAAGTGGATGGATGCAATACAATATATTATTGCCATGAAAATTGACTGCTATGAATATTGCGTGCGTATCTGCTTGTAGGTACCGCTTTATGTACGTTTGTAGGTTCATAGCCTATTAAAACTTTGGTGGATGTTGTGGAGGTCAAGTATCACGGCCGGCACTTTGATCAATAAACCAACGTTTCTCAAATAACGTTACACTAAAAAAGTATTTACACTCAGATGTATTCATTATAATATTGTGCGTTTACGTGGTTTATCACTAAAGAGTTATCAGTTGTCTCTTGAACTAGCTGCAAGAGAGAAAAATAAAATGTAACGTCCTAACACGATATATTGGGTATAGGCCTTTAATGTTTTGACATCGCCTGCATTTATCTAAATAGCATATCTTCCGACGTCGAGTGGTATACTATTACTATAACAAGACCATGGCGAAATATTGGATTTGTTGTCCCCATCTCCAAGGCAACATGTGAAATGCTTTGAACAAATTGGGCAATTTGATCTTTCAATGTCCTTGAACAAATCATGTCATTCCTACAAATCCTTCGGACATGGTTAACAAGGACAAAAATAAAGGATTCGGAGAACATGGATTTGTTAGTTTTTCAATAAGCTGTCATCTAACTTGTAGTGGGCTGTAGGTTGAAAATGTGATTTATTCAAATGCATATACTGTAATGTGTTGGCGACTATTGTTGATAGTCTCTCACACTCACTCTACACTGGCATATTAGGATTCACTTCATAACCTAATGAAATGGCCTGGCTCAATATTTGCATTCTAAACATGCAATTTCTTGCCTCATCAGGTAATGTAATTCCATGCTTCATTAGGACTGTGAAGTTTATCATTTGTCATCAAAGCCAAGCTGTCAATAAATGATTAACCTTCATTTCAGGAAAATGAAATATTTTGGATCAGGCAATGCTGATTACAGTTTTCATTATAATTGCAGTCTGTTAGTTTGAATCTGGCTGAATTTTGCCGGTTGATTATTGCAGAGAATCACAGTCATTACAGAACTGCCTGAACCTAATTAAGCATGCCGAGTAAGTTGAAATGACAGGGCTGCAAGAGCTTCCGTATGGTGAATATCTTAATGGTCCACTGATGTGGATGAAACATATTGCAAAGAGTAGGTCAATAAGACTTCACGCTCCCACATTGCTTACTATGTAGCATAAGTAAAACAGATTTACCAAGCCTGTGTGCTGTTGGCCTATATGTATTCATCATGTTGCTTTGAGCACCACATTGAGCTTCATTGATCAATAAAGTAACAATTATTTTTTGTTATCATCATTAGTTAACAACGTTTTAACACAGTTGTTAAGGCTGTGTGTGTGTGTGTGTGTGTGTGTGTGTGTGTGTGTGTGTGTGTGATAAGAGGGAATAATGTGTTAACTACCAAATAAAGTGGATGACGATTGAAATAATGGAAATGAGAGTGTTTAAAGAGACAAACTCCTCATGTGTCTAGTAGGCAGCAATCTGCTCATATTCAGTTGCAATCATGGTATAGCAGCATTGTATTTTTCTCCTGTTGCCGAAATAAGCCTAACTTTATTGCTGCCTCAGTGACAGAGTTATAAGAAATATTAGGCCTCACTTGTGACATAATACCTACCATAATTACCTTTCGCATGAAATTTGATATGAAGTTGCCGGACCAGTATGGAGACGTTGCATATAGATTGCATCTCTTGCGAGGCAGGCTATGTATTGATGTTCATTTATCTTTCAGGGCCTCTTTGTTTGTGTACCCAGTCTATAATGTGTTGGTACTCAAATTTTTCTCATTGCTATATACCTAAACTATTCTTGCCAGGGGAAAGCAACAATATTGTGATCCTGTGGCACAGCATTACACACATCAATTGGAAATACCTTATAAGTACAGTACTATGTCAACTTTAACTTCTGTTGCTTGTACTTTGTTTACAATTGCACATACAACTGTTAAACAAAGATAATACTCATAGCTAAACTGCTGCACTGTATTGCACAAGATAGGCCTAATGGGAATTAGGAGAATAGTAGAGTTATTGTCTTATTTCCTGTCATACATGTGATGTGATCAGATTAAACAAGGCTGCTGTGATGGATTGACATTACCTCGCTGCCAACTGTTCATATAGCTTGCTTTCTTTTCACTGTTTTACAACATTGTGGCCATGCATTCAAATACTTCTATTATAGAGAAGGAAACCTTTGGGGACGTGGTGTTGACATGTACAGAAGCTTCTACACGTCAGAGCGACAGCTCGGCTAGAGGTAATCCGATTGGCAGTTACAGTAAACAGGATATGCAATTAGCTACTGTTTCCACAATGACTTGACCTGCACAAAAAAGCCAAAAGGACTGAAGCCTTACATTAATACGTTTTCTGTTCTAGATAAAGTAAGACATAAAAAAAGCTTATTCAATTTTAACTGTGAAACTGTAAACTTGAGGTTGTGTTCTCTGGCTGCTGTTTTCCAAAAAGTGTAGGTCTGTGTTTAAACGACCATCCAGGCCTAATAAGGGAACTCAGGGAACAAGGGAACCTAATAAGGTAAAAAATAAATAAATGTGGATGACATTCACTACTAGTTAACCACTAAAACAATTTCAAAAGATCTAATACAAAACTGTTGCCTGTTTTTAATTGGATATTCAAAATGGTTGTTTATTCTCGGATTTGAGTGAACATGCCATTCTTCCAACTAAGACGTCTCCGCTAAGGCACATACTTATGACAATTATTTAAAAAACGTTGAGTTCAAAAGAGCCAAAATGCATAATTAATAACTACATCCTAACAAGTTTATAAGATAAAGTAAGCAATCCTTAGATAACAATAGCTCCATTTGTCTGGATAAAATAAAATAAAATTTCCATCACAGCCATTATTTCTTCCTGAAAATATATTAATGATAAAATAATCCCATAAATGTGCTACCTCTTTGTACGCACCACATGAAAACACAGCTGTAGAAAAATGCTACTCCAGTTCTGCCTGAAGTTAGACCTAAAATGATAAATATTGGATATGGTGGCTAAAATGTGTTCATTATGAGATCTGTGATAGCCTAGATTAATTATTTTTGGAATGAAATATTGTGTCATGCAAATTAGGTTCTAGATGCATGTGAGTGTTGGATTACCATTATTATTTCTTTACTTTGTGAAGTATCTTCGATGTACTTAAAGGTACAATATGTAGCATTGACACAGAGTGTTTTAAATGCGTACTGCAGTCCAAATTCACAATAATGGAGAGAGTTGTCTCCGCCTGCCCTCTCCTCCCCAGACTCGAAGCTTATGCGGGTTGCCAGGTTGAGGACACTGAATGAACACGAGTGCAAGATGAGCCTAGACAACATTATATTTTGAGATTAGTGCAATTATTCTATTTTTACAATGGCAAGGGACGACGAGGCCTACACTGTAAATTCAAAAAGTTTGCAATTTATTTATTATTTGCAAATTATAAACCAGCTCATGTGGCGTCCGTCTTCAAATCCTTCTGGGCTCCAAGCTGTCTCCATCTTTCGAATAGAACTCCAAAATGTACCCGTGTTTTAGCACGGCTCGTGTCATGGAGGTTTTTATAAAGAGGACCAGGCTTTTTAGGACAGGTAGAATCTAGTACAATCTCAGTTGATCCAGTTTGTTTACATGCTTCAATGGCTGCAGCACTTTGTGTTTGTGTGCCAATTTATAGTGAATGGTGAATCATAAAACACAGGCCAAAATATATCATACATTCCGACCCGGAACGAAAATTTGTAAGGCAAACATTACTGGCTGTAGCATTGTTGTTGGAGAAGCCTGTATTTTGATTTTGGATGTTTCCTTAATCTATGATGACATATAAGGGTCGTTTTATGATTTAGTACAGTATATTTGTTATATATTGTACCTTTAATGAAAACCGCTTTACAAGTCCAATGTATGATGTATTTTATAATTATAATAATAATTATTATTATTATTACCCATTATTATTATTTGTATTTGTAATACAAAATTGACAAAAGTCAATCCAATAAATAGCAATAAAAGCTATTTCCCAAATGTATGTGTATAAAATGTATCCCTCCAAATTCATACAAAGTCACTTTTGATATTGTTGTTCATCAATATATAGGCCTAATATCATGATAATCAAACTAACCCGATCTAAAAATGTCTGAATGTTCAATTTCAGTATTCCGGCGAGGCTATTCAACATATTCATGTTCATCAATATACAAGGGTCAAGGTAATCTAGTTTAAGATAGTATGTTATTTTCGTCAATCACAATCTTCCTCAGACTACCAGGTGACCAGCAGGTGCCATACTTGATGATTCATTGTCATTTTTAATGGAAACATATGAGGTTAATGTAGCTCTCCATCTGTACCCTAAACACACATAGGACCAATTAGCGATAACCTAATAGCCATTGTATTTTGAGATCACGGAGAGGAATTCTAGACCAGTGGCTCTGTGGTGAACTATTTTAGGATCATAGTCCCTTGACCCTGAACTTGGTGTTCCATTTCAACCATGTTGGCAACAAGAACAAGAGGCAGCCATCTTGAAGAGACACCTGAGGCGTCTTCAAGTGTCCAGCAACCCCCTTCCCCCGTTATTTATCCATAACACATTCCTTCATCATATGATGCCTCGGTCTCCCGCAAATGAGCTGTGATTGGAATTTCCAGAGGCTGTCACAGTGGTTTTGATTAGAAACATGGCAGCAGATAATGGGAGAGACAGGCCTGTTATGAGAGCTTTGTCGTAGCTAAGATTATGCTCCAGAGTGAAGAGGTTAAAGACACCACTTCCTTGTTAATAATTAATGGCTGCCCGTGTGTTGGTGATCCACATCACTGCTCCCAGTCATTGCATGATAATTGCTTTACATTTAATTTGTGTTGTGAGTGGCTTTTTTTTCTCTCCAAGCTAGGTAAATTGCGCTTAATGTTAATAAAGGCTCAGTCAGGGAAAGGAATTTGGTTGGAAAACAATCGCAAGAGAGCTGAATAGTCTGCTATTAGGCCTTGCATCTTTATTTCTCATTTGAACCCAGCTAATGTCTTTAGACTTCAATATAATATGTTCCAAAGTGACGCTAAAATATTTTTCTTTCTTTGTAAGAAGCACAAAGCGTGCTGAAATGTGTCTCTTACGCCTGGTCGCTATGCTGAAAATGTTTTATGTTCGAGGTGAGCAACTTTTCTCTATTGTTGTGCTTTTCGCTCAGCAATGTAATTACTTTGCGCTAGGTCCACAAACTGTTACTGCCAAGAGCTCTTTGCTATCCTTTTGCTGAGTACAATTATTCTGGCACGAGCTGCACTAAACATTTAGGGGGACATGCCATTGTAGCAGGTATGTATACATGGCTTTGTAGAAGAGAAAACAAATAAATGTCCCCACACACTCAACCCAAACAATTCTACAATTGATTTGAATTAAAGATTAATCATGCAGAAGTGTTGCTATGTGTGGGTGCACCAATACAGACCATTAGGATATTTTGGCTTAAATGTAGCGTTAAAAGCAGGGCCTACTATTGACTAACTGTGTGTCTCATCCAGATCGGTGGCACAGTGTGTAGAAGTCTCTAAAAGGGGGCATACACCTCCTTGACACTGAAAGGGTCTATAAAAGAAGAATGCTACTTTTAGAGGTGGATGAGTTGTACCTATGGGTGTCCTCTTGCCTTAATAGATTCGGGTGATATAAGTCTACTTAATATGCTCGAAATGAGCTCACCTTTAAATATCTCTTCCAATCTGTATTCAACAGTATTTAAGGCTGTATCACCTTCTGTATGACTATATAGTCTAATGCATTATTGTATAGGCTTATGGACCTTAGTAACTCTTTCCGCTGTGTGAATCCTGTAGGTGAATCCTGTAGGTGAACAGCCTGCGTCTATTCCTAGAAGGCGACAGCAGCAGATGCTAGCGCCACAGGCCAAAGAAATGGCCTCCAAACACATGAGAGCAAACGGCTCCGAGAGGAAGGTGCCTCACAGCCGCATGGATGGAGAAACTAGCCTTAAGGTATAGCCAAACAACCTCTCCATCTTCAAGCACTTTAAGCACTAAAACCTTCTGGAATGTAACCTAAGTGTTCAAGGTATGGAGAGGACACCTCTCTCTCTGGTTGTCACCTCTCCAGTGTTATTCATCTTGCTCACACAGGAACACTCTTTACTGCAGAATCTCGTTACCAGATTCAAACGCATGCGTTGCGCCGACTTTGCTTTTGCAGAGAGCATGATCAATTTAATTAGACCTGAGATTGAATGAACTGCGGCAGCAACTTAATCATTTGTAATTTGACTAGAAATACTATATTGTGGAACCCTAGTGACAGAGAAGCCCCCCCCCCCCCCCCCCTTTTTCAAAGTGCTTTGGAAATTAGGATCTATGTGTCAATGTGTAATGTGTTTGTAATACAAAGAGGCAAAGTAAAATTTGAGCTGAAATGAGGAGTTGTAAAAGCGCAGGGTAACCATCTGTTTCTGAATGTCTCCCAGAGTTCAGAGCAGATTGGTGATTACACTATCTATTAATGGCTCCTTTTATTATCCTATTAAGAAAATATACACTTTTGGACGGAAATTGGGGCAAGGCAGCTTTGGGGTCGTGTTTGAAGCCACCAACGTGGAGACCCATAAGAAATGGGCTATAAAGAAGGTGAACAGAGAGAAGGTAAGTACATTTGCAACTTTTGTTTAAAGAACTTGAATTTCACTTTATCCCTACATGGGAAAAGGGACACACACATTGAAAGGTTCGATTATTGTCGTGAAGAACAAAAGATAACTGGTAGTGTACGTACAGGCAGGGAGCCATGGAGTCATCCTGTTGGAAAGGGAAGTAAACATTCTGAAACACGTGAACCATCCCCACATCATACAACTAAAAGAAGTCTTTGAAACACCAAAGGTGAGCCACACTCTATCTTTACTCTTCCAATTGCAACTAGCAGCAATTTGAAAGTGTTAACATTGCTTGTATTCCATGTATGTTTCTTTCTTACTATGCAATGCCTTGGTAGTGCATATAGTAGTAAGTTCCATAAAAGAAGTTCAAACCCGCCATCTTGGTACTTCTTGTGCAGCCATTCTAGAATAACCAAGCAACCAGTTGTTATTTGAATTATTATAATGGTGAAAAAGCACCAAGATGGCAGCTTAGAATGTGCGTGATCATAGGAAGCACCTCCTTTTAATCTTAGGCCTGCATCTCCCACATTCTGTTGCAGAATATGTACCTAGTGACTGAGCTGTGTGATGGTGGAGATCTAAAGGAGCTGCTGCAGAAGAAGAGCTGCTTCACAGAGGAGGAGAGCCGACACATCATCACTAACTTAGCCCAGGCCATCGTGTACCTACACAAGAAAGGTACAGTCACTCATCCAGACATTGACATGCACACAACATGAAATACGACGTTAATACGCAAATGATTACAAGCAATGACAACCGGATGAAGTTAAATGTGAGTGCGTTCCGGGGACATGTTTCTTAATTAAACACTGTATTTTTACTCTTTACACGTTGATGGAGTTGAAACAATACCAGATATACCTAGAGTACTGGCTCAACTGTATAATGCATTATTGATTTTATTCTTGTAATAAGTAATACAATAGTGACTCTTTGGTCAAATTGGCTTCACGGCAGAGTGGCCATGTGATATTTCACGCCAGTATGGCTTTCAATCATTATAGAATCCAGTCTATTTTAACGAGGTAATAATGAAGTGCCCCGGAAAAAAAAAGTTTGGCAATTTTTAATTGAATCTGAGGGCTTTATTTGGAGATGGTATGTTTTGCCCTTCTAATGATGAAATCTGTAGTTAGAGGTAATTGCTTGGCAATGAGACACCATTACATGTGGCTAATGACTCATTTACAATGAGCTCGGGAGGAATCCTGATTAATAGGTGTTTTCACATGGAGTGTCCCTCTGCGCTGGTTTAACTCTGAACTCCATAGCATCTAATGATACCCAGGGGAATATGCTAGCTATAGTAAATGTATAAAATATATCATGATTAAGTTGGGGGACAAACACCAAGCCCTGATGCTAATTTGGCCCTTGGTCGGGCCAGCATGCTGTATCCTCCAGCGTTGACTGTGTTCGCATCTAACGGCATGCGTTTTTTGAAGACACGCGGCCAGTTTACAATATTTGACTTTCGAAAAGAGTCAAGATAAATATAATGTATTCATAATACAATTAATACTGTACATTAATCAATAAGAATCAGATCATCACAATGAATGTACAACATTAAATTGCATTCAGCTCTGGTGTTTGATTCGTGACATGACCTTTTCACTTAACATGAGGAACCTTTTCATTAGCATTTTCCTTACTTTTCTCTTGGTATCAAGTCTCTTCAGTCTTTAGTTGGCGTTGGCAAAACTAAATAATTCTGCAATGGTGATTTGCCAAGGACATGACATATTTGCTGATATCACTCCTTGATATGAAATAGTTGTATGTAATTTGCTTGCCAAGTGTTGCATGCTGGGTCTTTGCTATGACTTTGTCAACACAGGAAGGCGAAATCAGGTCTACTTTGAAAAGATTATTTTTTAAGTTGCTTTCTTCCCTGACCTCATTCTACATTACCATTACACCAGAGGAAACCATTTTGGGAAGGGTCGCTGTTCTCTACTCCTTTCTGACAAAATCATTTTAAGAGAGATGAACTTAAAGACGTGAGGATTGTTCCTCACAGAAAAGTAATGTGTGTTGTGACACTTTCCAATCTTACCTCCTCCCTCTAGCACCAACATTTAATCTAACCTTGAACTCTCTCTTGCTCAAATGTCCCTCCATCTTCTCACCGTTTTAATGGGGTTATCTAGGTGTGTGTTATAGGTTTTTAAAGAACAATCAGCACAACGATCGTAACGTGAGACTTCTGGTTGAAGAACGGGCACTAGGGCACTTTAAGTTGACAAATGCCTCATGGGTGATGTTTAGTAGTTAACGTTATAAGCTTTATAATCATTGGTCATAATCCTATGGCAATGATACTGCCACTAATGCCTGTTATATAAGTTACTGTGTGTCATCCGTTCAGACATTGATACATGTAAGAGTTCCTTAATTTAAAATTCTTTATATTTTCAAAATACATGTATAACATGGCATAATTCAAAATAAAAACAACACAAAATAATACAGAACTAAACAAATTCAGGTGATGGACAACAGGATCTAAAAACTTAAAATAACCATAACGTATCACAAAGGGATGTATCCATTACACACCTACCAAATATCTTATCTTGAAATTAAATGTACATCTCAAAGTCAGCTAATAAATAGCCTTAGAAAGCCTTCCTAAGCAAAAAAGACTATTTGACCACAGCTTATGTTATAGACCGTTTTCAAAGAGATGTCAACGTAGGACAAACACAGGTGTCTACTCTATATATGATTGCATAAAAAAAAAAACACTGTTATTAGAGATGTAAAAGATACAATAAAAACATACATATATATACACAAATACACACACACACACACACACACACAAAGTGTATTATTTGATAATTTTAACTTGGCCTCCTAATTTTAACTTGTTTAAGAGTTTGGTACATCTTTCTCCCTCTCATCTCTCCTTTAGACATCGTGCATCGGGACTTAAAACTGGAGAACATTCTCCTGAAAGGTTCTTACCAAGGAGACAAACATGGGCTCAACATCAAGGTGAGATGGTGACACCCCCCCCCCCCCCCCTCCCCTGGGTGGTCTGTCCTCGCCCCCGCAGTCCCGCTGACTGACTAGTAAATGGTTTTAAATATGGCTTCATTATAGCAGACCTCCCTCTGCTCAGCCCGTGCAGGGTTTCATGAATCAACCCCTTGAAACGCATTAGCACCTGAGCACGCCATGTTTCTATGCGTCAGCAGCACAGAGTGGGTTGAAGCAGATACTGGGGGTGCATGCTATAATATTATAGATGTTATGGTAAACTGTTTCTCTATGTTTGGCTGTGCCAACACTGTGTTGTTCACTGCAATCCATAAAGGCTTTTTAACTAAACTATTACATATAAAAGCCATAGAAAAAGTATGTAAATAAATTCACCCCAGCTAAACATGCTTTATCATTGGCAATTCAACTGCCAATAGAATTTTGGAAAAATTGGAAAAGGATGTGTGAATGCCCTATTATCATTACATTCAAACTGTACATATATTTTTATTAAATACTGGCCTGATATTTTTCCATAGGACCCCTTATTTACATAACATAGCTTTTAAAAAGCTCTTCTTCCTTTAATGAAAAATCTCTCCCCTTAACTGATCACGGTGTATGGATGTGCTTTTTTTTTACTAACTAATGGAAAAACCAGACTCCCGGTGATAACATTGTAGTTACTGCCGATCGGTTAGCCGTTGCCGTTGGTGAGCGTTTTCATGTTCCCATAGGACGGACATGTCCTGTCCATGTGCCATGGCCCAGCGACATGGGAGACTAACAAGTGTCTGTGAATCTCTCTGCTTGGTGTCTAGGTGACAGACTTTGGATTGTCTGTGAAGAAAGGTGGGGTGGGGAGAGAGAACATGATGAAGGCTACCTGCGGCACTCCCATCTATATGGGTGAATATAAATACACCCTGTGTAATTCATTAGGACGCTGAAGGGCTAACAATTACTCTACCGGCAAGATTTAGTCTTTTGTTGAGCTGAACTTCTAAACATATTGCATACCCTCCCTCCTGTTGGATCTGTGTGTGTTTATGTGTGTGTGTGTGTGTGTGTGTTTATGTGTGTGTGTGTACGTGTGCATGTGTTTTTAGCTCCTGAAGTGATCACTGGTCATGAGTACAGTCAACAGTGTGACGTGTGGAGCATTGGAGTGATCATGTACATGTTGTAAGTCCAGTCAACCCACAACACTGTATATCAATATATTAGCCAACAGTCTCATGTATATAAAGCACACATAGGCTAAGCACATTTGTTCCTGCAGGTTATGTGGAGAGGCTCCCTTCATCTCCAGCTCAGAAGAGAAACTGTTTGAGAAGATCAAGAAAGGAGAGCTAACATTCTCTGGTTCGGTTTGGGACACCATTAGCGATGCAGGTGATAGCTCCACTCGTATTACTTCCCCCCCGTGAATGTTGTTAACCTTTGACCTCTGCTTCTTCAGGTTAACTGCTCTGCCGCAAGATCATATCCCTCGCATACCAATGCGTGGTACATGAAGTCATTTGTTGTTGTCGTTTTTTTCAACCATTTCAATGTGTTTTTGGGACAGATGAACTGAAATGTCTTTAATTCAACAGCAAAAATGGTATTAAGCTGCCTCCTGAAGGTTGATCCAGCCCATCGCATCACAGCCAATGAGCTGGTGGACAATCCCTGGATTACGGTAAAACCCAAAGCACACGGCCATGTCGAGATGGACCCAAAATATTGTTTGGAATTTAGACTTGAGTCGATTAAAAAGCGAGCACATTCTGCTTCTGCTTTCTGAGTAAAGCTGCTTTGCTTACTGCCTTCATCGCATTCAAAATCATGTGCTTGCTCGTTCCTCCAGGGTGACACCAGCAACCCAGCCACGCCTACCAATGTTCTGGAGATGATGCGTCTGTTTCGGGATGACCCCGATGAGGGAGAGGAGCAGGAGGGCAGTGAGTCCTCGCTGTCTCAGTCCCTAGAGGAGTTCTCCCTCAGGACCCCCAGCAACAACAGCCTCCAGGAATACATTGACGAACCTTCTTCTTCCCATAGGGAGCCGGTATGACATGGCTACACCTCACACACACGCACACACACACACGCACGCACGCACGCACGCACGCACACACGCACGCACGCACGCACGCGCGCGAGCGCACACACACACACACACACAGCCTGGCTAAGGGTACTCCGTGGTTCGTCTTGTGTATCCACTGTAGACCGCCTAGACTGCCTCTGTAGATCAGATTTTTTTTTCTTAGTCAGTGTTTATTGCAGGCCTTTTCCTAAAGGAACATGTTTTATGTGTATCTGTTGTTGTAATGGAGCTCCTGTTTCCATTCCTATGACTGCTTATTCTGAAGTAGACTAAAGTGGTCAATATATGATGAGCTTTTAGCAAAGCACAGGGCACTAGGTTGTGCGTTCGGGATATGGCCGGCCAATTGACTAGAGTTCAATGCTTTTAACTCATAAAATATGGATATAAGTTCAGAAATCAAGGACGAGATTCAACTGGTTTTAGAACGTCAAACAAAGCTGTAATTTGATTGGACGCACTTAGAGAGGTCAGCGTCAACCGGTGTCAAAGTTGAAACTGTTTGAACTCTGAGCGTAGTGCCGACAAGGTGGAAAATCGGAACTGTCCGCTACGCCCAGGGTAGCTTCAACGGTTGGGTTTAAGGAAAATGGCTGAAAGCTCATCATGTGTAGGCGCCATAACAGCTAGATTGTCCTCCTATAGCGTTGTTCCATTGCCATATATGGGCAGTCTTTAGGAGGTCTATGGAATGCAGCCCTAGGACTGCTAATGAATAGATTAATGGAAATGATTTTCCATTGACTTAAATACTAGGTGGACTAACAGTAGATTGTGATTTGTTAAATTAAAAATGATGACTCTAATCAGCAAAGGACCAATATAGACTACTGTTAGAACCTATTAAGGTCCTAACAGTTAATATGTCTACAAAATCAAAGAAGACGTATTAGACTATACCTAGTCCAGAGTCAATGTATTAGCCAGACTAACATAACCCAGTGTTAAACCACAAAGATATGGATCTGCCTCATGGCTCTGCAGTGCCAAAGAAAAAAGAATTCAGACCAGTGTTTGAGTTCTGAGTGTTTCACGGTCTTTAGATACATGATATGGTCCCTTCCTTTCTGCTGCTTTGACCTCAATTAGTCCGGTCGGTAATGATCTGGTCTTTGACTAAAAAAACGTCTGGCTGCGTCTTAGATAAGTCAGCCCTGACGGTAAGTTTATCAGCACAAGGTTAAGCTCTGTTTCATTATTCAGTGTCATTAAAGAGCAGGTCTCTCATGTTCCCTCTCTGGGTTTTGTCTCTGTGATCCTGACAGGAGGAGACAGTGGAAACCTCCGTCAGGGTGGAGACAAACAGTGTGGACCCGGTGAACACTAGCATGCTGGGCCAGCCCACACCACAAGGGAACCACCTGAACGTATGTTAGACCTCGTATCATTCTGGCCATTTGGTGTAGTGTAACCACTTGTTTGGACTGTTTGGACACAAGTACACTTGTGGGAGAATTCCGTAATTCATAATTTTGTTTTAAATGTTAAAGTCACCCTTGTGTCAAGTATATTTACTGACCACTAGATGGTGCCAGATTTAATGAATACGGCAGATATCCACAATAGTCACGTGAGTTTCAGTTTTTACCTGGAAACTGTAATGTTAATGTTAATGGCCTTTTATGAGATGAATGCAAAATGTTATCTTTGCAGGCTGATACAGGTGCTAAACCCACCAGGCAGCCAAGTGCAAAGCAGCGCAGCCTGAAGGAGAACAGTGAGAAGAGCCCTTACGCCTCCTCGGCCAGCTGTGGCCTCAAACACCCTCCTAAAGTGGGTAAGGCAGAAGCTAACAGACCCTCCACCTCCAGCACTAAGCCTGGGAACTGCTCCCTCAGACCACCTGTCTGCCCAAGGAATAAGAAGAGCTAGGCCCCACAGCAGCAGCTTGCCCAGATTCAACCTGGGGCCCAGTGCCAAAGTACTTGGGGGGGCCCCAAGCCCATTGGGGCCCCAGGATAAGGCAACTAAGCACATGAATACCGCTTGACAGAAAACTGTTTCTCTAAAACCAGGTCAGACACGTACTACTCAGTGCTGTATTATAGTGTGGGATGTCCGAATGAATGGCGACACACAAGATACTGTGCTGTTGTCTTCGGTCGGTAGTTAGCTCGGTGTGTCGAGACAAGAGAAGAAAAATGACATACCAATGTACCTCTGCCTGCAGCCGCCTGGCACTGGCACAACTGTATGAATCTACAGTACATTTGCAGGGGCTTTTTGCATATTGCAAATAGAATGAGTCAGAGTGGTGAAATATTATACAAAAATGTGGCTACTTTAAAAGGAAATGTTTATATTATTATACTGTGAATGTTTTGTTTTTGTTTGAGCTTTTGTGCTAGGTAAACAGGGTGGTGGTGGTTTAGTATTTAATATCACCAGATTAGAATCTAATGGACACATTTCGGATGATTTATGTGACCAAATCTGACAAAAAACGAATTACAACAAAAGATTAATGTTGATATTATTATTATTATTATTATGTTAATTTTATTATTTTGTCTGTTTGTCAGTAGTTAGCCTGAATGAAAGTTGCTGTATTTTCATGTTTGAGAATGACATTTTTGTATGACGGTGCCAAATATAATGAAACAAATAACGAATATACACAAATGTATTTTGTGAGTAATCAATGAATAAAGAAATAATGAACAAACATTTACATTTCTAATGTACTAAATGCGGCGTAACTAAAGTTTCCTTTTGCGATGGTGTCAGTTCAAAACCACAACGATGAACAGTAGGCCTTTGGTGTAGAACAGCTTAGTCTTTTTTTTCTTCTTCTGTGTTCTGACCACTCAATTGCAAAATGGTCTTTATGCATATGACTGTACCCGTTGGGTGTCAAAACACAGAAGTTGTCAAACAGGCTGGTTCCGCTCCATCTGAATGCAGAGGATTGAGACTCAGTACAGCCGCAACTCTAATCTCGTTTGGGAGGCCATTCAAAGCAGTGGGAGCTGCTTTTGAGGGCATTGCCATTCAAGCACAGGTTTCTCTCTCTACAGAGAATAATCCTGAGCATAGATACAACATTGGAGTAGTCATGCAGAACCTAAAGAGGATGAATTTCAAATCTGTCCATTTGCATTTCGCAGTGAACGTGTGCTGACAGCGGGCTTGTGTGTGTGTGTGTGTCGACTGAGTGTGTCGAGAGTGTGTGTGTGTGTGTGTGTGTGTGTGTGTGTGTGTGTGAACAAAAAGGTCATGGCCTTAATGGGTTTAAATATTTTGTTATCAAAAAGCATTTTTTGTATTTTTTCCATGTGTATGGTGTGAGACATATTGTTTTACTGACACTTAATATTTGCAGCAGTTGACAAGTAGAACCCCCCCCCCCCCCCCCCCCCCCCCCCCCCCCCCCCCCACCCCAAAAAATACACACACTTAATATGCAGCAATGGGAAACTAAGCCCTCTCTAAAAATCCACGGTATTAAAAAGCACTGGGTGTGCCAACAGTGAGCTAGCCAGTGTGTCATGATGAAAACATGGCGGGTCTTGTATTTACTTAGTGTAGAATAAACAGCAGATGGAGCTATAGTGAGTTGCAGGGTTAATTTGCATGAGTCGACTTGATGTTTTTTTCCCTAAAGCCTGCTATCAAGTTTAATGTGTGAAGGTGTCAGTACATTTATGTGATTGCTAAATTATTAAAAAACAAGGCATGTCCCTCCAGGTGATTCATAAAAAAAAATGCCTCAAGTTAAAATGTTTAAGGAAGCTGACTAAAGTTTAGAAGGAACACAAATGGCATTGGTTGGACTGGTGGGGAGTGGCTAAGAATGACACATATTCCACTGAGTTATTCAGCGTGTGCAACCTCTTCCTTTAGAACAGTGTGCTGAATTAGCATAAAGTCTGTGTAGACAACCTTCTGTATAGCTAATGTGTTGTCAGACGAGGAGATGGGATTTCAACATATGGTCCTCATTTTCTTGTGCCAGACATTTAATTAATAATAGGAAAAGCAAAAAAAAAATCCCCAAATTAAATAGTGCTGGTGGAATATGACCCGCAGCCCAACAAAACGCTTCCTCTGCACACAACCTGTGGCTAGAAGAAGTTCCAGCAAAATACACAGGAAAGAAAATAATGACGTGATCAATTTACACTTTAGTGGCAAAACATTGTTGTTGTGTGTATCAGTGCAATGGATACGACATACAGTAAGTATGTCGTTTTCTCCGACCGCACACTTTCAATGCAAAACTCCAGAGAGAGGACAAGCAAAGGAGGGAGGAGGAGAAGTGAGGCCATGACAGGATGAAGCCAGGGCTGTACGGTGGCCGCTTCAGGGGCGTGAGGCACGCGCCAAATCATGGAGGCAAAAGAAATTACAAAATTTGCCGGGATGGAACCAGCGATGCGCCCTCTGCTCCCTTGCACCCGCCCCCGCCCCGTGCATTTTTTTCTCCTTCTCTTCCAGCAGGGCTATGACAGATGGGGAGTTAGGGTGGGTGGGTGGGTGGGGTTGAAGGGATTAAAACTCTGCTGCTCCTGCTGCAGCCCAGAGAGTGACAGAGTAAGGGAGAATGGGAGGGAGAGAAAGAGTAAGAGACAGAGAGAGCGATAGTAAGAGAGAGTGAGAGGGTGTAAGAGAGAGGGAGTAAGAGAGAGAAAGAAAGAAAGTAAGACAGAGTAAGAGAGAGAGGGAGTAAGAGAGCAAGTGTAAGATAGAGAGTAAGAGAGAGTGAGGGTGTAGGAGAGTAAGATAGAGAGAGACAGAGAGAGAGAGAGAGAGAGGGAGTAAGAGAAGGAGAGTTGGAGAGTAGTGGGGTGCAGGGGAAGGGGCCTCATGGTGAGGTTGAAGGCCGGCTAATGTCAAATGGGGAAAGGATGCCCCCCCCCCCCCCCCCATTTGATCTCCCCTCTCAGTGAGTCAGTGCACACTGAGGAGCCTGGTGGGGACTGCTAGGAGGGGATGCGTGGCAATAACCTTAATAGAGCTCCCTTTAATTAATCAGCTCATCTGCAGAGTGAGAGAGAGAGGGCCCCGGTACCTGCAGCTGAGCACCCCCCCCCCCCCCCCCAACCCCCCAACACAACATCCTTGCAGCACCGCCGTGACATTGTGGTAATGAGGAAACACAGCGCCACAATGTCATGGCAACGTTACGGAGACGTTATCAGTGGGAGCTCATCAGCAAATGCTGATGTTCCTGATCCCCTTCGATGTTTGCATTTCGCCGCACGTGTGTGTATGTGCGCGCGTGTGTGTGTGTGTGTGTGTGTGTGTGTATTTATGTATGTGTGCGTATACATGCGTGAACCTCATTTCGTTGAAACAATGCAACCGCTTAGAATGAAAAAAAGAACAAACACACTCTCACACAAACTACTGCCGTCGAACGCCACCGTGCTCCACATTCCGCGCAGAAGAAAGGGGGGAAGCCCCGCCTCACGTCAACATTTGAAACAGATGGCAACTTCAAAGCAGGCCTCATCAATCTTTGTTGACGCTATCCTTTTTTTTAAACTACACTTATTTGGGATATTTGCAATTATAATACATATGCTCATTTGAATATCTAATTAATTACCGAACACACTAGAGTAAATGCCTTTTTTATAAGTCCTTGTTAAAAGTAAAAAGTTCTTGACTATGGTTGGGTGGCGTGTTAATTTACAATGATATCTAATCCCAAGTTACTGCACATAAAAGGCATTGCTGTACACATTTTAATGGGGAGGTGGTTGTTTTCCAAGCAATTTTCTGCTAGAGTACATTTTTAATTTATTCATATTCAATTTATTGGTCTCTGCATACCCACTCAGTAAAACTAATCAACGCTACGTATGGGCCTCTTAAAGCCACATCTCTCCCTTGGCAGGCAGACAGACAGGAACACTTTACTTTAGGAGGATCCTGTCCCACTCTGTACAACCAATCCTACTGACAACTGCTCTGTCCTCACTAAAGAAAACTGATAGAATAGAATACGATTTATTTGATTATCATGATTTATTTGAATAGGTGGACAAATAAATGAATCGATGAATAAATAAATATAATTGAATATGCAAATAAATAAATATAATCGAACATACAAAAATCATCATCAAATCCCCATATGAAAGGATGGATAAAACGTGACACTGAACAAACGTGTCAAGCCACTTGTTTACAAGCCTGTGAGCAACATCACTTCACCGCTCAGGACGACTCTCACTTTGTTTTGCTACTTGTTCCTAAAACTCCCATGCCCTTGAATAGGCCTGGGGGGGGGGGGGGGGGGGGTTGGCAGTCCTTTAGCATGGGAACACTTCAGTTCTTATCACCCGAGTCCACTACACACTCCAAACACCTATCGACCCATTGGCACACCTCTAGGAGGGGATCTGGGCAACCTTACACATGGAAATGATTTCAATTAATTACCATTTCCCTCTTTGACACAAGTCAGAGAGGGAAGGAAAGGAAAGGAGAGTGGTGGTGGCTGGAGGATTGTGGGTAACGCTTGCAGGGGTGGGGAGGGGGGGAGTGGTGGGGGTCCGCTCGGACAAAGGAGCCCAGACAACAGCAGCATTTCTCTGGTGTAATGTGCACCGTGTGTAATGAGCAACGGAAAGGTCATTTGACACATTTCTCCCAGTATGAATTCATTTATCTCGAGCACTTAATTCCATAGTCACCTCGGCGCACCGCGCCGCGCAATGCCGCACGGCACGGCTCGGGCAAGTGCACCCGGAGAGGGTCCATTTACCGCAAGTGGAGGGTTTAACTTTCCTTTTTCTAGTCGTGCGGCGTACATGTGCAGCACCCACGGCAGGGGGGCTGCAGGGTGGGCGGAGCGGTGGAGGTGGGGGTGGGGGGGGGGTGGAGTGGGCAGAGCGGCGCAGTGAAATGGAGTGTGGGGGATCCAATCACCCCGTCCATCATAGGAAGTCCACCTCCCTCACCTTCAGCATAATTGGAGCATTCATTAGACTTCAGTGGAAAAATAAGGGGAAAAAAACCGCAGGTTACCATTAGTTGGACGGTCTAAAAGTCAGCTTCTACAGAATGAGAAACTAGTGGGGTCATGTTATGGGGTCAGGGTAAAGTATATAATTGGAATTAGTTTTGTAAGGTTTGGGTTAAAGTACTAGGCCTGTGGTTACACTCTAAATTACAACGCGCCGCAGATGAGGAAGTGGAATTTAATCATCAGACGGAAAATATAATGCCCTCCCTGACACCTCAGAAATATACAATTTCAAGGAATGAAATAGATCTCACTGGCTCATCCAATGATAGTTATAACCGGATAGCACTGGGACCAATGTGTATTGACGAACAACTTTCCTCAACACCTTCCTGGTGCATCCTAGTGGTGTAACTTACATTTTTAAACCGAGGGTCTACAAACTTACTATCAACTTAATACAATATTGGATAGGTCAAACCTGAAGTATATTTATACGGCCCTTAGTCTGATTTGTGGGACTTAAAAATAATATATTCAGACTCAGTCAGGCGTAGAAAGACTTCCTTTTTTAGGAAAATAAGGAAGTAAATCTTGGTTGGTCATAAACCTGTGTCATAAGGGAAATATACAGTGGAAATTACAATGGAACATTAACAACCGTGATATGCAACTAGCGATGCCGTTTTTGGTACATTTTGACAGCTTGTTAGGTAGGTAGGGTTGGTGATTGGGTACTTGATTTATCACATCTCTTGTGCTATTATATTTATTGCTCTTTAGCTCTACTGAAACAATGCATTTTATCCATGGCAGTATGCAAAAAAAGCTGAATACACAAACACATTGATAGTAGCATCTGCACGGACGAAAGAGAGAGAGAGAGAGAGAGAGAGAGAGAGAGAGAGAGAGAGAGAGAGAGAGAGAGAGAGAGAGAGACAGTACGGTGAGTTGAAGGGTCATTACGGCAACATTTCATTTTTCGTTGTTGTGGCGCATTCGCTCGATCAAAAGTCTTAATCACTTAGCTGAAATCCCATGAAAATAACGCCTCACTTTCTTTGGTTCCGTGTTGGTCACAATTCTATTATATTCACAATCTCCGGCCCGATCCTGATTGGCTGAGCTGTAGCATGCAAACACCGGCTATGTGCCAACCGGGACACATGGAAAGGAAGGGGGGGGGGGGGGGGGGGGGGGGGTGTTAAAGAGGACCTGGAAGACAAGGTGAGGTGCAATCCACTGCATCAGAGCTGTCAGTAGAGGAGAGGAGGAGAAGCCTGTGTGCACTCTAAGCCGAGGGTGACCGCAAGGACACAGTTACCCGCAATCTGAAACTACAGACTTGAAGAGTGAGCCACACACTGGAAACAGACAGCGGGTCACTTTCCTAGTCAGGCAAAATACAGCAACGCACAAACAACAAACAAGGTCAAGAACACTATAGTCACTATGCCAACCTTGTCTTGTTGCGGAAGAACTAGCTAGTGTGCTCTCAGCCGCGCACCAAAGACAAAACTTTAATCCTTCGTATACTAGAGGAAACCAATGTAAAGATACGTTTTACTACAAATATGATGTTTATGTGTCATATATGTCATGTTTAGTATTCATTCTCTAGTTTTTATTTAGCTAATGGCCTCTGCATGGATGTTCTGTTTTAAAACGCTAACCTTTAGTGTTTAATGTTGCAACTAAACCACAACATATGGTGGTTCAAAGGAGGAATATTAAATATTTTTGGGTTGGAAAATGAAGTTATTATTTCTAGTAGGTTCTTAGGGTTGTTTAGCTACACATTGTTCGAAACAAAGGGAGCAGAACAATAGAGCATGAGTTGTACACAAAGAAGTGGATTCTAAACAAGCCTGAAGTTACAAACAGATAATGTTTGCAAATTCTCTTTGAGTGGTTTAGATACCCTCACAATACATGTACACAGGGTTTTTTGTTTTGTTTTGCAAAGCTCCACCTAATGACCGAGATTTTAGGGAAGAAAATCTATTAATATTAAATATGAATAAACACATTGTGATGACACAGTTAGGGGGTCTTTGTGTGGTCTACCCGAGGTGGTAATACTGGCGGGGCTTCTCAAAAATAAAAACATGCTTATAGTTGGTTTGTTACTTAGACCCAACACCCTCATTCACCAGTCGAACCGAGCGCAATTTCTACGAGACGTGCACTGCAGAAAGCCTTGATATTTCCCCTGAAGGGTAAAGTTGCACAATTTATGATGTATTAATCAACCCCATATTTGTGTGTGTACGGCACCTCTGCTATAGGGTATAGTGTGCTGCGGGCCCGGCCCTGTCACCAATAAGGAGCCAGATTGGACTTCTCAATCTCAGCTCCTCCACATTATTGTCCATTATGGCACTGTGGTGCGTGTGCACGGTGACATGGTGCACTGATGGAGGGCCGACAGGGGGACCTGTTGTCCAGACTGCAATAACATATTATTAGCTTTTCTTCACAGCTCCACTGGGCCGGATTTACACTGGATATCCACAAGACTCTGAGGGCAGTCCACTGTCACAACACACACCGTCCACTAGCTGCAGCAGCCACCGCCACACACCAGTACATGCCTACACACATTATCTACTCAAACCTATAAAATACACGCACACACACACACGGATGTGCGCACACACACAAACACATGGGCACACTCGCACACACACAAATGCACACACAGATGCGCACATACGCACACAAACACACACAGGCACAGCAGCTTAGACACATACACCCACATGCACACACGCACGCATGCACACACACACACACACACACACACACACACACACACACGTGCTGTCTATAATCGGTGACAGCTCGTTTTCCAATTAGCCGCAGTATGTTGTCATTGCTCTGCAGCGTTGTATGCCACTGTTTCATGAAAACCTCAGGATTGTGGATTGTGCGGTTCAAATCAGTTTACTATTGAACATTAAAAGCATTAAAGCAAAGATACATGAAACACGTCAGCAGTCTTAGCCCCTAGTGTGGATGGCATTGTGGGCAACCTATGAAAGGCCATTTGAATTCCATGAGATAGAGGGCTGCACATCTGCCCTGACTGTTGAGCGTCCCGCGCTCCTGTCCTTGGATATGCTAACGGCCTCCCCTGTGACTGATGCCTGGCGTTCTATATGCCTGTTTATAAAACAGTTAGAACTTTCTTAAGGGACAATTACAGCAGCCCAGCTCAATTATGGTGACATTTTGCTGACATGCAGATCGCCTCTCCTCAATCTTTTTTATGTAAAACACTGATGTGCCAGTCACATATGGATGGATGAACTTTGGGAGAATCAATGGTATTGACGAATCATAGATCATACAAGTCAACAAGACTGACACGCGGAGAATGAATTCATTGCATAAGGATAGTCAATATTAAATTGCAATCATAATCAGACTATGTGAGTTATGTGTAATCAATAACACAATTATGATAATAGAAGTTGTTCTTCCAATCCAGACTGCAGGATTATTCATAAAGGCTGAATAATATTTACTCCAAGTTTTGTTTGTGCGTGTTTGCCTGGCTTACACGGGCATCAGATTAATATAACTGATCGATGGAATAACAAAAAGGGGAAGTGAATATCTCCCCAAGAAAAAAACAAAGAATGGCTACGCTATCAAAGCTCAGCATAGTTAGCAACCCTTGGCATAGCCTGATGTAGCATGATGTAAGCAAGTGGACAGATCTAAGACCACAGGAAGGGTAGACTTCATACATTCACAATGATTCACAGCAGCTGCACAGAAGATGTAAAGGCCACCTTGGAACATTGTCAGGTCACATAAAACCTATAAGATAAAGAAAAAACATACACACGCACAGCCATGATAATATACTGTACCGACTCGAGGAAGGAAATTTGAGACAGGAATTGCCAGGAGGGGAGCACAATATAGCTGGGAAATCCGGTGAGACAATGCCATTTGATTGTCCTTTGGTGTCTTGAAATATTGTCTGGATGGCTGGGTGTTCCAGAGGAGTACCACTAAGCTCTGTGGTCATCTCACGGTGGAGCTGTGATGCCAGCAGCGACAATACTCATACATACACACACACACACACACACACACACACACACTACTAAAGGGAAAGTTATACACTGTGCACATGGAACGTTTGCCAAATGTGTGCTTCACTATGAATCTCAATCAATTGACAGAATCACAATATGTTTAGAGTTATATAAGGCCATAGCATTGATGAAGTAAGATGTAAATGATCTTAGATCACATTGACAGCATAGATAAAACATAAAATGATCTGATACAATGATTAGCCCTAGTGTACACATGAGTAGAAATATGATTAGGGCTGGAGTTTATGTGCAGAACATTGGGATTTGCTACTGTATCAAACTTAATGATGTATCTAGTGCCAATTTCACATAAGCATACAAAGATGGAGGGTGTGATAGTGTGTGTAAGATGTGGACCTAGGACTGACTCCATTATTCATATAAGATAAGCAGTGCTTCTTTCAGACCAAAAAGCACACTAGAGGACATTCGATTTCTTCTGTAGAAAAGGGTACCTTATTTCACCATAATGTGATCAATTGTAATGTAATGTGATCATTGTGCCATACAGGGTATGAGGAATGTAGAAATGCATCTTGAGCGATGTCTACAAAACTGTCCTTGTAAAATAATTGTGGACAGTATAATCTTGATAACGTTAATTGTAGCTGTTTTATAAAAATGTTTTATAACAAACACATTTCAAGAGTCTCAAGGATGAACCAAACCTACTAAAAGTCAGTGTATAAGTATTACATTTTAACAACTCATAAATAACTCATAAATAGTTTTCGATAAATTCTCATTCTTCATCAGAGCACAGTATTGGCACAGTTAAAAGCCTTAAGCATACATTCAGTCTTTAGAGTACACATTTCTACCTTGAAAAAGGGATTTAAGACTTTTCTTTGATCCTAACTCAAATACACCTGCTTTCAATTTTTTTTTATAGAGCTCTCTTCAAAACAACTGATTCCTGAGATAAACTAGGTCTGTACAATGCTGATACCATGCCTGTAAATGAGGACATGCACGCACGCCACACGCAAGCCCGCACGCATGCACACACACACACACACACACACACACACACACACACACACACACACACAACACACAAAAAATACACACACAACTTACACTTCTGGCTGTAGCTTTTTTATGATAACTAAAACTGCATTATATGGGGAATTCCCACAAAGAGAGATAAGTCCTCTTTGCTTTTCCTCCTCATCTTCATCATTAGTGCCTCTAATCCATCAGTAAACTGATCATCTATAGGTATGTTGGAGAGAAGCGTAATCTCATCACTGCAGCGACCTTGATGATACACATTTTGTTCATGTCAGGCAGGACGAGTATCACGGCAGCCGACCGAGTGCCTATGTGTCCTGTATATCCGTCAAAGTGTTTAGCGGTGTCGTGGTAGAAGATCCTTGCTAGAGGAGGGGCCGAGGACTATACACCCCCCGCCCCCCGCCCCATTACATGACTCAGCCAGAGGGGGGACTGCAGCCCTGACCCTGTCTGCTGGACTTCCCTCTGCCCTCCACGCTGTTGTCTTCCCTTCAATAGCTTCTGGTGATTGCGTGTAATGAGCTTGACTTGGACACAGAGCCAGCGCCTCCTCCAGCAGCAAGGGGGGAGGCATAGGAAGAGAAGCCCATCAGGAGACCATCATCGGCGGGTCAGCACAAATCCGATGGAGGGGGCTTTCTTGTGTCTGGCAGCAGCCGACACTTTCAAATGCTAATGGCTCGGGGCGAACAAAGTTGAAGTGGGTTTGAAAATGCTAATCGTCCTTAATTCATGTAAATAGGTTTTTTAATGGAGAAATTAAGCATTTCCAATGTGCAATCGGAGGCTATCAGTTCTTTCATATGCTGGGATGGCACAGGTGTAGAAAGCTGAAATTCATCTTTCTTGCAAGACGGCTCATTTGTCATTTGGCTATGTTCAGGAATAAGGGATTGGTTCCTTCTGCCTAGATATACACTCAGAAACTCATTTAATAACATCTAATTGGGTTCTTGCTGTTAACCACATCAAGAGTGGGAAAAAACAATCAATGCGGAGACTAATGAACAGCGATGTGAATGCAATCCGTGCAAAACTCGTAATTGGACTCAACAAGTTGAGCAAAGCACAGCAGTGCAATATGGTTTCAAACAAAATAAATAACCATATCTTTATGTTAATGCTGTTTACTTTGTTTACACCTTGTTCAATAATATATATATATATATATATAAATAAAAAAAGGATCATACCATATAGCATATTATTGCAAATAATTAAAGGGTCGGTTCACTCAATTTATAGAAATACACTCTTTTCCAGTTACCTCTTGAGCTATCCCACCATCCAGATGGTGACTTGGAGATAACCAGCGTGGCAGATGTCCACAGCGGACCACTCTCCTACTACACCAATACATTAAAAACATTAACTACAAAACATCTGGGTAGAAAATATACAGCTTTTCTTTGGCTTTTTGGGTGAACTGCTGGTGCCATATGATAGCACCGGCTACTTCACTTGCAGGTCCTTCATTTTCCAAACACTACTGACCAAGGTGTCTTGTGGTTTGAACGAAAGATAACCCCATGCCTATGCTAAAGCAACACTAACTACTACTTAAAACTCACTGCTGTCAGTATGTTGAACACACAACGGTGTTGTCTTCTGAACCAAGTCTGGAAGGCTGAAACAATGGAAGAGGGAAGGCCTTCCTAAATCCACCGCAGGCAGATGGACGAAGGGGAGCGTAGGCGCTCATTATTTGAATAATTTCAAAACCAGAGCAGTATAGGTCAGATAAGGCTGCGTGTAAAAACATGGCCAAACAGCAACGAGACCAGAGGCATTTAGTACCAACACTAGACAAAGAAAATATGAGACATGAAAGCAACACATCAACAAAAAAAAAGACTACACACAGTCATTATAAAGTGGTCAAACTTTAACAGTAAATGGTAACATTTAATTATAAGGGTACACTAATTAACCATTAATGAACATTAGTTAATGCAGTAATAAGCGTTAATCAACCGTTAATTAACAGTTAACTAATGGTTTAGTAATAATTTACTAATGACGTTCATGTTAATTAAGGTAATGGTGTTCATTTTAAATAAGGTAATGGTGTTCATGTAAACATTATTTAATAGGGTTAACCCTAACCCTAACCAACTACCCCTACCCCTAGACTCACAAGTCAGTCTCTAAATGCTCCGCTCAACTAGAGACAGAGGACAAACTCCCAGGTTTGGTTCGAAATACTTCAGTTCACCAATCTTGTGGACTGAGCACACACTTGATGAAACGGAATCAAATGTAATGTGACATTGCATGGGACATCCATTTTTCAATGTTTTAAATAGCTCTCTCCGTGTTACAAAGTGATTCGCTATATCTCCAGTTTGTTTCACTATGGAGGAGAATGGGGGAGAGCATAATTTCCTGTAAGGCGCCCTTTACTGTCAAATGTAAGTAAATGGTAAGTTTGTAGGTCTGTTAGCGGTGGTTTGGTATGCGCCGAGATCTCAGATTGTCTGGTTTCGTGAGACTACCCCTACCCCTAACCCTAATGATCCCTATGCTAATGCGATACGATAATGCTTATTACTCACTTATTCACTAATGTTAATTAAAGGATAATTAATGTACCCTTATTGCAAAGTAATACAGAGTAAATAACCACCGCAGTGGTAACATTTTGTCTGTTTGTGTGTGTGCATGTGCACATGTGTGTATGTGTGTGTTTGCGTGCGTGTGTGTGCGTACGTACGTACGTGTGCGTACGTGTGTGTGTATGTGTGTGTGTGTGTGGGGGGGGGGGGGGGGGGGGAGGTGCACGGCCTGTTAATGAACAAGACAAGAAAAACCTTGTTGAAAGGACATATCCGATCACAAGATTTCAAACCCATTAGCTGCAACTCTCAGGGAATGATAATAACGATAAAGGATGGAAGGCTCTTTTGATTTCCGAGTAGAAAGCCACATTGTCTCGAAAAAAATAAAAAAAACTTTTCCTGGAGGAGAATCAAAGAGCAGTTCATTTTCACACTGACCTTCAGGGCTCAAGGCGGCCAGACAAGGGCACAAACAGATTGAGAATTAATTGGTGCAATTAACATTTTGTGATTATAAGGACCGCAGATCAATACGCTATGCAAATAGCAGTATTGATGTGCAGGAGAAACCTTGTTAATTGTGTTTAGTGAACAAACACCCCCCCGTGTTACTCTTCCATAATGTAACAGGAGGCACGGACAGGGCTCAAACTGCTGACCACTTAGGATGCACGGAGGCATACAAAAGCCCTCTCTCTCCGTGCGCTGTTCCCACCTCGTCCGCCCTTTCACCCTCCACGGGCACTTCGATACACTTGTGAAACTTGCAGAGTTTGATGATCTTGGTTTGCTTTTAAGTCTGCCTTTTAGCGTCGCTTTGAGGAGCCTCTCAAAGCCAGGGTGTGGATGCAGATACTCGGCTGCTGCTGTGAATTTCTCTCCCTGATACACACACTTAACGTTGGGCTGTGAAGATGAAGACATGTCCCTGACTCCATTCTTCCATAGTTAGCTGCAGACTGGGAGAATGGGCTTTTTGGGGGTGAGAGGAACAGAAGCACTCTGCACCCGACACAACAGCCATTCAAATCATTTGGTTTTAGCTTTATTGCTACGGCCTGGATTTTCCACTCTGGTTATTAAACTGCGTTAAAATGCACTTTCATTTCAGATAAGTACCCGTAATCCTGTTTGCAGCGCACGCTAGACGAAGTTAAATATAATTTAAGAAAGAAATGGAAATGAGTGGGACAATGTAATCACTGAAAGTGAGATTGAAGTGATGCTATTAG
Organism: Lota lota; assembly: GCA_026745465.1. Taxonomy (NCBI): domain Eukaryota; kingdom Metazoa; phylum Chordata; class Actinopteri; order Gadiformes; family Lotidae; genus Lota; species Lota lota. Next base: position 12,836,840 of record JACYXH010000659.1, on the reverse strand, counting down.
TATTATCATCGTCGCTATTATTATTATTATTATTATTATTACTTTCATCACTGTTGGGTATGGGGAGGCAGCTGTGATGGTAACGGTGGCGGCAGCATTTGTGAGCAGGAGGTGAGAAGAGGAAAACACTGGCCATGATATCCCATAAATCCAATGCTATTGCCTGTGTCACTGTGTTTCTTTGTGTGACAACAATAGCCCCCAACATTGTTGTATGGCTTTGGCCTTAGAGTGATTCCCGTAATGCCAGTAGCAGTGTTAGGTCATAAGCAGTGCGTGGTGAGCCTCACTGTTAATGAGCCTGGTGTAGTATGGACTGGTGGTGGGAGCAGTCGACCACAGTCCGCTAGCGTCTCCTACCTCCCACTCTCTGCCTGCTGGGGGGGCATGCTGGATCCACTGGTGAGGCTGTGCTACACCTCTGCTGATACTTTAGAACTGCAACACTGCTTTCTGAAGACAACACTAATAATAATAATAATACTATAATAATAAGAGAAAGAAAGCAAGAATCAATAAAAAAAGGTTTATAATGTAATGTAGGTCTAAATAGTATGTATATTATTTTACATAGAAATAATTATGTAAAATATTTTAAAGCAAACTATTGCGTTGTTAACTAGTTATGTCATTGACATGGCAGTAGCTTTAAAAGCCACACTCAGGCGGTAACAATATGAGGTCCTTGAGAGTAAGATTACAGGCAATATAAAAAAATAAAACAGAACAATTGCTGTGTTATTAGCCAATTGTTAGCACGCTAATTAGCATTAATTCACTTCAGTTTTGGGACATGGTCCTGTAAGTATTAGCCTTAATCCCCTTGGTAAAGTGAGTGTATTAAATAGAATACCAGTGGGTGGGGTTAGTGGACATGGAATTAAACCATCATATTCATCACCATGTCTAACAGACAAGACTGTTAGAGCCTTCCGTGAACCAACTGAAAACAATGTACTTGATAACAGGAAGATGTTTGTATGATGTATGGGTAGAGTCCACCATATAAATACACTCAGATCTACCATATTGACTAATCATTTCTGACAAACATTTATTTACAGATTTGTAAAGAAAGAGATTGTGTGCGATGGCAGAATCAAATTTTAAATTTTCCCTTGGGCCTATGCCCTCGAGTCGTGTTGGAGCTCATAAAAAAAAACCATAATATAATATCACAATCAAACATAGACCAAGAAGTACCAAGCAGACTTGATGCTGGAACGACAGAAAATGTAACACAGGGTTTCTCAATGCAGCATGAAATGTGTGTGTGTCGGGTGTGGCCTCTTGACCGTGCGGTCAAACAAAATCCATTCATTGGCTCGTGGGCTGAGCAGCCCAATGAACTATCACTTAATGCCTGTGGTCAGGAATGTATACAATCACCACTTAATAGAGGAGCAAACACGTTGGGGATGAGGGCCAATCTGTTTGTAAAAATCAATGTTTGTGGACAGAAATGCACACGCAACAGCAGCTATACGTGGAACGTGGAAATATTCGGTATTTGTGATGTGAGAAGAGTCAATAGAACAATATTTTGTCTACAAATAAAGCCTTTAAAAATATATATATCAATTTAAAATGGCTGTTATTGTGTGTGTTGAGTGTAGTATAACCATAAAAAAGTTATGGTAATGCATTATGACCACATATTATGTTATTCGAAGCAATGCACATCAAGGGAGTATATATACTTCCAGGGTATACAGAGCAGGGTGAAAAATAAACTCCTGCATTGTGTTTTCCACTTCAAGGTTGGTGTCTCTTCTGTAGCCATAGTTAATGGCAGGGAAAGACTGCCGAAATTAGAATCCACTCCTTTCTAAATGTGCCACCTGTGAATCGAAGACATAAGAGGGGGGAAAAAATAAAAAGGGTACATGTCATTTCTATAGGTTTGCCGAGACACAGCAGGGAAAAAAGAGAATAGCCAATCTGCGCGGTGTAATGGATATGTCAAGCAATACTAAATCATAGGTGTCCAAGACAGACAGGACAGGTAAGCCCAACATAATGCAAACCTGGAGAGAGCAAGAGGAGGACGCAGGAAAGAAAAAACAACAACAACAACAACACAAAATAGCACACCCAGATACAATGTTCCCTTATGATCTTTCAACTTAGAATAAAAAAAAAAAAATAGCTGTTTATTTTTGTGTGTGTACTTATCTTTATTATTACCTATTTGGCATCTCTATTCGGGGTGCATTATGGAAATGAAGTAATGCTACTTTGCTTGACAATAACACACTGACTTTGAATCCTCTTACTTAAGGTTTGATTGCTTCTTGACGGTGGTTTTAAATGAATTGTGTTGAGGAGTGATAAAGAGCTTATTGCCAGGAATAAAAGCCCAGAGCAGTGAAGAAAAGCTACACATGGAGTGGCTCGGCGATACAGGCTATTACGGTGAGGGAATGGTGTCCTTGACTGCCAGGACGGCTTACAGTTTTATTTCATCTTGTTTTGCTGTGCGGCTGACAATGATGCGTGACTCTGGCACTGGAGAAAGAGGGCAAGCATGGGAGACATTTTAGATTTAATTTACATATAGTGTGTCTGTAACAGCATATGAAAAAACGAATAAGAAAATTTAAAATAAAACTGCATGAATGTGAACATGCACTGAACACATAGTGCAACATTCATACATGTGCACATCTTTGTTTTGGATGCATTTAGGCATTATGCATGGTCGTGATTTGAAAGCCCAAATATCCCTTTGGTTTCTAGAGAACACTCAAGCTTATCATTCTGCCCGTGTTGCATGAGGCTGTGTGTGCATGCATACTCTCCCATTGACCTCTAACACTGTTACGTGCTGAGACCCCCCCAGCCCCAACCTCATGTAAATTGGGACCATAGAGGACAAGTGCACTCTGGGAGTTGTTGTTTATCTGTGTATGCCAAAAAGTAGAAAAGGACGCTTGAGCTGTAATGGCCCTCCGGTGGGCTCGGCATGCACACTTTCCTGTGTTGGTTCGGAGCCGTCCTTCTGTGCCGTCAGTGTCCGATCGTAGCTCGGGTGACTGGTTTGATTTGGGTAGGAAACGGTTTGTTCAGAGGTTATTATTGCTGTAGTCAAGGTGAGTCCATACTATGGCTGCGTAGGCACGCTCCACCAAGGCAGAGGCCTCTCCAGAGAAAACCTCATCCATGTTGTTGCTGCTGCTGTTGTTTTTCACTCGTCCAAAAGCATCAACACTGAGACACAAAATGTTTATTGACTGAGCTATTTTCTGCCACACTTTTTTCCCCCAGCATTTCTTTCCCCCACTTATGTGTCTGTCTTTCAAAATTTCCAATAGTTTATGGGCTCCAACTTTCCAATTCAGATGTAAAATAGGGGTTTCTAAGGTTGGACTTGGTAGCTGAAGGTGATGGTCAATTAATTTTTTATCCTAATAAAATGTGCCCTGGCGTTACACATCTTAATTTACCTGTGGTAAAATGGTTCAATGTGCTCAACTAATGAACATTTAAATTGAAATATTAAGAAAATTAAGTGGGATATAGTTAGTGGGGCAAGGCAAGGATATGCTAATGCTGAGAAATCGAACCCCATCTCTGACTTTGACTCTGAGTCAGGCATGCCAACAGTCATTACGTTTTCAGTAAAGCGTATGTCCCAATAATGATCTCATATTTTACTTTGTGTTATCAAGAAAACGATGATCGTGCCCCACGACATGCTCAACAAATAGCTGGGATAAAAAACTTCTGATCTGTTTGGGCAATTCAGACATGCATTTCCAAAATAAAAACATTTGGTCAGAGCTGTGTCTTAAACACACAGAATCATTGCAGACCAATTTGTGGGATTAGTGGACATTGCAGAGATACAGTTGGTGCTGAAGAGGCCCACATGATTTTAGCATCCCCCCAGTGTCCTACTAAAGCCCTCTTAGCTCCATGCCTGGCCACAGACTAAGCCTATCCAACCCCCCCACCAATGCAATCACAACTCCAGCCCTGCCTGTAGCCTCTGTGCCTCCTCCATCCGTCTCCAATATCATTAGCCTAAACTGCAATGCCAGTCCCCAGACCCCAGCCCTCCCAGCCAGGGTCTCCTCCCACAACTTTATTTAACAAGTGAAGTTTTGTGGCGGGTGTGCGAGGGGTCTCACGCCAGGCCCGGGAGCAACGGAGAAAGGGGTGGGGGGGGGGGGGTGGGGGCGGGAGCTTTCATAAAGCACGGGCCAACAAATGGGATTTAACACACAAGAGGCTCTGATGGCCTATTAATTCTGCTTTGGCTGCCGTCCATAATGAGCCTAGCCCCTCTCCTAATTCATGGCTAATTTCTATCAGAAGTATCAAGAGACTTCTTTTCTCTGGGCAGGATGCATCCACATACACGTTAATGGATTCATTCAAGGGCTACGGCACGAAGACATTGATTAGATTGCCTCAGAGGCCCTGCAGCCGCTCGCTTGACATAGGCAGCAAATGAAATGTGACCTCCGGTAAACAAGCCTGAACCAGCCAGCCCCAGTCTAATCCATTAGCCCAGAACCTTTCCCAATCGCATTTAATTAATGAAGTGATTTGAAAAAGAGTGCACTTCTATCAATCCCTGGTTGGAAAAATATGGGAGTGTAAAACCACCACCGATACGACAACAACAACACAAGTGTCCACCACAACAACAGCAACAACAACTGCGGCAGCAGCAACAGTAAGAAGCCTTGTGTACGATGGGTGAAAGGGTCTATGTTTGCATGGGGTGGATTTTTAATAGTTTAAGCACTGAAAAAGCATAATTTATCTACAAAACACATATAGAAGTGAGGCAACAATGCGGCTATGAAAAAAGGCCCTTTTTATCAGAAGTACCTAAATTGGTCTGCAACAGACAAAAATCAACTTATTCATAATTTACCACAACCAAGCAGTGACAGCGGGAGAGAGAGAGTTAATCAGTGAAAACTGACTGTGTGCTCCTGTGTGCAGAACGAACATTCCAGTATGGGCATTTCTATGTTGCGGCCCTGATGTGTCTGTGATCAGCCCGACCTGAATATTAGTCCTTGGTTTCTACCACCATTCCATGTCCTCCCCATAATAACACCCAGCATACCTTTCCCCTGCAGCTGTCTTTAGACAGGTGAAAATGAGTGTCCTCAGGGTTCAGCTGGTCTCTTCTAGTTTATAGTAATTGTTCTTCTCCCACCTCAATGTCAAACACAACATATCTGTAGGTGCATATGTTAGGTTATTTATTTTCTCCATTTGCATTCATTTACTTATTTGCAATTAATAATTCATGATGCAGCAGACAGTGGTATGCAAATGAACAATTTAATTTTAATGAGATTTTAATGACTAAACAAATAATTAGCAGAGCCCAGTGCGGTGTGCATGTCATTTGAGAATGAATGCATCTTTAAGCTTTGTTCAATGTTTGAGTACGGAATATGTCTTGCTAATTTACTAAAAACTCGCACACAGCGATAAATAAATCTGTGTTGTACATGCAAGCTCCTTTGAAAGTCATTAAATCAAGGTCAGCAAGGTTTTCCAAAAAGAAAATTTCTGGTACAATATGCTCTATCATTTTACCATACACAATATGAGAACATATGAGAGCAGAAAAACAAGACAACACTATTCTCTAAGAACATATCCTTTACGTAATCCTAACACGCCAACAGCTCCCGTTGGTCCGCGAAGGAAAGGCAAAGGGCTTGCTACCACTGGAACCAAATGACATTTCATAATGGCTTTTTTTCTTCTTCCGGCAAACCCAAAAGACATTGTTAAGATTTACATTTTCAAATATATGCTGACCTTTTTTCCCCTCTTCTCCTCTGTTCAGTTGTCATCAGCTCTGTAATTGAATCAATATATTTTCTGATCAGCCCAGAGATTAAATAAGGTCACAAGAAGCCGTGCGTGGACATAAAAAAAATCATTATTCTACTCAAATTGAAGAGCAAGGGTATGGACCATTCAGGGTTCAGAAATGAAATTCTATTAGTGTCTATTACACTTTTACAATTATAGAGACGTCCCAATATTACAACGGGAAATGAACTCATAATAAAAAGCCCAGGGGTGCATTACAAAGAAATTCCCCCCCCCCCCCATCTGTGCCCTTATTGAATTGATGAAGAGAAGTTGGTGACTTTACATTTACTGATAAGTGACCTTATTCATGGAAATAGTATTTTCAGTGGCTCCCTTTTTGTACATGGAGTTTTTTTTTTTGCATAGCTTGTCGCTACCTGAGAAATTGGTAGTTTTTCAATGTGACAAAGTGACAAGATGTCGTGAATATGTACCATTTTTATCACACTTTCTTGGGAGCCTTTTCATGTTTTATGAGCTGCAGACAAAGTTAAAGCCTTGATGGCCTCTTTGTCATTGATTGTAATTATTTCTTTTGCTTTCCATGTGATCACTCTGTGCACCTAGCAATGAGTGGTGACAAATGGCTAATTGAAAAGTCCAACAGCATGTCTTTGCAAAGCAAAAGTTTAAGCGCTCGAATCCATTCTTCTAGAAAAAGTGGAAAATTAAATACATCACCATTATTAATGGGAATTTTCAGTTTAAACTTTTTTGCCAATTATGTCTAGCTATCAAATTAGATAAAGCACATTTTTTAATTGGCTCACTCATTGAAATTAATAACACTTATCATCAATCAACTTATCAACTCTGCATGCTAAGAGTGAAATAAGAGAAAGAGGGAGCTATGAGCAAAAAAAAAGCATTCCTCCAGGCTTTATAGTCATTACGATCAGTCGAGTCAATTGGTTTACATTTAAAAAGAAGTTCAGGTTGACTTTATCTCAACGTGGCCAATAATACAGTACATCTTTTGAATTAAACTGAAAAAAAAGTCGTAGGCTATGTTTGGTCTCTACTGACACATCCGTATGCTAACATAACATAGCGTTCAGTGCGCCCTTTTTAGTCAATTAAGTGTGGTGGCGCCAAAGTCTGCAGCACTCTCCTTACACTCAAATGACGATGGAGTGCAGAGACCCCAGTCCACTCCAAATGATGGCCGCTTCCATAGCCATCACCATCACCATTGCCATCATAATTGCCGCGTGTAAATAGCCTTTCATCTCAGGTGGAACAGTCATTTTTGAGTGAGCACATCTACATTGCCCTGTTAAACTCTGCGTTAAAAAAAGGGGAGAGACAGCAATGAAAAGTCCATTTCTACCTGCCGTTTCACCCCCACCTCGCCACATTTCTTGAGTATTAAAACCGCTGAGTGGAACGTTTATGAAACACATAATGGCAATCTAAATCAGTGGGCGGCTTCCATCTACAAGGATTAGTGAGTTTGATGTAGCTCAACGTGGGAAGGCATACTTGTTGGCATACCTTATTAAGAGCTCCCGAAGTCCTCTCGCTCAGAGTGGGGGATGGAAGGGGAGGGAAGCACTTGACTATGCCACAGATCTCTGGCAGCAAATTAAGCTGTGATATTTATTCAGGATGAACAAAGAAGATACAGAACTTGGCTTGTCAGACTTGTCCTGGTAGCAGATGATGGAAGTGCTGTGATAACTTATTTGACTTTCTTTGGAGAATGTTTGTTGCACATATCTGTGCATGAGCAAACAATCCAACAACAGCAACAGCAACAACAACAACAACAACAACAACAACAACAACAACAACAACAACAACAACCACGTCTGTGTACAAGTGATTACGCAAAGCAGAAATATATTTGTAATACATTATAATAAATATGATATATAATATTATACCACAGCATTATTGAATACGTGATCCTGATCGGTCAATAACATTCCGAGGGTGTGCATTATTTTCCAATAACGGGACACCAGTTCTGAATCAAAGCACTACAAGTCCAACATTGAAAACAACGGTCAAATACAACTACTGACCAGAGATTTCCATGACTACACAAAAACAGAAATGCACAAGGTGCTTCAGTTGATTAAGACAATACAAAACCAACGTTATGAAATCAACTAATATCCAATCATTGTTGGTAACTGTGGTATAAGCAGAATAAACCACTCCGGGGGTTCTCGTTCTTGGAAATAATGTACGGGTGGTGATGCGTGCCGAGGCTAAAGCTTTCCACTGCGAAAGTATTCCTTACATAATGTATTACATAATGCATCGTAGCATTTTTTTCTATTCCATTAAAACATGTTTCCACATTGTGACACTTCCACATTGTACCGACTTGTCACTAACCTCAACAACTTGCAACTGTTTACACCACATCAACATATAACACAAATGGACAATAATCACAATGGACTATGATCACCTTTATTCAATATCTTTAGCTTCAACAAACACCTTTTCCAAATAACCTCCTGGCCGAACATTACTTCCTTTATGCGATAAATGTATTGTATTATCACATTGTTTTATTTTATTGATTTCCCTCTATGTTTGAGAGCAATTTTACGCCAAACCTATTTGTGTCATCCTTTTGTTTTGATTATGTAAATAAATCTGTTTCCCTGCCCATTTAATCTGCGTGCTGTGTCATCAGTGATTTCGTGTTGAACCGAGTCTGAGTCACAAGTGTGACACACATGCTTCCATTCAAACGTATGTACGTATGTGTTTATGTCCCTACATACGAACATAAATACACACAAACACACACACACACACACACACACACACAATCACACACACACACACACACACACACACACACACACAACAAATAATTTCATTTCAGAAATACGAGACCAGCAGTAGCGTAATGTAATATAGTTAGCTTGGTTGAATTTGTCCAAATCCAATCTAACAGTCGGATTGAGAAAGTAGGAAAATGATAGGACAGCCAGATCTCCCAATGTGTGTTTGTACATGTGTTCTCTTGGCTAGCACACTTGAGAGAAGCGGTCGCTTGCTATTTAGACTATGACTGGTCACAAGCCTACAGAGCTTTTAGACCACAATCCAACACTGCAACCATTATAGTTTGGTTCTTCCAGCCTATACAGCTTGTGTTGCATCCCCTTTATGAATGGTGCTCTCTAAATAGTTACATGTGATGTGAGAAGGAAAGTAGGTAATCCCCGCCCCCTAACAGATGGACACGTAGGCGTGAGCAACTGCTAGGGGTCGCCTGGATAGGCCCGGGATCTGGTGGACAGACGATGGATGGAGGACATTATGACATTATTCTGATATTATTCACTTTACTATCCATGACCATGTTAGCTACACTTGTATGCGATCCAACACAGGTTCATAAAAAGGTTCTAGCTTGGGAAAAGGCTGGTCTCAAGTTGATTTATTTTATAGCAGTACATATACTGTCCCCTTGGAGAGCCCTTTTCTTCGCCCATCAACAGCAACGGGATAGAAAGGCTATAATTAAGTGTGCCCGCATAAATATCTGACCACAACTGGAAACCCAGCTCTCCAGGAAATTGAATACTGCCAGAAGCTACAAACTATCTATATATACACACACCATAGAACACTCCATGGAGGTCCAGCCCCTCTTTAATAATGGGATACACACTAGTCATTAACCTGTTAGCCTCTCTTATATCCACCACTCCCTTGGGTTATGTCAATCAAAAGAGTGGGAGAGAGAGGAAGAATTACAAAGGCAAAACAAAGGTGGTCGGGGGGAGCAGGTGGGCTCCCGGGGTCTCACAAGAGCAACAGCCTCACCAGATGTGTTTGAGGTCGGTGTGATCAACAAGCCAGGGTGCCCACCCAGGACCCCCCCCCCCCCCCCCCCCAGGAGCCTGAGGGGTCCCAGGAGTGATGGCCTCCAGGGTTGAACTGCACTGCACCATTGCAATGAATACAAGGCGTAACTTAGGACCTCACTGTTGAAGCAGCCCCATTAAGGCTGTATCAGGGCTCTGTGTCATGTTCATGTTCCTGTTGGATGGAACTGGTCAGAAAGGGTCCAAGTTATCATGTCCAACACATGAGAATTACACAAAAGATACAGAACAGCAAACTGCTTTGAATGACCTCTAGCCAAAGTGTCAAAATGGATGCACTGTAAAGTATAGCACACTAATCCTGTTCAACAACACAGCAGGCAGGAAGACCCCTTATCCCAGAGTAGTAGCACCCACCTGCAAGACCTCTGCCTGCACCTTTGCATCCGAAACATTGAATAGCACAAAACTTGTGAGGCTTCGAAAAATAAAATTTGTTGGAACACAAGTGTGGGGACTTCAACCTGCAGTTTTCTATTCTGCGCTGTGTCCATACCCCAAATGGTTTGCTGGCACCGTCAGCCAGGGCTGTTCAGAGGCCCAATGGTGATGAATGTATTTTCCGTTTGGTGAAGCCCTCTTGGCTGCAACACCATGCCAGGCAGAATGAAAAACAGATGAAAGAAGCAGGAAACAGAGGATGTTTGGCTGTTGGCTGTTGAGTTATCAGTCCTTTTCACACCTAATGGAACAACTTTTTAGCACTACAGCTTATTCAACATCCCCTAGTCACCAAAGAGAGCCGCGGAATTACCAAGCCTTGAGAAAGCTCCATTCGATTTTAATTATAAATAAACAAACAAATTACCCAAAGTCTGTGAAGGGAAATTTAACTACTAGCGGGGAGGGTGTATTATGCTCTGAAATGATGGCTTTGGGGACATCTGCAGGAATACCCTAGTGGCCTGGGGAAAAATAAGTGAATGTCAGTAGAATTAGACCATCAAAACGCCTAATCAAAAAGCTGGAAAGCTGCGGCAAACGGTAAAGGGAAAGAGTGCCTATGAGCCTAGTGAAGAAAAAAAATTGCAGCTGATTTATTATTTGATAATCAATTTTATCTATTTAACCTTCAATGTGGGCCACTTATCTTTGAAATGCGTATGAAAATCACACTGCAGCAGGGCAAGAAATAATTTTCACTTCATTTTGTTCTTGCCGAATTTCAATGGATCTTTATTTTTCAGACTAAACATGCCCTTTCAGGTGTAAATTGTTCTTTAAGATGTCCTATCATTAGCTGCAGCGTTCTTTGGGGACCAGGGTCTTTAAATAGAAATATAATCAGCCACACAGCTCATTACGCTTGTCTCTGTTTATAATGATGTTTTAAGAAATCTATCTATCGCTTCACTTTGTAATTAAACTTCCCCCAGAATTGCTGGGTTCAACAGTTTCTCCTTGTGCAGTCTAAGTCCTTATCACTACTTTGATTTTTTCTCCTCTGCCTCTGGCCTAGCCAGACCAAGAATAATATGTTTCGCCTTTGAAGGGCATTCAGCATAGCAGCAATTTCCCACAATAACTTCAGTTAATTAATAATTCAGCACATGATTAAAAATCTGGATAGCAGCGATTGCATAAATAAAGTTCTATATTATTTTCTTCATTCTCCTTACTTTGAAACATTAGACAAACACACACACACAAACACACACACACACACACACACACACACACACACACACACACACACACACACACACACACAGACAGTGTGAATTTGTGTAATTAGTGGTTGGCTGAAGGGCAGCTGTCCCAGCCAGCTGACCCAACGTGGAACTGGTTCTTCTCTGGGCGTTCTCCTCGCAAACCCCTTCCTCTCTCCCTCTGGACTTCTGCTATCTTCTGCACACATGGCCGCCTTGTTCTCTTTATTTAGGTTTGACCCCCGCTTTCTTTACTTCCGAGTGGGCTTCATTAAATGCCTCTCTCTCTCTTTCTCTGTCTCTCTCGCTCTCTCTCGCTCTAAATGGAAGAATTGCTACAAAAGAAAAGCCTCCAACGTGCTATTTCAGTGGAGAGGGTGACCCCAACTTTAGGGAGAAAAGGAGCCTGAAGATAATAGCAGACAAAGCCAGGGGCTGCATTAATAGGGAGACCCAGAACACAGCCAGGTTTCTTCCTGGGGCTGTTGCTTAAACTGACACACATGTATATTTATACCCTTCTTTTTTTTTTTACAGGAAAAAGAGGGAGGAAAAATATGAATATTCATCCTCATTTTTATTTCAAGGCATTTCCATTTCTGCAGGGGCCTTAGTATCTTTTGACCATTTTCCCCCCCATCCCTTCTCTCTCTCTCTCCCCCCCCCCCCCCCCCCCCCCCCCCACGACGGAAGTGACAGCTCTCACTCTTGGGCCCTGACAGAGGTCTGCCCAGCGCACAGGAGGTCCTACGAGGAGGGAGCGTTCCGCCCGTTCCCAGCTGTCCACAAACACTCATTAACAGAGGAAAATATCCAATGGAATCTCTGTGAGAATTTTTAATCACACAAAGGCCTCGCTAATTAGGCAGCTGATGGGGCACGGAGAGCACAAGGACGAATTCTTTAAACAAAGGACTGGAAACTTTAGGAGCCTTAATTACTCGGCCAAAGAGTTCATTCCAGAACGGGAGAGCACATCATTCCACTAATGAGACCAAGTGGCAGCACATATTAGGGAGAAATAATGTGGAAAGTTCAATTATATTGTGTGCTTCTGGAGCCTTTTTCCTCCTTCTCCTCCCTGATCCTTATGCACACACACACACACACACACACACACACACACACACAAGACAAAGCCCGGGCCAGTGGAGGAAGGAGGCTGAGGGTGGAGGACACGCAATCGCTGGCACCAGGACTCTGCTCTGTTCTTCACGTGTAGCTTGGCAGGCTTGATCATCTTAATTGCCCATTAGAATTTCTTCCTGTTTGAAAATGAATATCATTATGGCACCCAGTTTTGGCCTCCACTGGAAAAGGACTTATTCAATTTTTTGCCATTCAAATCTGCCCGTGTCTGGAATTCTAAACACAAATTCACACTTCCTGAACCATAGAAAATTATGAATGAAAAACGGCAAAACAGACATAATTAGATTGCCCCCACAATTTGAGGTAAGATTGTCACTATACGTTCCTAAAGCATGAAGAAATAACTCTTATTTAACTGTGTACATGAATGTACTGGATTAGTAAAAATGTAGTTCTCATTTATTTTGTTATTGTATTAGCTTATCTTTTTTGTATTGATTTTCATGGATTCCAATCAATGTTGCTCTCAATGTGCTGCAGCTAAACTACGCTGAGGTCCAAATCAGGCACACCCCGGCTCATGGGAACGATGTGATGTCGTTAACCAGCATTCTACCAATTAACTCATTATAGGAGCGGGCAGAAAATTATGGCCAAAATAAATTTAGTTTGATTGTTTGAAAGCTATAGGATCGGAAAGCTAAGTTATAATTGGATCCCGTTTTGGGTTATACGCAATACAATGCGTTGTCTTTCATAGCAGTGGTAACGCCTACATGCTAACACTTATAGCCTTTCGATTTTTTTTTAAAGAAAACCCAGTTAATATAGTGTGAAACTTCAGTTTCACACAGGATATGGGTAAATAATTGAGAATAACAATCCAATAAACTGCCAGTGAAAGGGTAATATATGCATACTTTCACCTGCGTAAAACATTATATTAGAAATTCCTAATGCTCACATCAGGAGGGGCCCAGATACCAATTACAGTATGCAAGAAGCAAATTTCCCATGAAATAAAACAGTTAATGGGAAATTGAATGCGGCAGGCAGCATTCCTTATTGCCCTCTAGGCTGGAACAAGGTAGGCAGTGGAACTGGAGAGGGAGCCCACAACAGGAACTCATTTTACCGTATACCACAGCCAAATGCATTATATAGCACATCTGAATGAGGACACTTATATTCGGTGTTTCCGCAAACACTGGCTCCACCTCTTCCTTACAGAGAGAAGTGAACATCACTGCCTAATTGCAGCAATCTTTTTTATTTCTGGCCCAAAATGCTAATTTATTGTCAGTAGGACATACGCCAAGTCTAAAAGACCCTGCATTTAAAACTTAAATGAACATAGGATAACATATAAGTGCCAGTTGAAGAAAATCCCCCATTTATTGATATGTGATCCGTCAATACATATGAAAGTAGAACGCTTGCAACTACAGATACACTGTATATTGGCAGAGCACATGAAATGTAAATGGCGACTATTGAATTTCTTGAATTGATTGTACTCTAATACTAGCTGCATCATCACCACACAAATATAACTAATCTAGACTTGCTAGAAAAGGAGGTTGTCTCAAGGGATTATCCTTGAATACATCGTTCAAAAACATCCCAGGTAACAAGTTCTGCAGTGGTGAATATGCTACACAGGGGGAATACAAGACCTTGACAGAGGTTCTTGTGTGTGTAGCATTGCCCTCTCAAGGGGCCTCCCCATACCACTTTCCAGGAGATGCGTCTGATTAATGCATATGAGCTGCATTCACAGTTGGGCCCCATTATACACCATACGGAGAAGTCAAGAGGAAGTTGACCATGTCCTCAAACCCCCTCCCCTCCCCTCCCCCCACCCCTACAGACATCTTAACCCACTGAGGAAAAAGCCCAACCTTAGAAGACCCATCAGTTAGGACACCTATTGATTTCTCTCCCCAGGTTTTCTCAACCTAGTCAGTGATGTTTGTTTCTTCTTGCCCGTTGCCCCTCGTTTTATTTACAGGGAATGGAATCAATAGAGATCCTTTTTTATTTTTTTGACTTGCTTGTTTTCCAGTTTCATGAAAACACATCTTTCACCCTCTTAAGCACACAGGCTGTCCGACATCATTTCTCCAGTGGTTCAAATAATTTGCGTTGAAATGATTGACAAGTTAATTGTGCGAGAGGGTGAATGTGCGGAGTGAGACGAAATGACGCATCGCCGAGGAGAACTCTTGATATGTATATTTGTAGCGCACTCCTCAATACTGTCACGAATCCGGAGAAATATCTCTTGAATATCGACCTTTCCACCTGTCAGTTTTTATGAGACGCTGAAACTGGAAATGTGAAGACTTTTTTGTTTTGTGTAGTTGTACTAAGTCATTTATTCCCTGAATCCATCTTGCCTTACAGAAACTTTCATCAACTTCATTTTATTTCAGTTGATGAGTTGATTTAGAGCCATGGCCGAGATAAATATATTGCTGATTGCTACTAATGTCCTCTGTGTACGGTCTTCAATTATAAATAGATCGTTTTAAGTTGCTCATATTACAACGGATTTCATCTCAGATCTGATCTCCAACTCTAGTTACCGTATATTCACTTTGTATGCTGTCTACAAGTCACTGAATAGACAACAAAAAACGTGTGGAAAAAATGAAAGGATGCCAAACAGCTTCTCAATTGGCTCATTTGGTACAGGCCTGGCCCATATGTACTGATGCAGAATGTCCATGACCTTCATGCTTTATGTTGTATGCATTTCTTTGTACACAAATATAGTACACATACTGTATATGGTTCTTGAATCGGACACGGTTGGGTATGGTATGCAGTACATTGTATAATTTGGCATGCATTTGACATGTGCCAAGAGTGGACGTTAAGGTCAGCCTCTACATGCTAATAAGGCTGTGACCACGGGTAAAACACATCCTCCCTCTTTAACGCCACCCCCCGCCTCCTGCTTCTTCCTTCTGAATGGCAGCCTCATCCCTGTAGCGCGACACACCACTGCTTACACACCCTGCTACGGTGCGGGTGCGGTGATATACACTTTGAATTAAAAGGCGTTCTGATTGATAAGGTATTTGAAAGCAAATCTGCTCCCGCTAATTGTCTTTCAAATGCCCTCATTAATCAAAGCGGCGGCGGCGGCTCCCCCCCCCCCCCCCTCGGGTGACGGTCCTGTCAGCCGCCTTTGCCTCGCGGGCTCTCCTCCGACCGCTCACCTCCCAGCATGAAGCCCTGCTCCCCCCCCCACCCCGATCCCTCTGTCACACGGCCGACGTCCGGCCCACCGACGGGAGCATAGGCCATCCGTCCGTCCCCTGCGCACCTGCCTCCTGCCAGACAGGATGTGACCGCCCCCCTCCTGCCACTAAGGACGGCCCCCAGAGACCAATTTAGCAGCCACTTAATGATTCATGGTTTCAAGTGAGGGAAATGAGGGCTGCAAATGATAACAGGAATAAACACGTTTAATTAGCTCCCCACATACGTTATTTATTTATTTACCTGTGCTGCTGCCGCAGACTCATTTCTATATTTTGTGTTTGTGTTCCTTTTTTTGGGGGGGGGGGGGGGGGTGGTATTCACAGCATCTGGCGCAGAGCCTTTGTTGTGCGTTAGAGCGAGAGTGAGAGAGAGAGATAGAGGGGGAAGAATGTGCCCTCTCTCCGGCATCTCTATTTTGGGGGGGGGGGGGGGGGGGGGGGGGGGGAGAGGTGCTGGCTGAGTACCTACCTCGGTGTACCTTGGGACCTGTTGAATGGCTGGGATGGAGTGAGGGGCCATCATTGGGGATTTTGCAAGCCCCTAACTATGAAATGAAACGCAATGGCTGGGAATATTTGACTTTAAAATATACAGTTGCCCGTGCACTAAGTAGCAGTGTTTATGAATTTCATGACAGGTAGCTACTCCCCCGGGTTTCTTTGAGCGTAGGGCACGCATTTCCATGGAGGCACTAATCAAAGCCATGCTGGGGGAAATGGCGCAGCCGCATCTGGCCTAATCAAAACCGTGGACCTGGCTCTCTTCCATAAGGCTCCAACAACGCTGATGACAACCCTTAGCCTAGCATCTGCCATCACAGCAATCACACGTAGACTCTTCCCCATTCTCCCTTCTTTTCTGCTCTCTGTCTCACTCTCTCTGTCTTCCTCCCTCTCACTTTCAAGCACTTTAAAGCACACAGAGTCAGGCATCAGGTATCAGAGTGAACAAGATTCCGTTCATCTTCAGTATGAGCTTTAGGAGAACTCAGTTGTGCAACTTAAGTAGGCTTAAAGGCATCACTTTTGACTCATTGGCAAGTCAATTCGGTAGTCCTAAATTTAGTCCTAAATTTCGTTTTTAATGTTTTATGTATTATTTGCATCACAGTTCTCCTTCTCTTTCTAAAACAGACAGATACAGATGAGCAGTAAGTATGACTTTGAGGACGTAAAGTGATGTCCTCAAAACAACCTATTGTTTGGCAAATTAGTTTGATTCCTGCCGCACACTCGAAACCATCCAAAGTTTGGAGACGTGAAAGCCACACACGTAAACACAAACACACATGTTGTAACCTAGGAAGTTGTCATACCAAAGGGCCCCTCTTCACTTTGTGTCACTAATGTGAAGGGAAATCAGTGAGGGGGTCGTGGTGAAGAGCAGGATGATGATGATGGTGGTGGGGTTGTGAGGAGTTGAGGAAGGCCCAGGTCCAGGACGGTGTGCGGAGAGAGGGCCATGATTCCCCCTCGCTCGCTGTCCACTCTAGCACTCCTTCATCCCTTCACTCCTGTACCCCTTCTCCTCCGCTAATCCCTCGCCACTGAAGACCTCCAGACGCCCTCCTCTCATAATGACACGGCTATCAAACCCAATTGCTGTGGCTGAGACCCAAGGCAGTGCATTAAACCCCTTGGACTCTGATTGCTTCTCCAGAGTCAAGTGGTTGTGTCCTCCCCGTCATTCTGCCGGCCGCCACCATTGTCGCCCACTCTGGCCGCTTACAGCTGCTGGGACGGGAGAGACCCTTCACACCTCCTTCCCCTTCCCATTCCCCCCACCGCCCCACTCACACTGCTTAAGCTGACCTCATCGATGCAACATGGGGGAGGGGGTAAAGTATTGGTGTCACCATGGTGTTTGCCTATGCTGAATCAAACTTTTACATGTCCTGCGAGACATTTTAGATTGGTGGAATGCATTGAGGCGATATCAAAAATCTCATGGTATGCCATCTGGCCTATTCCTTTGGCAATGTGAACTGCAGCCACAAACACCTGTTTCCCACTCAGTGGCATTTCTTTTTGACCATAAGGTGCTTGCAGTGCCCCGAATGCAATGTTTGGGTCACCCTGCTGAACCCTTGTAACCACCCCAATGTTTCTCTCCAATACCACACAGAGCTGCCTAACAAGGTCATTATCACTACCAAACAAGTGCAGTGAGGTGCAATAGTTGCTCTGCATAAACATCTCATGTCAGACATTTGTCAACGGCAATGTAACAAAAGACACCTATATTGTCCCTTCAAGTTGAATTGCACAGTTGTGATTTGCTTATGTTTAAGAATAACCTAAGTAACAATGTCCTCATCTAGTCATCAGCCATCAATTTGTCTCAAATATGTGTCTTTTGAGAGAATTATTTAACTGAGCTGATCGGCAGTGCTATCTCTCAACTCAAGTAAAACTAGTTCCTTGGCACAGGGTAGACATAGTTCTTCCCAAATGTGTGAGGTTGACCGATCTCCGTGATCTAATGATCAACAACAAATTAAGACTGTAGGCCCTATTTGTTTGCTGCAATTGCAGTTTAAGGCTTTTACGTTTTCTGTCCTTACAAAGCTGTTTGTCTTCTCTGGGGTTTCTCTTGTAGCATTACTCTGTGTAGTTTGTTTCAGTTTACTTGACTTTAAGTTCTAGTAAGCCACCACTTTTCTGCACACAACACATAAGTGGGGTTGCAATCCATAGTTTGAGGACCTCTGCGCTAGACTTCACATTCATTCATCAATTTTCTATACCTGCTTGCTTCTGGCTCAGGCTCATGGGGGTTTGAGTCTATCCCATGTGAGGTAGGTAGACACCCTGAATGAGATCCAGTCCGTCACACTTTTACAATGTGTCTGTGAATTATATCGCTAAACATGCAAATCATGCCTTTGGTGCCATCATTGCAAAGTGTGAAGCCATGGGTGGCTTCCCCTTTAAATGCTTCACTAAACGTGTTGATTCAGTGGTGTTGCCTATCATTGCTTACGATTTTGCAGTATGGGGGTGCAGAAATTACTGCTTTATTGATGCTATTTTCAACTGTGCTTGCAGGTTCTATCTAGGGGTGGGTAAACACACACCAAATGCTGCTATCCAGGGGGACATTGGCTGTAAAGAATACAATTTAAAACATGTTTTTTTAACCTTTATATTTTTCAGGTTTGTCTCATCGAGGTTGAGCACCTCTTTTGCAAGAGAGACCCGATAACAAAAAACTTTTCAGTGCCAAAATGCCAAACAAATGACACGACAGAAAATAAAATGAACAGGTATATCACAGCTCTGCTCATAAACAGCTCACGTTCTTTTTTTTTTACTCTATCTACTGTATATGACGCAGCTAACGCAACTAACGTTTGCTAGGGGTGACCGGATCGCGTTTGAGACAGCTCTTACAGAGAGTAACCGACTGAAATGGCATCAGAAGGTAAACAGACCGGATTTTAACAAATGACTCACTTGCATGAACAAAGCTGAAGATGGAATGCTTTGTATACAGCGTTTTAGCGACAGCACAGCAGCTCCTGTGCTCATTTCGGATTGTGGGGTGGCCCCATTCCCTATAGAGACCGGCTGTTACACAGACCCCATCAACGCTAGAGTGTGTAATAATGGGTCAGTAGAAAATAAAGCTCACTCCTTGCTCCACTTTGGGATATATCACAAGATGAAAGAAGATCTTTGATTTGATGATGAAAATAATGCTATTTTTAATGGTCGGAATGAAGTTAATAAGTCAGCCAGCCTCTTCACACACACACACACACACACACACACACACACACACACACACACACACACACACACACACACACACACACGCGCACACAAGACCATAGACAAACCAGTGTGTACATAGCATAGCAAAACGTCTCACAGCAAAACATTCCATACAGTATACATTTAATATTGGAAAACTGTAAATTATATAAATAATTATTCCTCTTTTGATAAATGCAGTCAGAATGCAGCCGGTGGCCAGTAAGATAAGTTTGGGTGTTTAGAGAACTTTAAGATGCTTGTTAGTGAAGCAACATTTGGTCTTTGTGTAGGATGGAACGATTTTGTTAGATAAATCTGAAAGTTAGCTAACACAATGGTTCAGGAGGGCAGCAAGTACTTCATTCCTGAAACCTCATTCATTGCATACAGAGGCATGCCCTGAGTGAACATCTATTCAGGAAAACAAGGCAACTATTCACTTATTCTCTTTAAAGTGTGCACAGAAAAACAAAGTATTAAAAAGTAGAAACATTTTGGCGTAGTTAGAAATAAATTCACTTTAACTTTCAGTGTCAGAGCCACACACTTGTTCTTTACAGGAATGGTTTTGAGCATACTCAGTTACTGCTCGTGTTCGGGATGCAACAAAAGGGAATGGGCATGAAACAGCAAATATTTATAGGGTTTTATTTGTCAGAGAAAGCATCTGTGTATGTGTGTTTGTCAGTGGAAGTGTGTGTATGTGTGTGTGTGTGTGTGTACATTTCCGTCTGTGTGAGGTGTGCTCGAGTCGTGTCCAATGTGTGTGTGTGCGTGCGTGTCTGCGAGTGGCGTGTGTGTGGCGTGCGTGAGCGTGTGCATGTGAGGTGTTTGCGCATGCTACAGTTTGTGTGGATGCCTCAGTGTGGGCCAGTATGTAAGATGGAGTGTGGTGTCAGAGTTTGGGCAGAGGGTGAATAACTACAGTGCTTACAGTGTAATCATGGTCCCCGTCAACAGTGCTGCAACAAGGTAGTGTATGTGTGTGTGTTTGCCTGTGTGTGTGTACTTGAATATTTGTGCTTGCCTGTGTGTGTGTGTGTGTGTGTGTGTGTGTGTGTGTGTGTGTGTGTGTGTGTGTGTGTGTGTGACTGAGCACCTTGGTGATCTAGTGCAGGCTGCGCTGAGCAGAGCTCTCCACCTGGATATTTAATAACGGTTGGCTGACAGTAATAAGGGCTGAACAGGTGGGCTGGGACACACACTCTAGTGGTGGACTGCAGCCGCCAGGAGGCACTGGGGGAAGGCGGAGAGGACCACCCCCTGTTGGGTACACAGCCCAGTGGGGGGCTGGGGCTCACGTCACGCATGCACACACACACACACACACACACACACACACACACACACACACACACACACACACACAAACATGTACGCACTACGCACATACAGACCAAGCGGCAGCCATGACCGCCTGTTTGTGAAGTCCTGGCAGAAGCGACTAACATGTAGTAACTCAAACAGCCTATAGGTGGTTCGCAGTGGTTGGATGCAGAAATACCACCACAGTTCTAAGTCAATGGGGAAAATGGGATTTAATTCTTGTAACACAAAGCAATACATATTTTCATTTAGGATCTCAGTTGCTAGTTCATCTCCATATTTTGCGAGGTCCCTTTTGAAAGTTATGAAAGACTGAATATTGACCATGGACTATTGCAAGGCAGCTATTCAATTCTGACCTCAATATGCCAAAAATGGATCATCTCCTGTTGCGAAAATCATTGCAATTTCAAATAATGGCAGCACCTCTAAAGCAAAATGTACAGCATAACTTTTTTTATTTTACTATAATACTGACACTCACATGTATTTGACCTAATAATTAAAATAGACATCCAAGTAAGTAAGATAAGTAAGATACATTAGTAAAATAAATGGAAATACTTTTATATCATTATCGATAAGAGAATACGAATGTTTGTGTGCGTGCATGCGTGCGTGCGTGCGAGCCTGCCTGCGTAAGTGTGTGTGTGTGCATGGGTGTATGAGCTGGGCTGGAGCTAGCCTGTACTGTGCTGGCTGTCCCATTAAGAATCTGACTGAAGCTAATCACAGCTGTCGTGTGACGCTGAACAGATGCAGAGAACAAAGAAGAGGAGGAGGAGAAGGATGACATGTTCCGGAGCTCAAGGTGCTCCTGTAGAGTGGGCTAGACCTGAGCTGATCCTAGCTGATGGCACTCCCTCTCAAACACCCCCACCATGGAGCCTAATGGACGACGAAAAGGTAGAGGTGGAGGGTGACTACGTCCGACATCCGGTGTCAAAATCAACTGGGAAGAGGCGCAGGCAAATGAGTGACACAAGCTGTGGAGGAGACGTGTCCTCCGCCCAGCCCCCAAATGGCACATGGAGTAATTCACTTAACTAACGTTGGAGTACTCAGGATACAGTGCTGTAGCACAGTAGCTCATTTGGATTTGTGGCCGGGTGGATCAAAAGTGTGACTCATGCTCTACATAGGCGGGGATGGGATTTTGAGAATGATTAGAAAGAAAAAGAGGACGGCGGAGCTTTTACCAGCTCATCGTCTGTCTTTTTTCTCTCTTTCACTTTGAATATCGGACACTCTATGCCAGCCTTTGGTACTCCTCTCTCTTTCCGCGCTCACTCTCGGCATCTTCAGCTGAGTGCAGGTATTGTGGCTGCATTGTAGCCACAGGCCTGCTCTAAATCAGACGGAGAGAGGCCTGGTAAGTCATCTCTACAGCCCTCCTGCCTCTCCCTCTTCCATGTAGACTACACTCTGCTGTGACCTTGGTCTTAGTGCAATACCATTGGCGCCCAGCCTCCCATCACAATCATTAAAGGGAAATGTAGAAGGTTATACTACTGAAACATCTGTTTTATCAGGACATCTTAAGGCTCCACTATGTATATTTTCACTGCACGTTTGGCTTTAGTTAAACTATTTGTAAGTTACTTAGTTTCTGAAGTAGGTTAGTTATTAAGTGTCTAAGAAGCAATCCATCCATTGCAGAGGGAAATTTGTTCTCTAATTCAATTTGGTCTGTGCCGACCAGACAACGAGAGGTCAAAACGCGGCCACAGCAAACACTATTAGTAGTAACATAACAAAGAGAAAAAATCTTGCTTGAAGACTGACAACCCCACACCTTCCTGCCTTGTTTGGTTGTTGCGTTTCTGTTGCAGGCCTGGTAGACTAGGGTCATTAACTTCATGCACCTGATGCTACCTGACGTTGTTTTAGGTTTATAGCGTTACCGTACACACTACAGTGTTTCCCACAGAATTAGGTTCTAATTGTGGTGGTAGTTTTAAGTTAGAAAGATATTGGATATTCATTCTCTCAATTACAGCGATGTGACGCAGGGAACTAAAGACTTGATCATCGGTATGAGTCCAATGTGTCTAGCAGTGTATATCTGCCCAAGAGACGGTTGGGCAGCAGCACTCCTCTCTATAGAGCCATCGTTTGATCTATATTTCTACACAATAGGCGAATTACAAAGTACCGTTCCCTAAACAATAGCCTAACTGAAATGCAATTAGAAGCTAGCTCTACATCCATAACAAGCTGATAAGGAACTGCATGGCCAATGGAGCTCTAGTGTGGGTGCAATGCCCATAGAATGTATATAATACAGAGTAAACTTACTTTTCATATGTATGTTGTGTACATTGGTGGAAACTATCATACATTGGTGGAAACTAGCAAACAATTTCTCAGCCCCAAAAAGTGCCTACAAAAAGAGTACACAAGTACTAATTGAGATTAAGCCCTTCGGGGCCAAAACCCAGAGGATGACGAACATCCTTTTCCCCCAAGCAGCC
Source organism: Lota lota (assembly GCA_026745465.1). Taxonomy (NCBI): domain Eukaryota; kingdom Metazoa; phylum Chordata; class Actinopteri; order Gadiformes; family Lotidae; genus Lota; species Lota lota. Next base: position 12,813,552 of record JACYXH010000659.1, on the reverse strand, counting down.
AGGGTCCTGGAAAAATCCATTACCCCAAACCAAACCAACCCCACGTCCACTACAACTACAGATTATTTGATTATCTGCATTATATTGTTCTGTATTTTGCACAGTGTGGGAGTTTGTGTGGATGATGGCTGGTTGAAGCAGCCTCACCTGGCCCGAGTCAGACTGATTGGAGTCTGGAGCTGGGTGAGGCTGCACACCTGTTGCACATTGAGCAATCAATGTGCACAGGTTAAACCAGCCATCACCACACACACTCAAGGAGAGCTCTCCGGCATGACAGCATGGAGCGCCATCTGCATGCATCATTCTATGCAACCTTAACAATAAACCGGTTTTCAACATCACCACCCTGTGTCCATTTGTTTGGAGGAGCCCGAGGAAAGTCACCTAGGTGGAGTGAGAAAAGCCACCTAGGTGGCATGTAGTAGTGGACATTGCTACACACAGCCTTTTATTTTATTTATTTATTTATTTTGCACTACCACTTGAACACTTGTATTGATGTTATTTATTATTATTATTTATTATTACTTACTTTGTTATTGTGATCTTGAATTGATGTTTCTATGTGACTGTTGAGGATCCAAGTCTAAGAATTTTACTCTTGCGTACTTGTACGTTAAGATGTAATAAAAGCAACTCTGATTCTGATTTTCTATAACACTTTTTTGGTATTTCTGGCATACCTAATACTGATTTGTGAATACCGGATTGATTATATTAATTATTTCGGCCAGCCGTCTTCTCTGTGGTGAAAGAACATCAACAATCCTTCCTCCCGCACATGATTATGTGTGGGAGGTTGACTGTGTTAGAGAGAGAGAGAGAGAGAGAGAGAGAGAGAGAGAGAGAGAGAGAGAGAGAGAGAGAGAGAGAGAGAGAGAGAGAGAGAGAGAGAGAGAGAGAGAGAGAGAGACTCAATGAATGCAGCTCTACAATGAGAATTTACTCATTTTAAATAGTACAAAAATATATAAAAAATGGCCCACCCAAGTAAAGTCCATGCAAACACTGCATTAGCTTGGTGGCCGGCATGAGCCACTTGTCAAAATAGTGCATTTTAGTAATCTTGATCGATATCGTTATATCATATCGATAAAATAGGCCACTACTGGATTACTGTTTTCGCGGATTTCCCCAGAAGTTAGAAGGGTAAAGGGCAAATGATGCCATTGACATGCGACCAAATGTAACGGGCCGTTACTTTGAATAAAACTACGGATTTTTCTTGGTTTGTAAGTACACAACACAACAAAATATACAACATAGGTCTAGTCGTTTTTAGATACGTTAATGCGGGAACGTTACATATTATACCTTTAAGGATGAAGGCCGCCATGTTGGATGTTATTACTGACATCAAGTCTGACAAACCGGAGCTCTAATATGAAACTTGAATTTCCGACCTGTAATTCTGGGTCGGACAATAATTCATTTCTTTTTTTACAAGTTGCAGCAAATTCTTTCCGAGTTCAGAGTTGTCTTGAATGTAGCATTAGCCCCATGGTCATGATAAGCGTGGGCGCCCGCTTGGATCGGCTAGGTTGGGCGTTGGAGGCTGTCTGTGTAAAGGCTGGGCTGAACCGGCTCTGTCGACGGACGATATGATAAATATTAGATACAATGCGTTTTTTGTTGTTGTTGTGTAGGTTCATTATACTATAGGACAAGAATAAATAGGGTAATAAACAGTTTGATTTACAGACAGTAACAGTCTCACAGTTCTCCAACAGTTATAATCACACGTATAATTATTGTGCCAGGTCAAACTCTTACAAATCAAACAAATCTATCAAACTCTTATCAAGGTTTTTTTTTTCTCCATCGTGATCTTTGTTATGTACAACGCATCCACAACAAAGAGCGCTAATTACATTCACTGATCTCTGATCCATATAAGGTCATGACCAAGTATTGATGTTGGGACGTGCATCATGTTTATCAAACACAAACTGCATAGTAACAGGCATTTGACTGGCTGTGAAATACCTTTATACAGACATATGCATCGATTTTCGACTTTACTTCATTTGGGCAACTATAGTTGAGTAAATGACAACCAGTTGTTCATTGTGCTGTTAAATGTAATTAGGTACAATAAAAAAAGACTATAGAAATGATCATATAAAATATTAATATTTTATGTAAGTACAAATAAATAAATGTAATTATTGTTTAAGAAAATGTTGGCTTCATTTCTAAATCTCTGCGGTCTCCGGTAGCCAATGGTCTGTGGTTAAGAACCACTGCAATAGGGAATGCATTGCAACTCTCTGGGCAATATGGTTTATTGTTTTTTGTTATTGGTCTTGGTTTGCTTTGTTTATCCATTCATACATACACCCATGCCCACCCTGATAAACTACACCTCATTGTTATCTTCTTTCATAAAAACAAACTTTAAATTATGATCCTTGTGTGATTCCCTTTTGGTTTTGATTTGGTTTGGTTTTGGTTTACAACCCAGAGCCAGATAGTAACAATGTTAATGTTTTTTTGGCGCTCTTTATGGAAATATTGTCATGCCAAAGGCCCAACGTTCTATCTGGGCAGAGAGACCGCTAGTGTGCAAAGTGACATAGTATCTCTTTAAAGTCCAAAACATTGCACACAATACTAACCAACTTTAGCCACCACTACAACTCTCACTACAGTGAGTGCAGATCAATCTGTGGACACTAATGCTGTATGAAGATATAGTTAGACACACATAATTTCCACTTTTATAATACCATGGCTTTTGCGTCATCTACACTGATGTTAATCTGCATCTCAGGGAATATTTAAAGGTCTTCTGGGAATGCATGAAGGAGGAGAGGACAGATAAGCTAATGCACAATGCAGAATGCAGTGACATTGGAAAGCCATGTGGATTAAAATAATATCATGCATGTCCTGTTTTACACATCCGTAATAAAGTTTTTTTCCCTTCCTTTGTTTAATGGAAGTTCCATTTATAGCCATCCAGTCCAACCTGTCACAGTAGCAGACAATGAGGCTTCATTAGCCTATCCCCCACACTGCTACACAATGAGGGCAGATTTCCAATCAAAACAGAACAAGTAGTTTCCTTTAAAGATTTGGTGTCTGGTGCTAATCTGGTAAACTCCTATAAATGCTCTTCAACACCCCCAGATGGGAAGTATTAGCAGCTTTAGACAGTGCGGGAAGGGCTTTGAGCTTGTGATATACCTCCGAGATTAATTAGCTTTAGACTTTTCTGATAGTATTATACAAATAAAAAAAAAGTCCCACGTTGCAACAGGAAATTAGCATGTGTTTAACTTGACCAGACAGTTTTGTGCCACGGAGAAGGAAGGGGGGGGGGGGGGGGGGGGCACTCTCTTCCATAATGCATGTTGGCCTCATCCCCACTCTGACAGCACTTAAGAAACCTACAGCCATTTGAGTGACAAAGATCTCATCTATTTTTCAGTTTTGACTTTCAACATATAAGTGTGTGTGTGTGTGTATGTGCGTGCGTGTGTGCGTGTGTGCGTGTGTGCGTGCGTGCCTGCATCTGTGCATATGTGTACATATGTGTATATATGTGTATGGAGTATTATTTTTTATTTTTTATTGTATATGCACATGGGTGCAAGAAGCAATTAAATTATATGCTGTTGGACAACCGCCACGGATTTACTCTGAAATTATCCCAATCGCATGCGAGCAGCCCCGATTCACAGGGTGTGTGTGTAAGTTAAAATGGCTTCTTCTCATGCAGGCTTTCACACAGCGGCACTCGCTCTGCCACTGCAGATCCACTATATTGCTTCCCCTCAAATCTGTGCGTTAGAGTATATGTCCAGGATAAAGCTTCCAATTTAAGGAAGATGAGGGATACATACCAAAAGAGGAACAACAACAACAACTTTCAGAAGAGTGAGAGAAAGACGACCATCCCCTGGCAGTGAGGAATCTATATCAAATTGTTTTGGGGGAAATAACCTTCGGTGGACAGCTCAGACCTCCATCTCTCTCCGTGTCAGAAAGCTTAGATGTTGAATCTTCCTGTCATCCCCTCTACTCTGACTAAGGTGAAATGGAATTCATGGGACTTAAAAAAAAACATTAATAACATCCAGTGATGTATACCATGTAAAATATAATCCCAGAAATGTTTCATAGAAGTATTGACCAATTTTAAATGAAATGTGCATATTTTCCAAATCCAAGTCGTGCTTGTATAATATATATACCAATGTTTTCCTATGTTGTGTCATGGGATATTATTGTGGGAGACATTTTCAGCGAGCGATATAAGCAATTATTTTCCAGGCACTTTAAACGTGCTGAAGCCACAAAATTTGTTTACGTTTGAGAAAGGCTTGCTATTCGCTGCTCTTTAAGTCCTCGTGGCCACAGGGACCAAGAGCATATGGCGAGAGCGATGCATTAGGAGACTGACTGTGGAAGATATGTGCTCTTTCACGCTTGTATTGATTTCGAGAGGCTTTTAATTTAGGGCACTTTCACTTAAAGCTTAGGCAAGTGTGTGGAAAAGGCCGGCTGCATATTCAGCTGTTAATGCAACAATTAGGTTCAATTAAAAATGCATGAATCCACTGATGTGAAGATAGCTTCTTCCCAACCAACCGGTATTGGTCATTAGATACTATAAATTGATAAAAACGAACAGGACACACAATGTGGAATAACGTGTATTGATTAGCGAGGACTAAGCTAAAGAAGCCATGCTGACCAAGAGAGAAAAGCCATGGATCATGTTGACAACGATCATGCGTGAGACAGAGTAAGGACAATTATACCCTGTGAGAATAACAAATCAAGCGCTTGTAGCTCATTGCTAACTGTGTGACCTTGCTAAACAGCAGCGCGAGCACAGGTGACCAAACAGCTACTTGATGAATTCCCTTATGGCTTTTTCTAATGATACTGCTCAACTTTTAGAGTTGTTAGACTGTGAGAGGGAGAGAGAGAGTGTGTATGTGTGTGTGTGTGTGTGTGTGTGTGTGTGTGTGTGTGTGTGTGTGTGTGAGAGAGAGAGAGAGAGAGAGAGAGAGAGAGAGAGAGAGAGAGAGAGAGAGAGAGAGAGAGAGAGAGAGAGAGAGAGATAAAGCGAGGTAACCCTGTCAGTTGACTCCAGCAGAGCAGGGCAAGGGCATACGGTGTCAAGCTCATTAACCGCTGTGAGAGAAGAGTTGGAACAACACAGATGGTCGGCACGGTAACAAGTAACATGCTAGCATGCTACCAACAACGCCTTGCATTTCTTTTTACCATCATATTTATTTCACGTTGCCCCGACGTGATGTGACAGTTATCAAAAGGGTCGTGTTTCATTCTGTACAAACTACTATGTTCATCATTATGTTTGAATTCTATGATTTGTGAAACAAAAGAAAATCATGAACCACGCCACTAAGAAGTCAGTAGGGAGGCCAGGGAATAGCCACAGGTTTAGGGATGTAGATAAAAGATAGGGGGTTAATAGGGCAACCCCCTATATGTTAGCCACCAATTGTATGGAGATGAGTAGACATGATTCTGTTGTCATCAGCCCCTCCACAGCATATCCTCACTTATAATAATGTTCCATCAATCTTCCACTGTCCGGATGATGGGCTCAAACAAACCCTAGACCCTACGCATCCTGATTGATAACAAGTCAATATGTCTATCTTGCCTATTAATCTGGGCACCCAGCTGTGAGGGAGGCATTCCCGGCCTATCTCTACATGGCCTTGCAGGAGTCAAACAGTGGCGGTGGCGGCCGTATCAGTGTCCATGTTTGGCTTTCATTGAGAGCTTGTGTGATTTGCTGAATTAGTTTCAGAAAAACACAAATCCAAGAATGTATTTGATATGAGAGTAGCATAGGAAGTGAAGTTTATCACTGGGTTTATGTTATGCTCAATGCTGCACAAAGGTCATTTTTTACGTTCAAGTTGCTGGTGACTAAAATACAATTACATACAGAATAGTATAGTTGCTAGGGTGTATTCGGAAGGTACTGGGTTCAACCACCAATGGTCTAACTGGAGCATCTTCCCTTGAGCAAGACGACTAACAACCCCTACCTGCTCCTTAATAAGTAGCTTTGGATAAAAGCATCTGCTAAATGACTAAAAAGTACATAATAAATAAATAAACGACTCAGGATGTGGAGCTGTAGTACAGAGCACAGAAACAAGTCCAAGGGTAATACATTGAAATAGAAATAGAAATAAAACAAATTGCTTGAATTAAAAAGAGTGCCACATTGCCTGAACAGGATGCTTTCAAAATTGTAAAAGCAACAATAAAAGCGCATGTTCATTCTATTACTAAAATTCCTTTGAGCAAGAGTGTTACTCTCTGACAAAAAACAATACTGACAAAATTGCTTGCCCACATTTTGGGCAAGTCTTGGCTGTCAGGCTATAAACTATTGACAAATAGAACATAAAAGCATCTGGAAAGTCCATAGGCCATCATTTCAACATCATTTCATCCATTTTGCTGGAGCCAAACCACTTTAGAGAGGAGCACTTAACAATGGCAAGCAATAACAGCAGCCTATGTGAGGTATGACTCGACAAAGGTTAGCTGTCAAAAATTCAAACTGAATTTTCATTATTACACAGGCACAGGCCTTTATATATGTGGACGCAGGGCTATTAAAGGACCATGCTGTGCACTTCCTTTTGACATTCCTAACTACTCTCCAAGTAGTCCCTACTACTTTGCCTTGCTTATGTAGAAATAGGTGCTAGGCTTATTCACTGAAACATTGAGACACTTCAATCTATTGCCAATTTCACTTTAATTTATTATTATTTCTTTATTATTGTATTCAAATACAGGGTTCTGAGGAGTTTAATATAGGACATATCTTAGACTCAGGCCAAATTATTTTTCAATTTGGGTGATAAGGTAATTTAGTTGTCAGGTAGCAGGCCTACTGGACAGGACAAAATGACAATTAGAAGGCCTGCCATCAAATGAGACTGAACAGAATGATAAAAGAGGTTTCTACAATGCTGAAAAATCTCTTGAACTCTTAAACATAAATTCTGCTGCTGTACAGCCAGAAATTACCAATCCATTCACAGAAATCTGAATACAAATTACAATTGAATATGACTAATGACATTTTCATTAAAGCCTATATGTCACATTAAAACCATCACTTACATTCACCCGAGACAGTCCAATTCATAGAAAATATAAGTATATTAATAGAGTACAATAGAAATCCTATTACTTTTTGTATCTCGGTGGGGAATTCATAAATTGCAAATGGGCCGGCCTGCAGAAGGCAGGAGCAGAGCAGCTGGTAATGAGGGCCTCTGATTATCATTTGTTAAAACTCAGTGAAGTTCTCGCATGCGAAAAGGTCAGACGGTTGTTCTGACACGGACAGATGAAAACGTTTCACTTTTTTGGGGTGGAATGTCATGGATTTGAATTAAGATTGTCAGATTGGCTGTAAGCTCGTATCACATTGCCAGCCGTCTCGTATGACCTTTTCAAGGAATTGTCATTTTCCGCCCCTGTGATGCCATAGCATGGCTCAGCGGCAAAGAGGCTCTTCGTCTTCCTCTTCTCCCCTCGCCAGGTAATTTGTCCTGGGTGTTACCGTTCACACCGCACTACTCCCGGCCCACGAGCCCACGAGCATGTTGTATCTGCAGAGCAGCAGGCTGCGACTGGAGAATAAACGAGAAAGAGCCGGCTTCTGGCTTTCTGACGCCATGCTCCGTACGAAGCGGGAGGAGAGGGTTGCTGTTTACCACAGCCACTGGCCAGAGACTCACAGACCCACCCATCCACCCATCCACAGCCCCACAGCCCCAGCTCCAGCACTAGCAGCCTGAACCGCTGGCCTGAACAGAATAGGATGGCAGCTGACATGATATTAACAATGCCCCCATGAGCAGCCATGCGCTTAAACGTCTTGTGGAAAGTTGTTGTTGAGCACTTGGCAGAAAGCTAATATTGCTTTATCATGGAAGAAAGAGTACTCAACTTGTGGCGTACGGTATATCGTGCAGATATACCGTACACACTATACACATTTTTTTTTTGGTTTACTGCAAGTATTTCACTGAAAGCACGATGAAGAAGTTATAATATAGGATTACAACATGCTACCGAATTGGTGTGTATATTTCACAGATAGGGTTGTACATTTTATGAGAAAATGTAGTAAAACATCACATTCTGCTGAACTGGTTGTCCTATTTCAACGTTTTGTACTCAAGCACCATTGAGTAATTTGGGACAAACACTGTTTACAGTGGAAATAAATTGTTCAGCAACAGTGTTGGTGTATATTAAAGCACTAAACAATACCAACAGCCATAACTGCTGACAGTAGCAAACATGTTTTCAAATAACGATGGAATTAGCATATTAAATAAAATAAAAGTGCAACATTGGAATGCACAATGGTTTAGCAGAAAATAACGATGCAGAACAAATGCCATCTAATAAGGACGTCGAGTCTACTCATATATTATACTCCAGAACGATTCCAGAAACAAACTAGCACTGAAATATTAAGTTGAATCTATAAACAAAGACAAACAGCACAGATGTCTGCATTACAGAAAGTCTACAAACACTAATGACACAAAACAGTCAGACTTGAGGATCGCTACGGGGACTTAAACATCACACCACCGCACTGTCTCTATAAGGGATCGAAACACAGCCCGGCACGACCGAAAACTAAGTCTATGTTTTGATTTGAAAGGCAACAGTGGAGGCCTCGTAGCACGCCATCCGTTTAGCCGCCGTGTTACATCTGCCCTTCTGCGGCTAATTGGTCGCTCCATGCCCGTCATCTGCTTATCGGAGATGATTGGCTGACTGTAGGCTGAACCTGGTCACTCTTGTGTCACTCGTCTGTGTTCCTGTAATTAAAATCTGTCATGCAGAACCACATCCCTCTTCTCCAATAAAGCCCTTTTGTCAGATGGCAGGACTCAGATAAACCGCCTGGCAGACTCTGCCTTCTCTACGGAAAGGCACAGGATCCGTAAACATGCAGGGACAACATGTCCGCTTTAAGTAAAAAACAAGATAGAAAAGCAGTATTTTAATAGTTACAGCCAAAGCGTTGAATGACTTACTTGAAATAAAGAAACTAAAAGTTAAAATGAATATGTAACCTTCAACACATCACTTAACAACCCTTGAACAACATTACAAGTGAAGAGTTGGCTTATTCGTGTGTGAAGCCATTAACAAATGGTCCACAGGTTCAATGAATCTGCTCTCTGTATAGCTTTCCAACCAATCACCATCGACTGCGGCGACGAAACCAACCCAGTTATTTTTTTTTGTATCAGCGATAGGAAGCATGAGCACCTCAACGGTAATGGCGAAAAGGGAGTGAAAGATACTTGATGTTTTTAATGATGTTGAACATTTGCTCAGGGCTTGTGCTGTTGGAGAGCACTCCACCGCTGAATTCCCAGCAGGCTGGCCTTCAGGATATGGTCGCCTGAAATCTTTGGAAATTAATTAGAGGCAAATTCCCTTCTTGCTGCTGAAGTGTGGCATTTAAGGCTTTGTCCTTGGTGGCGATGTAACAACACCTTTCAGTGTGGACCCTTCTCCTCTGCACCAGCTGGGTAATGCTGCCTAAGCCACATTAGGAACCGGCGGGCCCGCTCCGCTGCAGAGCCGCGCCTCTTCCTTAATTGCTTGGCATTATTAGGTACTTTACTGGGGAATGTGCAGGGGAGGAGCGTCCCTCTGCTCCATCCAACCAGTAAATGATCCAATTTTACCCAATGTCTCACAAATGTTCACTTCTTTCCCCGTTATTCACTGCCCCCTCTCTTTCCCCGTTATTCACTGCCCCCTCTCTTTCCCCCTTGTTGATGTCGTTTTTTTTTTTTTTTTTTTTTTGCGGAACATAAAATATAAGAAGACCGCCCAGATCTCATTCCTTTTTAGATCTTTATTTGAGATCTTTGTCAAATAAATGACAGACTTTGCTAAAAATGGAAATGAAGCAAACTACCATTGAGTTAGGATCCTTAACTTTACCATGGTCACTATAGCATTTTATTGATCATGTGACCATTGGCATAACCAAATCCAATCTACATGCATGGCCTGCATATTCCAATATACCACATCAAGAATATTAGAATGCACTTTCTTGTGTTCAGTTTGAAATAACTTATATTTGTTAAATTTTCAACAACTTTGAGGAAAAGCATTGAAAAGGATTTCATTGATGTTTTCATTAAGTTCATCAAAGCCATATTTTATTTTGAACAAATAATGAACACTGAATAACAAAGGCTGGGAGTTAATCAAGTACTCAAGATTAAATGCTATGTACCCATTCAGTCAAAGACCCAATTATTTGAAGGCAAACAAATCATTCAAAATCATTCAAACTTTTCATTGTAACCTAATTTCGTTATAACAGCAACTCAGTATGTCCCTTCACTGTGAAAAGCTTAAACAAAGTACCATTTTTAAACAGCTGATGCATGCTTTACTCTCAGGAGAACCATGTTGCTGTGTACCTGCTGCTCTATGCTTCCCTCAAGACATTCAGCAATATCCCACACAATCTATATCTTGTCCTGTGTCCTTCATGTGCCCTTGTATCAACTATTTTTACTCCTTGTTTAAAAAGGTTTTTAAAGGTCAGTCTCCTCCCTATCAAGCCTAAAACCTTTAGAAAGTAAGATAACTTTGTCCTGCTGTGGGCCATTACCGTAACAGGCAACAGGTCAGCTGTGCCTAATGGCAAAGCTGGAAGTGACTTCTTCAGTGTTTCCCTTAATTCTACCATTTTTTGTAAATTATTATTAAGATATTATATATTGTAATGTTACTGCTACTACTTTGCTTTCTACTACTACTACCACTACTACTGCACATTTTTAGGTAGGCTCCATTATAATTCCACTCGAATAAACCAGAAATGAATGAATATAACTCTTTGTTACTTACATGTTTTACTAATATCAAGGTTAGTATTTAGGAACAGACTGGGAAAAAGATTCGGCCCTGACATTTAACTGGCTGGCCCACATTTAACTGACTGGTCCACTTCCAATTTTATTGTTGTATGTTTATTTATACAATTATTTATCTTAGACCTTATTATTGTGTGCTGCTTGCTTTTCAAATAGCTTGTTATTATGTGTTAAGTTATTATAAGTGTAATGCATTGTTCTTGCATGATGTACTGACTGGCTGGACAGCCGGCTAACTTTTCATCAGACCATTATGCTGAAAGCCTTTACAGTACTGCCACTCTAAACTCAGTTCAGACCAGGGCGGCCTCACAGCTTAGTGTGCCACACACCACCTATCATAGCAACTAGATATAAAAAAGAAGTAGAACCTTGGTCAACCATAATGAATAAACAACAGGAAAGCAACGAGCAAAAAAAGTGAAAGATACGACCAAGAAAGAACAAGAGTCATTGTTCCAACACACACACACACACGCACAGTGGCTAACTGGCCATGATTCTTCATGTAATAAAAACAAACCCCATAGAATAATGACATGTCCTACCTCACATAGTCTAGAGTCGTCGCATCAGTGCTCTTTCCTCTTACTTTCACAACCCCTCACCCACAGCATGGTTGGTGGAGGGATTTGGGATGACATTTCTAAAATATGCCCATTTCATTTAGTTTGGAGGCAAAGTAGCCTAGGCTACTTAATTTAATTGAAACACTTGTTTGGGCAATTTGAGGAATGTGTTGGTATGCTTTGCACATTTAAATGCATCAGACTCCAGAATCTTCGTTTTTAGCAGCTTTATTTTATAATTATTTTGTCTGTTTTGATCATAACTGCGATGCTGTTAATCCTACATAATTCTACCCGGACCACTCCACTTTGGAAAGGTGTGGGGGGGGGGGGGGGGGGGGGGGGGGGGGGGGGGTACAAATCAAATGGGTTGATAATGGGCCCAAAACACGTTTGACTTACTTTTTGGTAAAAAAAGAAAATGTTTCCTTGTTTAAATGTTATTCTATTTTAATTTGGGTCTGGCCGATAATTGGGCCAGTACAGCCCATAATCAGCCCGGCCCTTCTGGTATTTGCCCAAATGCCCACTGGCCAAACCGTCCCTGTTAGTATTATACAATTCATAATACAATCTGACTAGAGCCTATATATTTAAAGGGTTTTTCCAAAGACCAAGCAGGCTTTTACATGAGACTCAAATCTGATAAACATTTCATATATACATTTGATAATGATTGTCTAGAATTAATAAGATCAGAAAAAATAATACAGCATTCATTTGTGCTATGTATCTTTAAACCCGATATCAATCTATAATCACAAATGTATGCATACTGTGGCACAGAAACTTTTGATCAAGTTACACTTGATTGAATGGATCAAATTTAAAACAAAAGTGAGTTTCTCTATCATGGTCAATTCTATAGTTTAAGTTGAATAGTGGGTATCCTAAATGCAGCTATTCCCTAGACAAATTAAATTAAATGAATTGTCGTGAAAATCAATGATAAGAGAAATATTGCATATGTCCCCTTATAAGAGCTATCTGCATCAGACAAGTCATTAATTATGTAAGTCACTAAATATCTCCCTTTTCAACATCCATTATTAGAAACACTTGAAATACTGCGAAACCCAAACTCCTCACAGTAGGGGCTATGTGCTGAAACTTCTGCCATGAACTGGATGAAAGACAATCTGAAATCAAACTGCAGATAATCTTTTTCACAGTTGGCCAGGTTTTAAAACACATGCCACATCTAAATTGTTTACCGCAATCTTAAAGACAGATTAACTTGTGATGGTTTTCATTTCAAGTTATTTATTTGTGTAAATGAAGAAAGGACAATCAAAACAAAGTGGAACTCTCAGTATGAGCCACATAGCTATTCTTTGTTGGGGCCCATTAACCAACATAACGTCTATCTGGACATCAGCAAAATATAAACAACAACAACTAAACTAAACCGAGGAAAGCAAGCAAAATAAAACATCACACATTATCTTCACAGACGACAAGAACACCAACCGCAATAATGTAGACAGAAAAGGCCATCCTAAAGTTCCATTCGTTTCCCCCTGTGTATCAAATAACCAGTCTGCCTTTCAACTGTGATGCTCCTCATTCGCTGTGTCCGTATCCACTGTCACCGTTTCATCACGCTGCTTGTTTTGTCTTTACCCAGCATGCCCCACTCTTGCCCTAACTAGGCCAGCCAGCCTGACATTCAGAGTGAAGCAAGGCCCCACATAAATGAAATGCAGATGATTGGTTAAAATGATATGATACACAAAACCCAAGTGTCATCAAGCTGTCCTTTTCCCTAGCCCTCACCCTCTGTGTGTGTCTAGTCTAGTGGCATGCGCTGGGCCAAGCGGACTACTCCTGAAAGCCCCCAGACTCCAGTGTCTCTTCCCCTGCCCCCCCCCCCCTTACAACGGACAACAGGCCTGACTGGCTGACTGACAGTCAACTATGAAGAGGAGTGCAATGCTGAGGGTGTATCTGTGTTCCCTTTAACAGACACACGGAAGAGATAAAGTGAGGCAACAACTAGAAGAAGTCCATTTCTAGCACAAAGAATCAAAGACAGAGGAGACGGGGGCGCAGACTGAGCTGGTGATGAGCACAAAGAGACAGCAAGAGGAGGAGAGGGCCAAAGACAGCAAGCACACATTCATACATTTATACATATATCTATATGAGAGAGAGAGCGAGAGAGAGAGATAGGGGGCGAGTGAGAGAGAGAGAGAGAGAGAGGGGGGGGGTGAGAGAGAGAAAGAGAAAGCAGTAGATACAGCTAGAATATGGGATATTGACTTAGGTTAGAATGAGGTGAGATGGGAATTCTTGTTGTATATCTCTCCCTCTCTCCCTCCCCATTCCCGTATCTTGATTCCAGATTAGGTCACTCAGATATTTACATTTCAGTGTTGTTGTTTCTTTTTTATCAGATGAGTTCTTTTAGCTAACAGCCTAGCACCAATGTGTGTGCCCTGAGGACCTTGCGGCTGTTCTAGTGCTAATACACAGCAATAATTGCACACGGCTACTGATGTGTTTATACATAGATGCAATTTGGTAATGAGGTAAACCACTGAAGGAGAAGCATCATCGACAGATCAAAGGAAGCTCTCCTCTCTCTCCCTTTAGAAGTTGTAAGTGTGTGACGCGCGGTTCGTTTGAGCAGACGTCGACTTCTCGTCAGGTTCCCACATTTGATCGAGGCCGGCGATTGGAATCAAACGGCTCTGATGAAATCATTTCTGCATATTGCTTTCTGTTTGTGGATATAGAGTTTGTGGATTTAAGTTTATTTGGTTCTCGCATTCATGTCTCTAGGTAGGAGGGGGAGTGGGCGGAGTGGGGGGGGGGGGGGGTATAGCCATTTAGTTCCCCTAAAGGATTGCCGTGAGACAGTATCCAATGACCTGATACTGATACAACATTAAAGCCATACACCCCCTCACAGCACCATATCTGTAATGGTGAAATCCATTTGCAAATGGTAAATAAATACAAATACATTGCATAGTTTACATATATGTCCTAGAGGGAGAAGGAAAATCAATTACTTTGAGATTACATGCTCATGGGAGCTCACCATTAAAACACTGTATACACTGTTGATTAACTTCTAGGTTTGCCTCACTGTGTGTTTTTTTGTGCATAGTTTGATGCCTGTGCTTAAGAAGAACACTACAGATCAATTAGGCGTCTCATCCACAATTTGTTTGCACTCCAGTGACAGCTGTCCACAGAGACAAGGAAGGCATGATGGAAACACGCAAAAGCTCTTTATGTAAGAACAGTAGGAAGAACCGCCATTTGAAAATGTCTAAATCTAGAAATGAATAAATAAATAAATGTGTTGAAGTGCGCGCACCGTTTTCAATTCGCAGCTTGGATCAGGGCCTTGTTATACGGCACTTAGAAGCAGGGGGTGGATGCATCCGCGGCGGTGGTGTGTGGGGGGGCTGGTCTTGGGGGAGGTGGAGATGTTTATTCTAATGGAGGCCATAATGAATGCATATAGAGTGAGGCTCTGGCTCTGACAGGGGGCTCTGTGCCAGGCAGCAGGGTTTTAAAGCAGAGCAGAGCCGCCCGTAAGCAGCCCTGGGCAGTTGGCACGGCGACTCACGCCACCACAATCTCTCCCAGTGCACGCAGAAAACAGCAGCGAGGACCATGCAAGATAACCGCCCCATGAAATCTCTCATCACATGCCTCTGATGACTTCGTCCACAAATTTTTTTTTAAAGCCCCAACTTCAAACACAACTAAATAAACAATTTCCTATCACCCCCCCCGACCCCAGCTCCACCCCCCCCCCAACCCCATCTTTACAGCCCCAAACCACACACACACACACATACACACACACAACTATGCACACACACGTCTCTCTATGGAGCCTGATTATTGAGGATGTCTGCCCAAAAGTTGTCCTGCTGCTCTGTTGTCTCTTGCTTAAGCCTCTTTGGAAGCGCGCTAAATTCTAATCAGGTGCTGGATTCTCACCAAGCATCTAATTGTTTGGCTACATCACAGAATAATTTGCAACCCTCTTTTTTTTTTCTTCAAATGGGGATGTTTGTGAATGTGTTCTTTTGATTTTGTATGTGTATGTGTCCATGTTTTTTTTTTATGTGTGTGTGTGTCTGTGCGTAAATGGCTGTGTACTGGGGTGATGAATGATGTGTGTGTCGTTAAAATGATGAGAACAAGTTCCATGTGAATCACACAGTGCCTGTCAGTGGCTTCTCAAATTGCAGGGCTGATGAAATTGCACATGAGGGTTATTTAAAAGCAGTTGTAATCCATCTGAAAAGGCTGTGGTTTAATCCATTTAATTTCTTATTCCTCGTAGCAATAATATTTAGTAACCAAAATCTATCAAAGCAATTTAACCTGGTGGTTTAGCAATTATCTTCATTTTACATTATTGCAATTCAGCCTGGATTAATTGAAGTCTTTTCTGAACAGAGCGGCAAGTCAAACACGTGCCATGTTTAAATCCTAATCATCAACCTACACAAACTCACTGGTGCGCTAATGTGCTACCAAAAGATTATATTTCAAAGCAAGGCAATTGTGTAGTGGTTCTCTCTTAAGATAACCTTAGTAATTGAGTCAGGCCAGGACATGAGTTCTTTATTTGTTTACTGTCATAACTTTGTTGAATTTTTTTTAAACAGTACAAAAGTAAGGAGACATAAATTCCATGTATAAAAAAACAAAATCATACTGTGAGCCAATTAGTGTTGTACTGATTTATGTGGCATTCTAAGCTAATTAAGTGCACAAGCTAGCATGTGTGAAAATTTAATAAACAAAGCATATTTCGTTCTAATGTTGAAGTAGAGGTTATTTATGAGTGATCCCAGCTCTATTTCCTAATGGATATACTGGCTATAGGCAGTACTCTGATAATAATCCCAGGGATTTTCACATAACTCTGTCTGTCGCTAAGAGCTCTCTGTATCTCCTCTACCTGGGCTGTCTGACATCTGACATTAAATAAATCCACAACACTCCAGCGGAAGGAAGTCGAAGGAGCAGAGGAAGGACAGCAGGCCTGCAAGAGAGAGAGAGAGAGACCTACACGCCTGCAAGAGAGTGAGAGAAATCTACATACCTACAAGAGAGAGAGATTTACATGCCTGAAAGACAAAGAGAGATCTATAGCCTGCAAGAGAGAGAGAGAGAGACCTACATGCCTACAAGAGAGAGAGAGAGAGAGAGAGAGAGAGACCTACATGGCTGCAGGAAAGAGATGAAGAGAGAGCCAAGTAGGAGGGTGAGAGAAAGAGTGAGAGAGAAAGAGAGAGACATACCTGCAAAAGAGAGAGCGAGACCTATGTATTTAGACCTTCACTCATGAATACATTCACAAATAATTTTGTCTTGTAAGTTATTAGCATGCCCTGACGTGCTTTAATGTTATATATTTGTGTGTGTGTGTGTGTGTGTGTGTGCGCATGCGTGTTAGTTTGAGAGTGTGTGTTTGCATGCATGTGTGTGTGTGTGTGTGTTGAGGACACTATTGGCAGGTTGATTGCTGCTCGTCTGCTGGGTGAAATGCATGAGGGACTGTCCACATATTCAAAGATGAATTGATTTTTTCACATGTGGGTTCACTTCAGAGAACCAGAGAAATTACTTGTTTGGACAAAGATGTGACACTCACTCACTCACTCACTCACTCACGGCACACACACAAAGGGTATATATGTATATATAGGCCATGGCTCAGAAGAGGAGAAAATAGCACCATTTAACTTGCTAGTGTTGTTGACAGCTCCATAATGAGTGTGTCTATTTCTCTATGTTAGCCATGATTCCAGTTTGTTCATATCTTAGTGGAGGCTGATTACCTAGACATTGAGTCTCAGAAAGCATTTTATCCCCCTGAATGCTATACGGATGGCAACGCCTGTCAGTTGGTCTATTTATCACATAGCAGGTGCCTCGGCAGGTAGACCTAGCTCACACCCACTATTTGTTTAAGCGGCCCTATCCCAGCAACATGCACGTTACTTTAAACATACAACATGCCAAAGGGTTAGCATCTTAACTGTGTGTTTTTAAATCTCAAACGTTGAAAATAACAAACTTGTCTGTGATGCCGAAATATACTATTTAGGTATCAGAATACTTGCACACTGGTGTACCTTTGTGTGTTTCCATGCACCTATATGTGACAACTGTTTAACAAACAATTAAGCATCTTCCGCGCTTTCACATTGTGGCAAATATTTTGGTGTACTACATTCTTTACTTCTTTGCTGCCCAGCATTTGGCTTAATAAAGCATGATCATGGGAAGGCACACTGCCAGCATTTACCAAGCAGCTTCAAAGAAACAATGGGTGTAAAAACATTCACATCTTACGCAGAAAGTTACAAAAATGCAGGTCTGATATTAACAAAACAAAGACGAGGGGAGTGACTGTTATGGATTGGTCATGGCTGAGGCACGCGATTTTGGGAGAGGCTGAGTTAATTTACAATACACTATGGTGGAAAGTGGACATAGAGGCAACAAAAGTAATCAACACAATCAGGGAATTTACATAGCCGCAGTATCAGAATTCTTGTCTACAGTGGTGATACAAATGCTATAACACTTTTAATTGGAGAAAGGAAGGGTGCAAAAAGAAATTATACAGAGGCTTATTTAATTAACAAGTTATTAATTTTGCAATCGCAAAGATTTTCTTTCATTCTCTTTGGCGACACCTTTGGCAATAATCGGTAGTTGTTCCCGTAGAGCCCATCGGTGACGCCACCGACACCCAGTTTGTAACATTCATAATCCTGCAAATGCAAGGGCTTTCATCAGTGGGCCATAGGCTCCATCACCATTGTGATACCTCATCAGCATTAGATAGTGACTTAACATACATTTATTTACATGAAAGTCTTAGCCATTTAATTAAAATATATATAATTTGTGATTTTGTTATTAGGAACGTAATTTTCCAAGACAACTTGACTACTATCTAATTAGCAATAACATTATCAAGTGATATCAAGAATTGTTTAAAATGTTCAGGAATAATGTGTTATCTTTACTATAATAGGCTGACAATTATTTAATAGAAATTGTGACATCCAGCTTAACACAAGTTGCAGTGGGAGAATAGGCAGGAGGGGGAGTTTTGTTCAGTCAAATGTTCCCCCTTTTACCACAAATAATAATATTATTAATCGCAATTGTAACTAGTATTTTCCTTTACCGAAGCGCTACAACATATTTTGATACCTATTAGCTCATAAGAAGCCATTTTTAACCACCAAACCTCTTCAAAGTGGCGGGTATATCATGATGACATTTACAAGTCTTTGGACATACCCTACATACCACAGCACATGCAGGCATGCCCTAACAGCCCTCAGAGGGCGTTTGGGTCCGTCTCTATGAGTCTAATTTACAGATATCTGCATGAGCCTGGATGGCCTGGGGGCTAGCTGTCTCATGGCGTGTGTGTGTGTGTGGGGGGGGGGGGGGGGGGGGGCGTTGCGTTAGCAGCCTCTTGCAGGACGGGAGCTGGGCTTTCAGATAAGATCGGCGGCAGGAAGTGGTGAGACGGGCGTTTGTTCTCGGTCCGCCATCTCTCACGTTGCCCCCCCCCCCCCCCCTGATTGGAAGGAAAGCTAAAATTGCTTTCACAGGGGCCACGGCTCACTCCAGCAGTAGCCGATGATAACTAACAATGCCCGGAGGAGCTAGTTAAAGCTGCATCACACACACGCTGGAAAAGCACTTTAATGTGGTGGCATTAGGAGACTGTCAGTTGGGCTGGTGAGGGGAAAAACAGACTTCATCCCATTGTGGATTATGAAAACATTTGTTATCCTCGCTTGGAAATGCATTTAACAGTAGAGGCATTTTGAAATAACATTTCACATGGACAAAGTGGAATGAAATATTGAACACAAAATATTGTCTGTGTCTGTATGACATGGAACGATACCAAGTGTGGATATGGTGCAGTCTAGGTTCCTGTGTATACTTTGGATCAGATCCTGATTTACAGGCATCATTTTGTGGTGCTTTGACAGGATTGTAAAGGCAATTTCTTTAAGGGCTAAATTATTGGGGACTTGATTACATTAAATCATTTTCTACTAATACCAAGTGACTAGTAGCAGACAAAGAACAGGCTAGCTGGCTCAAGGATAAGTTGGTCACTGAAGTCACCTATTTCAGTTCAGGTAGAATTTCATAGGTCCATTATGGCACATATACTATACTGTACATTTATATGTACATACTGAAGAAATAATAAATGGGTATGGGTTGTTTTAAATGTGACTTAAAAGCAATTAGTCTGGAACATGCAAATTAAAAGTGAGTATTAAAGTGATATCTTTATACAGACGGAAGATGATAAATAAAAAAATATTTACATTGATTTAATAAGAAATTGCCAGAATAGTGAAAAATATCATATTATTGTCTTACGTGGTGGTATCCTTACCATATATATATATATATATAAAGTACACTTCAAATTTCCCTGGCGCGCAAGTCAAACCATGGCTAAATAGGTCAAACCACCTTTCCTCTCCAAATACCCTAGCCCCCCATTTTACAATGCACTCCCAAGCTAAGAGAAGTGTTCTTATCCATTTAATATATGCTCACAGTGTATCCTATCAAATATAGATTTGAATCAATAGCACTCTGGAGTGGCTCGTTAAACTTAAATCAGCTTGGAAGTGGAGCATGCCTGCCTCACAGCTGCTGTCATTAACTATCATCTTGCAGATTATTGGAGAAACGTCCTTGTGTGAGGAGACCTCCCACTGTACCTGTGGTCCGGTGTTAGGATCTCTGCCAGACTGGATAGAGCTCTCCTGATGCACAGACAAACCCCGCACCCTCATTTCTAACAGATGGAACCTGCAACTGCAATGTTGGAATATGTAAATATAGATGTGGAAGGAGTGTTGGAGGCTATATACCCCACCTGCCCCTGCCCCCCTTAAAAAAGCCACACTTGTGCAATTACGATATGAGGAAACTTTCTTTATATTTCTTCTGCTGAGCTGTTTACTGAACGATGTCTATTCATGGGAAATTGCTTTGACATGTTGTTGCTGCATGAAGGGTTAATGTTGTGATTCTGTTCTTCCAAAAGGGAAAGTATTAGTGTGTGAACGGCCGGGCGATTGCGAGGAAGAGGGTTAACAGTGACAGCAACCATAATGAGAGCAGTGAAACGTGTGAAGTAATTAGTCAGTCCGCTCTCCAATATTTACCCAGTTAATTATTTGTGAGTTGTATGCATGTCTTGCCTTCAGATGGCTGCCTATGTTGTTTTTTTTCCACACCATTTGCCACTGTCCATCTCTCCTGGGCTCTCTTCCTCCTCACTTTCTCATTCTGCGGTCAGGAAGGAAAATGGCATTTGGGTGAACTGTTGCTAGTGGAAGTGTTAGAGCGCTGTCCCTGGTTGTGCAAGGTCAACAATGATTATTTATTCATTTGTCTGTTTGTCAGCCTTGCGATGTGAAAATGGTTGTTGGTGTTGCGGGGGGGGGGGGGGGGGGGGGTACTGGTTGGGGTAGAGTGTTCTGTCGAGGCCAAATACTCAGAGCATCTGGAACATACCACAGCTACATTCACAATTTAAGGGCCATGTTCCTCACCTCAGGTCTGTTATGTTTTCTTCTTCTGTAAACTACTCTCATAGAATAACCCAAAACCCCTTATCCATATTAACTACATTGACAGCCAAAAAGCTCAAATGTGAATACATTTTATTTTGCATCCATTACATTTATTACATATTCTTTGACATATATTTACATAATTTATCTTTCTGGCTGCCGTATTACTGAGTCTCCTTTGTCTTTGTGTCATTATTAGCACCTCATACCTATATAGCTCCAAAAATACATATATTATTCAGTGCATTCATGTCTGCCTAATATTAGTTTTAAATCAGTGGGAAATGTCAGGGAAACATCTGGCCATTCTCAAATGCTGTATAAATAACTAAGAAAAGTGACGGCTGATGTAAGATCTAGATAATTTTGCATGTTGTCACACAGTATCGAACATCATTCAATTCGATATCTTGAATACAATACGATAAAAGCAAATTTTCCGATTTCTGTAAAGAGAAAATGCAGCCCCAAAGCATTTATGAAATACACAGAACTACAGAATATCAACAGCGTGGTGACAAAACAAATGTACACTTTCTTTTTCAAGTCAAGTCAAGGCAAGTTTATTTACATAGTGCTCTCGCAGTGTGGAAATGAACCACAGCAAAACCAGCATGTGGGCACCTAGAGGGCTAAAAAAACAGGCCAGAAGAAAATCAAGATTTCCCATGGCACTCTTGAATTAATACATCATATGTTTGGTGGAAATATTTCCCTTTCCAACTTTATGGGGGGGGGGGAGGGGGGGGGGGGTTCATGCAGTTGAAAGGGAGACAAAACAGTAATTATTTCATTATGGCATGACAGCAATAACATTACAGTAGTACAGTGTGCAACGCTCTTATCTGTGGAACAAATGAGCTCTACCCCCAGAGAGCAGACTGCAGCGTAGGGCCCAAGTATCTCTCTCTCTCTCCCCGTCCCTCTCTCACTCTCTCTCTCTCTCACACTCTCTCTCTCTCTCACTCTCTCTCTCCCTTCAAGTCTCTCCCTCCCCTTCCCTCTCTCAGCTATCTTTGTAATATTCACAACAACAGCACATGCAATTATTTTGAAAATAAATTTAGCACGGATAGAAAAAAAGAATTGGGCCTCTTGGGTGACGCAAATGACTTCCTTGTTTTTATTGAGAAGACAAGGTGTTTATTAGCGGCCTTGCTGCCTTATTGCAGGAGGTTTCTGAGTTTGAGTAATTGTCCAATTAGGTGTAATTTCTGGATTGGTGCTAACCCAGGCGATTGTGCTGTAAGAGGAGGACTACCGCCGGGACACACATTAATGAATCCCACGGAGACCCTGTCTACCTTAAAGAAACACAGAGTGTGTCTGCCTCTGGTTCGCCTTCCCAAATCTTTTTAACGAGGCATTATAACTGGGATTTACAATTGAGACAACTCTCTACTTCTCTCCACCCCCTCCACTTCGGTGTGTTTCGCTCTCTCAGGCTTGTTTGGGAAAAGATTATTCATCATTCATGTTATTTCAGTTCTCAGAGCAATTGCCTCTTATTCAAATAGAAAGGTTACCTTAATTGTTATGTAGCTCAGCTGTTTATGCCCTGGCATAAAAATGCATGTGTTCTGCTCCATGGAAAGGTCACTTATTACACCCTATTTTATATAAATAAATATTTATACATGTATATATATTTATAAATAACTGCACATTCACACACACATAAACACGCACACATAAATATATGTGTGTGTAGGTGTTTGTGTGTGTGTGTGTGTGTGTGTGTGTGTGTGTGTGTGTGTGTGTGTGTGTGAATGTGCATGTGCGTCTGGGTGCATGGGTGTTTGTGTGTGATGGCCAATTCACACAGGGAGATGGAACCAGGTGTCAGGATCCCAAGCCGAGGAGCCCAGGCCCAAGAGGATTAGTGCTGCATCTACCTATCTGATGTGTTGTCATGCCTCTCTATCTCGCTCTGTCTCTCGTTATATATCTACCCATCCATCCATTTGTCCATCCGTCTTCCACCTCTGTCTGGTTTCGTCCAAGTTATTTTAATGTGGGTTCTTTGGAGGCTGGACCAGCTTGGATCTAACAATAACTGGCAACCATCTAACTTTACATGGAGCTGGGTGATTCATCAATGGACTGGCTGGGTGAACAGACATGTGAGGGAATGAGAGACAGAGTGCCAGAGAGACAGAGAGAGAGCGAGAGAGAGAGAGAGAGAGAGCAACATACTCACAGGGAGAAAAACAGAGAGGCTGACCTATAAAAGACAAGTCGAGCACAGGGTACAAATAAGAGCCAAGGTTGGGTTTCTGTAACTCTCCCAACAATACCCCTCTGAGTTTACACGGCTTTGCACGAGGCACGAGGCACAAGCCGGCAGTTTGAACGCAGAGTGGCCGATATCATCCCACTCGCTGTTAACCAAAAACACAAAAAAAGAAAAAAGAGCTTTCAATGCATCATCATCGTGAGGGGGAGCCGAAAGCTGCTGTCTAGTTTAGGTTCATGCCAAGGTTGTACGTCACTCCCCTTCCCCCCCCCCCCCCCCCCCCCCCACCATTCTCTTCACTCCCTTATCACCCCCTCCCTTTCTTTTCCTTTCTCACATTAGAACCTCTCACACCGACACCACCAGCGACGGTGTGACACCACCACTCCCCCCCACCCCTCCCCCACCGACAGGTCCCCACAGCCCCTCATCTTCACACTAAACCATGTCCTTCTCTCAGGCTTACGGCGCAACACTGCCTCCCCAATAAGCCATTTAGAAAAAGAAAGAAAGAAATGAAAGGAGGAGGAGAGACCAGCGAGGATCCGGAGCCAGCATGCTTGTCTCTCTGAACTGAGAGCGCCAGACGCGTCCCTCTCTGATACGGGCCTGACGTCGTGCTGAAGAGGCTGCGGGTTTCAAAACAAAATCGGGTTCCCTGATACGGCTACACACGGAGCCATCGGCGAAGGCGCTTTTCGTTAAGACTCTTTGTGACGTGACGATGGAGGGAGACAGGCTCAAATTCTCTCCATGAATATGGATGTTTGTGTTTGTGCCACCTCGTGCAAAAAAAATTTGTTTGAAAAGGAAAACAGAATGCTCTTAGCAGGGTACGCTATATAACGGTGGGAAGGATGGATTATTTACAGCTGATGTGTGGGCTTGGACTGTTGGTTCATACTGTCTTAAAGAGGATTATCTGCTTCACCTAGGTCTAATTTCAATTTGAATAGGTGTGAATTTATTTTGAGCTCAATATCCCATAGAAAATAAATTTCCCTATAATCCAATTCCACCTCCATCGTGTAAAAATATGATGAAATAAAAATCTCATTATATTGTCCTGCTTTATGTTGCCTTGTCCCATCACAAGCAATCTTTTCAATCCAATATCAGATTGTTTACTCGCCGTCTTGAGCAATATTTCTTACATTTCATAAAATTCACGTAGAGGAATTCATCTGTGAGATAATTTATTTGACTGTACCTTAACCTTGGATCTCATTTACACTTTACTGCGCAACAGTGGATGAACTATGACTGACTGTGGTATTGTGAGAATACGTAGCATTGTGTTCCCTCATCATAATAAATATTCCAGATAGAAAATCACCTCCATCCGAGGCTTGACATTATGTTTGGAGAGAGTGGCTTTCTTTTGTAACGTTTTTTTTGTCGTTGTATGCTAAAGGGAGAGAGGTGCTCTCCTGCTCGTGTTGTGATGTGATAATCACACGCCGCGTCCTGTTGAGGGTCTCGATTAATGCCTGAGGGTGACAAGTCTTGGCGACACAAAGGCCTGTTTGCCTTTAAGCACACTTCACTTAGCAAGGTACACCTCCTGGGGCCTCCCTCCTACATCCTCCTGCTGCATGTCCAACATACACACAGCGCCCCTGTCACTAGCACTCATCTCCGCTTTAAGGCATAATGCTAAAGATCACGATCAATTCTCACAAGTTCATTGGAGCACGCTCCCTCATTACGCACAAAACCATTCACACTGATTGATCCGCCATGAGTGGATGGTATTGATAAATAATTAAAAAGCTCTCAGTTTAATTTGGGGGTAAGTAGCAGATAGGGAGTGGTGCTGGTGGGGGTGGGCCTCTGCTTGCTGTAATGAGGACTGGCTCCCCTGCTGTGGCGTGCGTAGGAACAACTCCCGCTCTGCCTCCCTACCTTGTCCCAGTAGACACATCGCCAGCTGGGTATGTCTGCCATATTCACCAAAAATCAATGGAATCTTGCTTGAAAGAAAATCAATAAGATTTGTCCATTTATGCTTCAGAGTGTAGGAAGGGGTCCTTAGCTGGCCCATGGACCACCAAACCCACACAAGAGATTAGATTTACTGTGTGGGTGCCTGGGTGGGGGTTGTCTGGATGGGGGTGTCTCCTCTTGCAGCTTTTTGTTTTTGTTTGTTAACAAATTAATGTTAACAATTGTAATGTTTAACATTGAATATCGATCCATATCAAATTAATATTGAACTAATCAGGTGAGCATTCAGGGAAAATCATTTCCTGAAACGTTTCCTGAATGACGTGGAAAGAACCTTTATAGGACTTCATAGCCATTTGCATGGGAGCATACATTGACGTATGCGTAATATGACCGGCATCACAAATACAACCGGACAAACACTACCACAAAAACGTCGGGCAAGCGTAGCCGTGTCCAAGGAAACCTGGGCGAGGCAGCCATACCAGTGCACCCAGAGATTCACCAACCCATAGGCGTATCTACTGCTTAACATCCCCCTGCTTAGACATACAAATACACGCCAGGACACATGGGAGTACACACAGTATACACACACACGCACACACACATACAGTACATACATACATACATACACACACACAAGACACAAGAAATACAAATATATGCCAGGACACTTGGAGTAGACAGAATATGCATGTGCGCACACACATACACACACACACACACACACACACACACACACACTGTGTGTAAGTTTGTGTATGTATTTTTTCCTCTCTTGACCTCAAACTTGTGTCAGACACTACTTGTGTCTTCAACGCAGAAGTCAGGGAAATATTATGCTGTGTCACACATTTTAGTGGTGATATCCGTCTAATTGATGACTTTGTGTCAAATCATTCCATTATGCATAATTTAGCATGGATCAAGTCACACATTAACATAATCAGCCATTGGATATTCTGCAGGGTGTGACACTCCGGAATAGAGCAGAACCACAACCTTAGCAACACAGACAGAGTGAGGTAAACATGAGCTGGCTAACATATTGATTCTCTCCTTGAAACACACACACGGGCGTGCACACTACACATACACACACACACACACACACACACACACACACACACACACACACACACACAGACGTGCATGCACAAACGAACAAAGAAAAAACACACACATATATCCAAACAAATGCACTTTTATACATGGATACACACATTTTTAAGCTACGGTGCGGCTAATGTTAAGATGTCAGATCCTTCTTCACTTGAAGCTAATGCTTGAAGTCCAGTCAGTGAGCATACTGTGTTCATGCAGAGACACATTTGAATAAACAACCACACACACACCCACACACCCACACACACACACACGCACGCACACAGCAAACAGTTTGGAGAGCGAGCGGTGTGGAGCCGCCTGTTCAGACGCTGGCGTTTGCAATCACTAAGCTGCTTTAGAGTCTCCCACCACAGTCCTGATTTAAAATTCATAAATGCTAATCCTTCATAATTTACAGTTTAAAAAGCAGCCCTGTTCACGGGCCCCGTGGCCACAGCTCTGTCAGAGTAATTATACCAAGGAGCTGGGAATGGACTGGTAGCAGAGACTCTTGGCAGGCCAGGAAACCCCCTTCACTGGCACCACACCCAATTACTCCAAATACCTAAACAGATTAGCAAGTCATTTTCCAGTTCAACCTGGATGTAGGCGCCAAACTACAGTTATAATGCAGTCAGGGGAGGTAAACAGCGTTAAGGTACGGCCTTGCCTGTTTCTGATTAAAATGACAATATGGCAACTAATTTCATTAGCTATTTTATTTAATTTGTGGCCACTACGATTGTCTTTTACAAGGTTATGCCAGGCTGGGTTTCCTTCTCTGGTGTCAGAGACAGTGATTTGCTGCCCTCCCTCCCAATCACTGACATCATTCAGGGTTTGTGCGTGTTCACATTGTGTGTGTGTGTGTGTGTGTGTGTGTGTGTGTGTGTGTGTGTGTGTGTGTGTGTGTGTGTGTGTGTGTGTGTGTGTGAGTGTGCATGCGTTCATGTGCGTGGTATAATAAGGGGGGCCTCTATTTTGGAGGTGTCGATGCCTAAGCAGATTTCTTTGTCCTTGCGAGGAGAAAGTACATTAGTTTAGATGTAGATTATCTGTGATTCTTGCAACCGAGGTCACTAATAGAAAGCCATTTTGAAAATGGTCTGTTTCCACTGTAATGGCCCACAATGGCTCCACAACGCCACTGAAGGTCTCATGAAAGGGTCCTGCTTTCCATGTAGTGGCTCTCTCACTGCAAAATGGCTTACAGCTCTTATAAATGCATAATTTAGTATCTCAAATATTGATTCATCCCTCATCCTGATATATTATATGGTAAAGTTTGAATTATAGAGCTGTGGAAAAAAGGCGACTGAAGATATATAGTCGTTTGTGATTATAGTATTCAATAAACCGGATGATGAAATTTTTTCATCAGAGCATGGAAATGTACAATCCAGCATCCAATTTTACAAATTTGAATTCCATAGGAATATACAATAAATATCTGTCAGCGCAACACAATAACAACTTTAATAACACCAAATCTTATTATGGAGTAAAACTTAGATTTTTCTTTTGGGACAGTGGTATTTTTGCATGCAATTTATTGGAATATTATTTCCTTTTTCTACGAGCACAAACATTCATGTATAGCTATGCTGTGTAACTACATTTACGCCCAGGATATTACTAAAAGCCACAAATAATAAAGAAGGCTGTGTCCACAGTTGATTACCTTTGTAAAGATCTTTGTCTTGTATCGTTACATACTGCCTGCCTTTCCGAATAAGTGAATCCCTTGTCTAGTAAAAATGTAGATGTAGAATGTAGTTTTCCTCACATCATCTTGTAGTGCTGCCCTTATGACAATTATATAACAAACAATACCATTTTGATCTGCAAAGAACCATAGGGGAGAAAACGAAATGTTCAATTTACGCAAAATATATCAATGAGTCTAATTCTCTTGGCTTAATCCTGTAAATTCCTCAGAGCAAACATACTAAGCAATTTTGAAACAACGGCAAGGTTTATACCTTGTTGTTTTAATCGTGCTTTAGTTTATATTGCACCCTGCCTTATCACAGGTATAGCCATGCACCAACAGACGTCTCAACACCAGGCCTATGATGGAGCAAATCTTCATTTTCTAACACAAAAAGTGTTAAAAGATTGAATAAAAAAGGATTACTACAAGAGGACTGGACATCAAGTCACAAATCCTGCACTTTCAAGTTTGTCTGCAACTTGTTTTTGTTCAAGTTGCCGACTTGAACAACAACTTGAACAAAACGTTTTACAGAAGTCTGTTATACGGAACTTATTCTGTATAACTTCAAAAGTTGAGTCTATGGTTGTGCTGATACTTATAAAGACACATTCATCAGAAAACCCAAAACCATTCACAACAGCATTTGGAAATGCTTTGAACAAATTAAGCATTTTTCTTTACCCAATTTTCAATTTTCTTTACATTTAAGAATAGAGCTATTGATTTCTATTGTTTTACCCATTGGGAAATGTTTTGTTTGCATAGTCAATGTAGTCAGTGAGTAATAGGCAAAAAGTGTTTCAGTCTGAAATACAGAAATAATTCCTGCTACAACCATGGTGTTGATGGCCTGTAAATACTATGATTACATAAGTTCCATTAGGAGACATCTACCAACAAGTGTTATCTGCAAGCTGATTGTCTCAGTTAAAATACCCAGAGTTCCATTCTTTCTATTTTTCCACATGGTTTCTCACTGCAAGACTGAATTTCAGTTCTCACACTCACATATATATATATATTCCTTGCTGAAAAATACATTACACTATAACTCTTAATGTATTAATTTAGCAGTGCAGCAATTTCACAAGCAAATCATTCAACGTTGTGATAAAAGTTTAATTATTTCAAATCAAAGGCAACAAACAAGTCTATTAATAAAATGTATTTCCGACGTATAATCTCTTAATATTTTTCCGCTCAGACGCACATATTGCGTGGGGATATTGCTCAAAATGATTCTAGTTATATGCTGAGGTTTTGTTCAGTATTTTAATACATTGCAATAAAAGACCCTGGCGTCTGGTCCACCTATGAACCCTATATTACGTCAAGTAGTGAGTGTATATGATTGGGTGGATGCCTGAATGGGAGGGGAAATAAGAACCCAAACAGCAAACAGAAACAGCCCTAATATAATGATTGAAAACATACTCTTTTGGAATAACAAGTAAACGAAGAGGAGACAAAAATGAGAATTATGTATTTATTCTGGTAAACACTTGTGTATTGGCAAGAGAAAAACATAGTCTTTTTTGGGTGATCCACCAGAGACTATCAAGTTGCTATTTTGGTCATCCAAAAAATCAGATAAACATAACATTTACCCAAATAACCACCAGCCACAATGGCAGCTACAGTTGCCCATTATAAGATTACTCAAGCACCAGACTCTAAAGTTAAACTCTCCTGTCTGTGGTTGCTGTTTTCCCATGTCAATTTAGTCCTATACGGCCCAACAAGCTTAACATATCAAGTCCAACAACATAATATCAATACAGGACAAAACAAGGAGTATCCGCTTTATTAAATCATCCTTTAAATGAAGAAACCACACAGTATTCCATTTTGTATTATCTTAGATTCAAAAGTAAGATATGTTCTGTATTTGAAATGAATGTATGTCCACAGCTAATTTCCTTTAAGCTTATGATGTGCGGTGACATGACAATTTAGATGTCCAGACTAGGTCCACTCTGTTCTGACGATGATTAAACCACAACTTAAGTGTGGTCACAGGCAAGAAGGAGCGGGTCCTTCTGGGATGGGATCAATATAAGTATATAACACATGTTCGGCTGTTCTCCCATGCTATTAATACCATAACAAGCCTTTCTGTGTCGTATCACCTGGCGCTCAACACCCCGCCTCACAGTAGGTCGACGTGAGGAACGGGACACCCGTTCGACGCCGCACAGCGGGACTCTTGCAACTTCGTTAGCCGATCGCTCTGGGAAGAGTTCCAGCCGGCGTCGCGCACCTTTTAGGACAAAGTTAAGTGCAACCACTTTGATTATAACAAGGGTAAAAAAGAAAAAATGTACGTGCTCAGATGATAAGATGGAAGAGCGGTGTGAGGACGGTGTGAGCCAGCCAGAGGTGGTGTAATTGGAAGAAGGTACCCCGTCGCATGAGGAGTCCTCTCCCTCCCAGGAGCCGAGACGCTGCAGGAGGAACCTCCCGCGCTGCTTTCACTTGATTTCATTCATTCATTTTTTTTGTCTGTTAAACTGATGGAAATATTGCCTCTTTTCCAATAAAAGCCAGACAGCTTTAGCACTGTGTCACGGCTTGAAGCCCTCAGAATTAATTACGGATGGATTTTAACCCACCGGGGCTGCGCCCCCGTGTGCTACCGAAAAGGGAACGGCCAGAAATCCCCCAGCCTCTAGAAGAAGCCCGGAGTCTACGGACGTCGCACATGGTCAAACATCTCATGACACCAGCTATAATATCCTCTTGCGGATCCGTATCACATGGCTTTCTTTTGACCCTGGGTTGCAAGTGACTCCTAAATGATCACCGTGCATCACTAAGAGAAAACCACTGATTCAGACAATAGGGCAGAAAATGCAGGGAAGGCCGGGAAATTGAATAACGTGTCTGGTGGTGAGAGTGAATTGAAGTGGAGAGCGGGGCTGTGGAAATTCCTCGGTGTGAGGCCCTAATCAGTTGGAAACAAGGGAGGGGGGGGGGGGGGGGGGGAGGAGGTGGGCGAAGGAGGAGGGGGGGGAAAAGCTTTCATTCCTGTAACTAATCATTTGTGGTTTCCCAATGCAGTCATCCAGCGCCAAAGGCAGAGACTAATAAACTAGGAGGCTGTGTAGATTTATAAATGATTAATTAAGGGCCGTCCCATGGGAGCCACAGCAGCTATAAGCAAAAATATTAATTAGTTGAGATGAGCCTTAAACTAACAGGAAAACATTCCAGCCCAAGTCGGAGAGCACGACGGGGGCCACGGCGTGTCTGACTCTGGGCCCTTGGCCCCCGGCACCACCGTGGGCCGGGTGCCGCAGGGTAATGAAGAGTCCCGTCCTTCAGACGGTCGGGCCGAGAGACACACTAGAACTCGGTATTAAAGAGGACCGGCTGGGGGTGACGTCTATTACGGTGGAGAACTGAGATTAGTTTTATACCCATTCAAGTACCCCTGCAACCCCCTTGTATAGTTACCTTAGCGTCTCTGCGTCACTCTCCCGACACCCACTGCTTTACAGAGACGTGTGTGAGCCGCGGCTGTCCTTTGCTTCCTTCTATTGAATGTCAAGATGTTGCGTTGAATATCCCAGAGATTAAAAGGGACGTGTTTGAAAGTGGATTCTGTAGCTAATCGGAAAATCTAAAAATACAAGATCGTAGTTACTCAATGAACGGGATTTCAGTTAGGCATTCTTCGTGTTCTCTGGCTCTATAACCACAGGATAGGCGTTTACCTATCCTGTGCAGTGTTGGGCTCGTTACTCAAGAAATGTAACACATTACTCATCACTCTTTTTTTTTAAAGTAATATCATTACTTTACTTATTACTCACTACCAACAGTCACTTGTTACACTACTCGTTATTTTACTTTTTAGATGTTTGGGGGTCTTTTATAGCCTCTGACTGGTATTTTCTTAAGGATCTGTCTGAAAGACGGAGAGTCGACTGTGGAGATAGGCAACATTTGATCCACCACATATTCAGCCACAAGTTTCATTGGTTATTTTTCGTTTGTAGCCTGCTGTCCACGGTTAAAATCCAGCCTTGGCTGTTTAGCCATTGTTGGGCTACAGCCCGACTTCCACAACCGCGGAAGATGACAACAACGAGCTTCACGTTGTTGTGCTGTCGTTGTAAGTGTGTAAGGAGGTTTGAGGTCGTGCTTTATTTATTTTTTTTGCTGGAGAAAGAGTCCTAGTACCTGCACGCAATTTACATCTGACAACGATGTTTTTGTCATCTTTCCCTCTCGACAAAACCGAAGTAATGGGAATATTTCCAGCTGCTGAATGTAAACGTTTGCGTTTCCATCTTCCAACAAGAAAGTACAAAAGTAAGGTTGTAACGAGTTATATTTTGCGTGGGTAACTGTAATATTATTACCGGAATTGTATTAGTAATTCGTTACACTACTCGTTACTAGGAAAAGTAATTGAATTATTGTAACACGTTCCTAGTAACGCGTTACTGCCCAACACGGATCCTGTGTTTAACAATTTAACATGAGTACTACATTGCTTACGTTGACATGTCATTTCATGGGATAACAAAATCCTTTGGATCGAAGAATCCCTTTTATGATCACGTGGTATGAAGCATAATGCAATTAAAACAGCAATACACGCCATGCTGCTAAAGCCATTAATTACTCAAGTAAAACCCAATAGATAATCCATTCTACTGTCCCTGTTGCCCAGGACAACCTCTAAATAGCTGCGATGGAAAATAAGCTTTTCTTTCCTGCATTTCCTTAATAGCCACAATGAGGACTACATGATGCCAATGCCTAGTAACAGAGCCAGGGTACAAACAAAGATCACATTTTGGCTATACCCACAACCAGCCAATAAACCAAGCAGGGCTCCTGACTAAAACTACAAATTAGCCATGGGAAAAATAAATAACAACCCTTTATTGTTTTTGTAAGTCTTTCAGATATCCAATATCTTAGTTATGAATAGCATGTCATCTCCTGTTGAAATCCCCTTCAGTGTGCATTGTGAAGCCTGCATGTGGTTGGAAACACAGCACACACACATACAACTGTAGCAGAGGACAATGTCATGAAAAATAACTTGGGACAGTAATTATCATACTTCCACAAATGACAGTTTTTATATAAAAAATGGAAGGGAAAACAAGCCAATAAAATGGGAAAGAATCCAGCACTGGGCAATGAGGATGAAACACAATTATGGAAATATGAAATCATTTCTAAAGGTCATGCATCCTTTAAAAGACCATGTTGACGAGAGCCAAAATTACTGGAAGAATAATCCTTCTCTGCTGAACTCCAATATTACCCCAGTCAGGGAAAATTGGACCAGACTATTTGGGACAACAGGCACAGATATAACTTATGAGGGGTTGAGGCAACCAAGGCCAAAAGAGTGGGTTAATATGTCAATATATTACAAGTCACATGAATATACTGGAGGTGATGAAGCTACAACCCACCCCCATATTGAAGCCATGGAGGGAAGGAGCAGGCCTACGCGCCATCAAACATCTCCACGAGTCAATCTCTTGACTCCAGTTTCATGTGCAGGTTAAAAGGGAGCTGGCCGCCACAGTTTGAATATCTTCGGCGTATAACCAGATGAAAACAGGGTATATGAGGTAAAGAAGGAATTGGAGTGAGCAGACACTTAGAGCAAGGGGTTGGCGTTCCTCTAAGCCGCCCTAATTGACTCACTGGAGGGGCTGGCTCTGACGGCATGGAGGTGCTTCAGAAGTTGACGTACTCAGAAAAGGCAGCGTTGACGATGAATATGTGTTTTGAGATTCCTTAAATAAATATTTCATTCAACATTGGCAATGGCAGATAGGCGATGGATGAAAGCCCTTTCATGTCACGTCTGCTTTGGGGTTGGGCTTGGCAGTTTGTGTGGGAATGATTTCAGGCCACTGGAACACTGGCAAGAAGAGGACAAGCAAGAAAGCCCCCCCCCCCCTTACCCCCCCGCCCCTTGTCCGGCAGAAGGGGCTGATGCTTGACAACAATTAGTGGTGCTGGTTGAAATGTGACAGACAGGCCTCTACATAACTCCCTGGTCCAACCCCCGCACCCCCCCCCCCCACCCCAGACTTCAGAGCAGTCATATCTCCCAAGGATCAGCCTCCCCATCACTTCTCCTCAGACAGCATTTACGTTGGAGAGCACCGTCCATTGCTGTACAAAAACAGTCAAGACTATCCATATTATATTCAGTCTTAAAAATAAGTCCCAGAGATAGAAGTCAGCATAAAGGGGCACGAGAGTGTAATGGGAAGGGTGTTCCAACTCCCAGCTGAAAGGTTCTTGGTCCTCCATCTGCGATGTCCACAGCCTATCTGCAAGCGTCCCTGAGCAAGATGCTCCTTAATGACCTATATCTGAATTCAATGTTAGTCACTTTACATTAAACCATCTTATAAATGACTATCAGGTAAATATTACTGTGTGAAACAGGGCTGTTCTCTTTTACCTGACGTTTGGTACTGTGCTGTGGAGAAAACAAAGCAAAACATATTTTACAAAGTTCAGAGACCAGCTCATTAACCTCTTGCAAAATGTCCTCAATTCTACCAGCAATTACAAGAGATACTGTCAGCTAGCAGTTGCAATGTACCCCTCATGCATTATTGAATGTTAATCCCTTGCGATCTTGGTTAACAGAATTGGAACCAGACAGACCAATGATGTCCAGAGGTTGCATGCTCGATTGTACAGGCTTACTAATATTTTTTCTTTCGATACAACATAATTAAAACATTTCTCCAAATGGCGAAGGTTTGGGTGGCGAAGTACATGCAAATGGTTTTCATATTATTTAAAACGCTAACAATAAGCCCATTTAACAAAGCTAGCTATTTTCACTGTAAAAAATAGTAAGAGCCACAGTGGTTGCAGAATCTATTCTAAAATAAATCTTCACACTGTGTTTTTGTGTGCTATAGCAGGGTACAGAGAAGTCTTGTTTGAGCCAAATGGAAGTGCTACGCTGACAGTAAAATGTTTTCTTGTGTCATTTGTCAGTGGAGGTTCTGACTTGCCTAGCTAAAAACAAATCTAGTCGGTAATTGAAATGTAGCATGAAATTACCGCTGCAAATAACCATGAGCCATTACACAAACACATTCTCTTCTTTCCTTCAGCAAGTGATAGAATAAAAACAACTGCTAAACCAAAACAAAATGTACTGTAATTTACAGAGGCACACACGCCATCTGAATCACATGTGCACAAATGCGCGCACGCATGCATGCACACACACACATACAAACACACACACGCATGCACACACACACAAACATGCATGCACACACATGCACAAACACCCCCACACACACACAAACGCATGCACACACACACACATGCATGCACACACAAGGTGGGAGAGACCTTTGAGGATTTCACAATAGCACATTTATTCTCAAAATTAAAAATGGTGATTGATCCGTGGAATATTAACGGTCAACAGTGTTTTTCATTAAGTTGTGAAGGGGAGCAAGGGGAGGCATTCTGAAAGAAGGAAAAGAGCAGGAAAGAACAAAGCTTTATTTAATGCTGATCCTGGGTAGTGGAAAAAAAGGCCTGGAGAGAAATGTAAATACTAGACTCCAATAACACGACAGCACACTAATCATATTTACAAACTATATTAAATCTGCCTATTGTGTTTGCCTTGCTAAGGATTGGCTCCCATGTAATTGTCATTGTAACCACTGTTGGCTTATGGGAAAATTTAACTGCAGTGATATAAGGTGACTGGAAGGATTATTATTACTGTATTATGACCCGGTATATGTTTATTAAAACAATTTGTCATGCAGAACAGGAA
The DNA here is from genome assembly GCA_026745465.1 of Lota lota. Classification (NCBI taxonomy): domain Eukaryota; kingdom Metazoa; phylum Chordata; class Actinopteri; order Gadiformes; family Lotidae; genus Lota; species Lota lota. Next base: position 12,777,585 of record JACYXH010000659.1, on the reverse strand, counting down.
TAGGGAATAGAAACATTAAATCCTGCTCCACTCTGGCCGCAGAAATGAGTTACAATAAAATTAATGGCGGCGCGGCTTGGTCTGACACCAGTGTGGTGCGTAATAACCCGCTGCTTCGTTTCATTTGCCGATCATTTCCTGTTGGGCCCTCACCATTAAACATACATGCTTGGGATTATTTGAATTGCCTCATGATGGCCATTGCACCATACCGACACTGCAGTTTTTCTGTTCATATATGTGTCTGTCAGTCAGTAATAAGGCTGGAAATGTTGCTTTTATGTGAGGTTGCATTTGATGATAAAAACAACAGCTCCTTGGCCGTAGGCCATGGTATGTTTTTGCTCCTGGAAATGAGACGAGGGGTATTACTGTAGGGTGGCCGGGCAGGGATGCAACAGTCTTGAAGGCCTCATTTGACTGAGTGCTTGGGGGTGGGGGTAATGTTAGAGTCTCGGTTCTGTCTGAAACAACGTTAAGGCTGCAGCTGCGGCAGGAACGACATGGAGGCTGAACCAAGGAGTTTGGCTGCTGTGTGTACACCAGGAACTATGCCCTTGACTCCCCTTGTGATGTAGTACTTATTGAGGATTGCTATAGAAGAGTGTGTTAATGTGATGATGGCAAAGTGTATTCTAATCCTGTTTGATCTTTAAGATGAGGCAAAGTAGGATGAATTGGAATTAAAGTACGCATCCAACAGACCTGAGGAGACAAAGTTATTTCAGTAAAAGATGAGACTCCCGCACTTGTCCCCGTTTAGACAACCCTGCAAAGATTGGGTCTAGATACAAAAAGCAGGGAGTTTAAAAAGGAGAACACTTAAGATAAAAATATCAACCAGTAAGTACATTGACCATTCAGCAAAGTAATTCTGTATCCGTTAGGTTAATGTGACTGTGTGTTGCTCTGTGGCACAAAATAACACATCGCCTTATAACTCCCAAGAAAACGTAATATTGGTTTCATTGAATTGGTTGTACACCTAGACGCCCTGTAGAACCCCTGACACTGAGCTGGGCATGGAGTAGCTTTCAATTGGACATTGGTGTATCACTATGTAAAATAGATTATTTTATCAAGAAATAACTGTCTTTGGCCATAGTGATAAATATTAGCATGTACTATGTGTACTATAACATGTTAACAGAACCTTCTGCGCAACAATGATCAAAGAATGGCACTTAATATGCATATCGCACAGAACATTTGGCAATCTGGATATATTCCTTATTTATATACTGAATATTACCTTACTGGCAAATCTGCGATTTTCTCATCGTCATGAAAGAGTGGAAAGCAACCTTTCATAAATCATTTTCTTGTCGAACACATTTTTGTACCGCAAATTGGCCTGTGTACTGTCCACTTCAATCTGAAAGTATCTCAGAGAAAGGAATATGTGTACAAAAATGCAGGGTTCTCAATGATGTTCAGTCATTTCAATTCAATATGATGTAGGAAGCCCAGAACAGTGCCCTACATTTGCTGGAGTCATTTTATTTTTCTGCTCTCTCCCTCTGGGAATGTCTCGATAGTGTAAAGAAAGGGAATTGGTCACAGCAACCTACTAAACAGGCCCAAAAATGACAGTAAGATCAAACCAGGGTTTTGTGGATCTAGTTTGCGACTGGCCCCCAGCTATGCCAACAAGACTGCAGTTTCTTGAGATTAGCTTTCCCTCTATAACCCTATAACCATAAATAAACTAACGCTGCTTCTGAATTCCTCGATAATTAAAAAGTATGCTGGTTCTACTTCCCAGCATGTCCTGCGCCGGGCTGTTCATGTCATGCCTACATTCTTCTACATTTAAAATAAAAAGCAATCTTCTTTTTTTATGTCATTAAAGGCAACAATAAAATGTTTCTCCCACGGCCTTAGGAAATTAAGTTTGTCTATGAATCTTCTCTCCATCCATCTATTAGTCTACTAAACGTTTATCTTTCCTATTTATCCATCCATCTACCACCTCCCTGTTTGTGTTTCCATCTGTGTCCATCCATCTACCTCCACCCCCCATCTGCCCATCCAGTCATGCCTCAATCAATCAATGCACTGTAACGCTGTGCAATTCCAAACAAAAACCCGTATCACACAAAACGAAAATGAAAATACATAATGCAAATAAGTTATCAGCATTATTGATCAATCATTATTATAGTGATTTACTTATTCGGAAATCGGAAATGACTCTTTGTTACTTTGAGCAAGTAATCTTTGACCAAATCCTGTCAAGAAAAAAGCACTGGCAATCTAATGGTCAATTAGATTTAAGTGAGGTCACTAGGAGCCCATTCCTCAGCTCCCCATGCCTCCTGCAACACCCTCGCACCAGTTCACTGCACCCTCTTCCCATTCCGAGCCTCTTATGACCACATTAATGCAGCTAATTACCATGTCAATCACAAGTAATGCTTATTAATTACCCCTCAGAAAAAATCCTGTTTCAAATAGCGCAGTAGTGTCTTTAAAAGCCCCCTTGAAAGGCTGACAGTAGGGTAGGCAGGAAGAGGGGGGCCGCGGCTCGCCCTCCTCACGGCTGGCATTAGTCAATCTGCTGTCCAGATGTCTTCCACAGGTGACAGCTGCAATAGCCTAACAAGCAAATTAATCACGGCGCTTTTGTGGCGCTTCATTTTAGGGGAAACTCATTTCACTTCATAAAAGGCTTCATCTCGTGTGAAAAATGACAAATTGCGGCCATGGAGTGATGTGGAGGACCCGAGCAGCCGGCTCTCCCTTTCTGTGCTCTGGTGCCTGCGAGGTATACTGCAGAATGGCAGCGGCAGAGAGAGAAAGCTGGGCCCAGACCAGGCGACTCGGTAATGAGGCCCAGCTCTGCCCCTGTGGGCTTCAGTTCTGACGAGCCTCACAGGTGGCTCGGTCAGATTAAAAAAGCCAGGCTTGGCTATGGAGGCGAGGTCTTTGAAGGGAAGGGATACACTTTGTGGTCTGTCAGTCACTCATTGTCCTAAAATTGCAACATGAATGGATATTTTAGAAGGTTGCCCAACATGAAGGGTATTTTAAAAGGTTGCTTAAGCACCCTTTGGTGATGAGGTGTTCTTTCTGATTCTAAATCCAGATGGCTGGTTTGACTTTGATGCCTGTTTTGGGGGGTTTTCAAATTATTTTTTAATCCTGAAGTTCAATCTGTTTGCTTCTGAAGCTATGTCGTTACGTGTTAAAGGTAAAATTAGCATGAGTTGAGTTTCCTGAGTTTAGTTTAAGAAATTTGTTTGATTTCCACAAACCTGCTACAGCACAGATAGAGTGACACAAGACAAATCCCACCGCATTCATCAGCAGACCAATAACCTAGTGCATCTTAACCATAGCCATACATGGTGTGCTTATGATTCATTGCCTCTGAACCATAGCAATATTTTCAGGAAGAAAGATGAAGAAGAATGACAAAACTTTACAGGGTTTTCAAACAGAAATATGGAGAATTTAAAACACACAATGGCCACATAGAGAAGCAATAAATTAAACTTTTGGGATTTTGAAAGCCATGAATACAAAAGGGAGATAAATCCTTGAAAGCGGTCCAACAAAAACTGTAATTATCATTGTCGGAAGAAAAGAAAAGAGCACAGGAAGGATTAGACTTCTTCACAACAGAGGAACATTCACTGTTTATTTCTCTTCGTTTTGCTGCAAAAGAAAGAAATTCTGGGGTGACAGATGTCAGAAACACTTCATTATTTAGCATAATTATCATGTTCACTCTATTCTTCCAAGGCACAATGAACTCGGTGTACTTAATTCCTTCCTTCAATCCACTTGTATTGTTTAGCAAGAAAAAAAACAAGATTTCTTTAAAAAATATATTTGACCCTAACATGATGGTTCACTAAAAGCAGATTCCAATGTGATACAAAGACTGTCTGGAAGAGCTTTTCTTATGCAAGCAATTGTTTCCCCCACATACATTCTATTAATTTCCCTTCCTGTGTTAACGTCGGGATAATTTCAGTGGAACAATGACATTCTGAACTTTAAATTGTTGGACATATTTAGACCATGAATATATTTAACTGAATTGAAATAACTTCATGCTAGCGTGCTAGCACAACTTTCAGTAGACCACAAAAAAGGGGGAATAAAGAGTTAGCTGCTTGGCTAACACCTAGCAGGGCTCCCTGAATGTAACAGCCACATGTAAAGCTTGCCCCTGAGGCTGAGATAGGGCCAACCTCTGACTCTCCAACACAGTCCCAATGCCTGATATGCTCTTATCAGGACAGCCTGAGCCACACATCTTCTAGCAGCCTGCACAGATATACCACAGGCACCTAAATAGTGTGATGGGTAGGCCTAAGCTACTTAGTGCAGGTGACAGTTTTACATGATCATTTTACCTGAAATATGGCTGCCGCGTGCACTGTATTTACTATGGACAAGCATTTACAGGCAGGTACTTAGAATTGAAAGTAAATCACTGCAGGACAACCAACGATGAAAACGGTTGCATAGTGAAAATGACAGTTCATTCAGACATGGTAGTGCACTTTGGATTGTGGATATTGTGCTATTGCAAGCATTATTTTATACAAATCTTTGCTAGATTTGTTTTTGTTTTGTGGGGCCAGACACACACACATATATATATATATATATATGTGTGTGTGTAGCCTAAACTTGTATTTTATTGTTTAATCATGTAGCAATGACAGAGTTGTAAAATTTAGCCTTTTTAATTAATAAACCTAAATTCAGTTTTGTGCTTTCATTTATATTGCTTAGAATACATTCTGTAATAAAACAATTATTTTAAAGGTTGTATAAATTGAGTACAACTAGCACACAAACAAGCAAGGTTATCAATAAAAGATTATTGGATAAAACATTGTTTATGCATTTAGTCACTTTTCAGTTTGTTGAGTATCTCCTGTGCCAACCAATTAGTTATTATCAGAGAATAGATAATAGTTGTGTGTAGCTTGCATGGGAAATAAGTTGTCCGGTGTTTACCTTAAGATACGGCTATACACAAATCTACCCATGTATGCGTGCCCCCACACACACACACACACACACACACACACACACACACACACACACACACACACACACACACACACACACACACACACACACACACCAGTTGGACACTCAACAGCCCCTCCTCCCATGAGGAAGCTGAAGCTAATTAGCTTTTAAAGCATTTATTTATCACAGATAAACTGTCAAACAATCTCACTTGCATATCCCCTGTGGAAATAAGAACTACTTATTAGTTTGTTATATTAAGTTTTCCTTTTTCCACTTCCTTCTGTAGGCCCTGCTCTTCAGTAGCACAACTAGAAAACTCTCTTTTATGACTTTGTATTAATACATTCAAGTTCATAAGAATCTGGACAGGTTCTCAGCATGGTGTTGCTGAGAAATAGCCCTCACTTGGAAATCGGTGAGAATTCAACAGTGATTCACCTGGACAATTGTTATATACTGTGAACATCTTTACCATCTTCGCTGGGTATTATAGTCAAAACTTTCAAGTCAGGTAATTGCCCACATTGTTTGTTGTTTTCGTCATTTCAACCTTCAACATGCTATTTCATTGTTATAATAACGACCTTGCTTCCACCCCAATAAATATGAAATACATATACCTGTTCAAGCTGAGTTTAGTCTACAACTTATCGTTTTTCAGCGACAGTGTATTATTTGCATTCAATAGTGTATTTACGTGAGAGTCCACATATGCGTATTGTCAGTGTGTAGGGTATTGTCAAATTTGTTTAAAGTCACAATGAATCAGATTGATTCATTGCGATTCCCCCCTCCCAGTTAGTAGGCGGGAGACTTTCAGAATTCCGGGAGACTTTTCCACATACTGTCCACTCTAACTGGCTGAGCAACTGTGTGAGGCAAACTAAGCGACAAGATGGTTGAAATGTTACACATTGCAGCTTTAAGAATCCAATACAATAAGATGTTCCCATCGATTTTATGTATTATTGTTTTCCAAAGACATAGCATTTCTGCTTCTTACACACTATCAGTATTCTTCATGACACATAAGGAAGGTGTCAAGAGGATTTAACGATCTACCATAGCTCTTCCGGTATCACTGGACTCTGTGGTCATTAAAATCATTAAGAGCACATTACAGTTTAAGCACCATTGATATTTGAATGTCACACAATAAAATATATGCAAGTGATGTAACATTGAAGTTGCGGAAGAGTCTTTTAAGGTCGAAGCCATCTTGTCATGTCTAAGGGCCGAAGGGGAATCTCAAGAACCCCCCCTGGTTTCCCGGTGACTACGGAACACAACAGTCATCAACATTGCAGCCAGGCCACACTGGCTGGCTTGGCTGATGAATACAGCAGTGATCTCCAGGAAAAAAAAGGGGTATGGCTTTTACTTCAGGGCTGATGTCTATCCCCTCTAGATAGCATTGCAGAGGAGCCAGGAAGGCAATATTCGGCCCATTCCATCACTGTAATTCACTCCCTGAACATCCATATTTCATTCAGGCCTCTGTTTTAATGAAAGTCATGGCAACTTCACCACCGCTGGAGTCTCTAAGCACACACATTGAAAAAAAAAAAAGAACACAAATAAGGACATTGGCCTTCGTACGGCACGGAACAATATGAGAGATGAGGCCTTGTGGTTTGGACGTTAAGAGGCCAATATGGGAGGCCTCCGATGCACCGTAACTAGGAGGACCATCTGCCTGGAAGAACCTGGCTGTCTCCCCTATCCGTTGTCCCTATCCTCCCTGCAACCAATGCTATCGCTCAACACCTCCTCCCCCCCCCCCCCCCCCCCCCCCACCCCCCGACACTCACACACACCACACAGTACCACAATGACAAGTCCCTGTTTATCCCAACGCCCTTCAGATGACATTAGCATAGGTCTCATGAGTAATCCTGTTATCTCTTATTGGAATGAAATATGCTCATATTTTATAAGTAACGCTGGCTGTGTTGTAGCTAGGTGCTCATCGCCTACGTCTGGAGCAGCACAGTGAGCGGCTGTTTGGAGGCGTGGCTATGTTGTGACCTGGATGAGCTGTACATCTACTTAGTATTTACCTAACTTTGTTTCCTTATGGACACTCTGAAGCACTGAACAGCAACACAGCTAAACACCTATAAAAAAAATGCTTTGGGTATGTCCCAGGAATGACCATTGTGTACTAATGTTTAGTGAATGCGCAGTGTAGGATGTATCTGAAATGTTACATTAAATCTATCAATATAAAATACCATTACATAGATATACATATGTATTTGAAATATAAAAATGAAAGAAAAAATATATAGATATCTTGATGTAATACAATACAGTGTTAAAGAGTCTTATGTTTGTCAAGATTCATCCCATTGTTTAATGCTTGAAGACCCAAAGGCCCATAGTGGCTGAACTCCAGCTGTGAGAAGTATAGCCTCATTAAAAACGTTTGGAAAATAAAAACAATGATATTTTGGAATGTTGCAACGATGACCATTCCAAAAAGAATGTGCAAAACACAAAAGCTTTCCCAGCTCAAGTTTCAGTCTCCCGCCACTTTCACAGGTAGCAGAGTTCTCCAATACATTATGGAATATATCTAGAGACTGGAGCCACAAAATAATAAGAGCTGTGTAACATCAATCAGTGGATTATTGTCAATTTTTTTTCAATCTTACACATATGCATTAGTTCAGTATAAACAGACTATATTTGACTCTCACTCACTCTCACACACACACACACACACACACACACACACACACATACACACAGATGTGCACACACACACACACACACACGCATGCATGCACGCACGTAAATACACATACACATTTCATGTGGCTTGGCTTTAGCCAGTATTGTTTATTATTGAGCATGAGGTCCCAAAAGAGTCCAACTCAAAATTGCAATAAGGTTGCAAAACCCACATATGATACCTATAGTATTGTTATATTTCTATATAAAACATTGTGTTGTGCACCTTTCCCTTATTGGTCTCCCGCTGGATTGGCACGGTTATGCAACCATTTCACAACCATTTCACAAGGAAATAAGGACAGAGAAAAACATCTGTTACCTACATTTATTGAAACAAACGTATCAAAGCTTTTTTTTTCTTTTTTAAATCAATGGTCTAAAAGCAAATACAGATTAGTCTATTATCCTATTACAGCCACTCAGACCAGTATGATGTAGGGGGAGATAAAGAACAGGCTGAGCCCATCAGAGAACATTAAATTGGGCCATCACCCCCTCTTCCCCCTTTTCTGCTCTCAGGGAGCCAACTGCAAAGAGGGCGGAGCTTTAATGCAGGCCTGCTTTCCACATGGCCGGTCCATCATAACCCCTGCTGCATTACGTTAGCACACAGGCTAGCAAAATGATATTTAGTCATGTATACAGTTCACTTAACTTTGATTACTAAACAGATTAAAAATATATTTATTTATTTATAAATATATACATTATTTAAAGAAATTAAAATAATAATGAATACAATACTATATATACTGTATGTAGTAAGCATTATTCACAATTTGACAGGAAACTGTGGTAACAATGTGTTCAGAAAAGTAGCATGGGCATGGATAAATAAGACCACGTTGCCAAGCATCCCTTATAAACCTTAAGGTTTAACTTTGCTCACTGATCCATTCTTCCGGTTTTCATCCTAAAGAAACCACTATTCGTTGTTTTTTTACTTGTATGAAATTAAAGTAATTGTTGCTTTTCTTGGCTGAAATCTAGATTACATAGATGACATATCTGAGATGACATATCTTTAATCTTTCACACTACAAAAAGAAACAATTCTCAAAATGTAAAGTGCACACGGGACATAGAGTTTTATTCAGAATGACAAAGAGAAGAATGAAAATAGCTTGTAACAAAACATTTTAAATGAGAGAAATATATATTGCATATATCCCCTAAAGCGGTCTCTTTAAAGTAGCGCGCTCAGCATTAGGTACTCTCATTGCAGATAAAGAAGGTCTTTCTACTCCCTCCCCAACCAACATGCAGTAATGCATCTTTTCTTTTTTTGCAGATAGAAAGAGAAGCTTTAGTTCAAATTATTTAAAGTTTGTATTAATTGCTTTTTATGCCTAAAGCTGTTCATTGCATCAGCTTACGTCTCAGAACTGCTTAACTGCTGAAAAGTTTACAGTGACCAGCATTAGCTGACTCTTAATTTGTGCACTTATCTCCCAACTCTAAAGTAATGCTTTATGAAGCATTCAGGTCTTTATCTGCATGTACACCTCCAATGTGTTCACACGGATAAATGATATTTCCGCTCACACTCATCCTTTAAATTAAAAAAAAGCAGTGGGCGTGCATTTCCGTGGGCACAATATAATACGGCTGATCTCAATGGGGCATTTACACAGGGTTTTATAACTCTAATTATCTTTCACAATTACAGTAAATCAACTTTTAGTGGCCCATTGTACTCCTGTAATACATCAACTGGACAGATGCCTCCACAGTATTTGCCTCACTTTGGATGGCGTGGAAACAAAAGTTGGGTGGGATGCAGGGCTGTGTGCCTTGGTGATTATGAAGATAGCACACTGTGCTTTTAATAGAGTGGCACAGCGTGCATCCGACTATACCCTCTCTTGTAATTTAATCTCAATGAGGCAGAAAGTCATGGACATGCCTGATTGTCATATGATCAAACCCATATTGTACGTAAATCAACCCTCTGTATAAAATAAAGGAGGATCAAGGATTGAAAAAACACTTGACATGCTGATACAACACAAAGACTACAGAGCTTTTGAGTATCTGTAACATGGACAAATGAAAACCAATACAAGATGCATACACAATCTACAGCTAGTCTATATGAGCTATTATCTGGGTTATTAGTGTGAATGTCTGACATATAGGATGCTACTCATACCCCGATCATAAAATGTATTGTAACTAGTCCTACTTGAAAGCCTCTCCACACACACAGGCACATGCTCACAGACACACCCACTCACACTTGCATGCACACGCACACGCACACGCACACACACACACACACACACACACACACATCACACCACTGCAGCTGGTAGCTGAGCTCCTGACAAAGCTGTTAATGTTCTGCAAAGAATGTGCAAATTGCAGGAACGAGTCCAAGTGTGGGGAGAAAACACTTCTGGTACTTAGAACCAGCGATGGAACAAATTTGGTCAAATTGGTAAAGTGCCCAAAGGGAGGAGGGAGATGTTCCACGGAAAACCAATTCCAAGCTTGGGTGATCTCAGGATTGTTTGGAAACTCTCCAATCTGTGGGCCTGCATTGAATTGTGTGTCAGGCAGAGACTGTTAAATAAGATTAGAATAAGGAGCAGGAGAGCAGCACAGGTACCTCACTGAATGGCTCTGTAATGTAAAACTACAACCATACATCTGCCACTACAATACTGCAAAAAACATTACATGGAGGTTTCATGTAAACTCACTGGACATGCAAAACAACAAATGGGACTTATGGGTGAAGTATATGGTCTGTTTGGAAAGAATCTATTTTTTTTTGTTTGTCAGCTTTGATTTATTCCTGGTTGCACCAATTAGGCCTGGCCCACTCCTGGAGAAGATGAAGAGACGTCATCACACATGTCATGGGACTGCATGATCAAAGCACAGAGAGAGAGAGAGCATGAGAGAGAGAGACAGAGAGAGGGAGAGAGCATGGAAAAGAGAAAAGTGGAGAGGACTAAAAAATTCTCATTCAATTTTATATTTATTAGGCCTTTAAAATGGCTTGTAATACATGAGGCACACTTGGTGAGTCTGAAAATGTACTACTGGAATCATAAAATAACATAATGAAGACATCTGAATAAAATGTTCAGACACATTGAGCATCTTCTGCTGGCCTATGGTGGCCCCGGGGCCTTCAAACATGACCTGTAGCTGGCCTAGCTCCACTTGTTCCATCAAAATGATGGCACAAATGAATGGCACAAAGGAAGACCACATTTTACCCTTTATTTTTTATCAAAATGAGAAAAGGTATTTTTGCAAACAAGACAGGGCATGTTTACTATGAGATAACATGTTTGACTGGTGAATACAAATCAACAGAATATGCACACAAAACTAAGAGTCTATACAGGTCTTCTTACATTGTTGGTGATGTGTGGACTACTCTGTTATTATAGCATGAAGCAGAGGGAGGATAAAGAAGAGATTACGGTGTGTGAAGCTTTACCCTATGAAACTGAGGAAGAGATACATGCACTATAATATGGTTTGTTTGTCGTTTCTTTCATAAAACCAATGGTGAATGTGTCCAAACTGTTTTCAACCTGAACTATGGAATCAAAAATATCGCTAACGTTATGATAATATTAGTTGAGCCTCAACATAACAATTTCACCTGCAGTTATAGAGCTCAGAAACAGAGCACAGTAAGCGATGTCAATCAGCCATTACGTCCTTAATGATTGCTTATGTTTTCCTTGTGTATTTTCTCAATTCAACACACAAATAAAAGCAATTGCTCTGCTATAGCTACTGTGGTGCTTGAAAAAAAGAAAAGGTAATTAAATACCACAATTTCCTTAACATTGGCATTTCTGGGGAGAAAAGATCCTAAATTATCTCTTCAAAATAAAAGGATTCCTCATGGACTGTTCCATGTTTAAGAAGTAGACCTTATAATGGACGACTTCACACTCTAGTTGGAAAGTGTGTTGGAAGCCCGGCGATACAGTAGAAGCGGTGAACGTAGACGAGTTAATATACATATGGGGTAAGTGTTAAATATGCATGTTAAACATGGAAAATCCAGCCTCATGTGCGTGTATGTGTGAGTGTTTGCGTGAGTGCGTGTCTGTGAGTGTGCGCGTGCATGTGTGCGTGTGTGAAAGACGGAGGCAGATGGCAGAAGGTAAATCAAGGCCGCTGAGTGGAGAGCTCTGGTGACAGCGCATTAGAGCCTCTCTGAATGAAGTGCCACAAGCAGACAGTCAAAGTAAAGTCTGATCATATGCGGCCGCTGGTCCTGTCAGACAACCTTAAAAGCAAATGGGGCCTAAGTGCTACGCGGCGCCGAACGAGCCCGATATGACAGTTGGACCCAGCACCGCAAAGACAGGGGGAGAATGGAGGTGTGTGTGTGTGTGTGTGTGTGTGTGTGTGTGTGTGTGTGTGCGCGCATGTGTGTGCGTGTGTATGTGTGTGTGAGTGTGTGTGTGTCTTTATGTACCTGTGTATATTTTTGTGTGTGGTTACGTTTGTGGTGTGTGCATATGTGTGTGTGTGTGCGTGTGTATGTTTGTGGTGCGTGCGTGTGTGTGCATGTCTCTGATCCATCCTCCCCATAAGAAAGGGGGATGATGAGGCGATGAGGACCCAGAGCATGGATCTCTCAGGCCCCTATCCTGCTGTCCTCTTAACAATAGAGGTTTCTGACAAAGTGTAACTCTGGCCCATGTCATCATCATTCACATCATTATAAGACTCTTTAAAAGCCTTTATGCCACTCTTGCAAAAAGTCAAGAACACGTACGACACTTATGATGTGCTGCACGCATCATTGCCTTTACCTAAATCGCATCCTAGTTACCTAGGTACCATGGTCGAAAGAAAAATGTTTTCATAAATGACTTCAGTGTATGAATCATTAGGTAGAACAGGCCTGTCCTGATACATCTTTAATGACTTGAGGGTTCTGTGGCCTTGAACACGTAGTGCCTTGTTTACTTCTGTCGGACCCGTGCGGAAACACAGTGTGCTACTTTACGCTTCCATTAGGGTGTGTGTTCAGGCCTGTGCCCACTGTTTAGACCGGCTCAGAGGTACTCTGAGCTGTTGGAGTTTGGCCTCCCACATATTCTCTCACAGACTTATATACTGTCCCCGTGGGCCAGCATGCCTTACCTCTGATGTGAAAGAACACTTTCATAAGTGCCCCATTGGACTAGGGAAAACACACAAACAAAGAAATATTCCGGCATAGATTGAACCGTGTTGTTCTCCACCAATTTGTTAGGTAGGTGGTATGAGGGCAAATGGACTGTTTTTCCCAACTGGAGCACTATACACGCTGAAAAGTGTACAAGACGAGTAAAACACGCACATCTAATATGGAATCATCATTAAGGCATTAAAAATGCAAACGTTTCTTCAGACCGTTTAGAATTCCTATGAGAAGACACTTCCTCCTCGGCCCTGCTCTGGCTGTTGACCATTTGAATGAGGGCCTTTAACATCACTCATCTAACGGCTTCAACCTCTGGCACTGCTCTGAAACACAATTTAATCCAAGTAATTATTGAAAATCTACGGCAGAAGAACAAAAGCAGAGTCTAAGTGGCTCACCTTTTTGTAACCCAATGACACAATAACAGCCTTTAAAGCCCGTTCTTGGAAAGGCATCAAGCTGAACGTAACAGAGAGTCTGAACCAGCAGAAACAGCCATTAGGAGCAATTCAACTGCATGAAAGTCGTGTCAGACAGGTCCAATCCTGGTGACAGATGCCATTATAACCTGTAAAATGTGATACTGGCACTTTAAGGTCATATCACCTTACCCTTCAGCTCTGGCAGGTTTTAGCCCATCTGCTATCTTTCAAACAAGGGTTGACCTTTGTTTGAATTCATGTAGACAATGTGTTCAAAATTCTTAGAAAAACTATTTCATGCCCCTCTCTTTTTGGAGAAATATGTTTTGTCAAACACGGTTTCATGTTCGTACAGCAGAGATGTCCGCTAAGCGAACACTTTTCAGTCCTATATTGGCCTTTGATTAATAAATTAAGACATTTGATTCCATAGTCAATTCTGTAAGGTATAACGCTATTAAAACAAGGAACATTTTGATTATTTATTTGATACAACCAAAATTCAAATGGCAATTATGACAGACTTGGTGTAATCACGGAATCGGGTAGTTCGTTTTGTCAGTGTCAACATGAAACCATGTCCAAAAATGGATTCTGTCTTGGTGCAGATAAGCAGGCTCCACTGCACCAGGCTCATTCAGAGAGAAAAAAAAAACGCACAGGTCACAAGGCAGCGACTTGCATGTTTTCTTATTTTTTCACCCACTCCGCTCTATCCTCCCCCCTCTCCGCATCTTTTTTTTTCTTTTTTTTCTGAATGCCACCCAAGAAGAGATTAATCATGAAGGGAAAACTCTACTTCACCCTCTAGCTGCAGGTCACAGTTCTTATTTCGTGTGGAATTGGCTTTCGGAAAGCAGAAGGCCTGCCCGGGGGGCAGGGACCTGATATGAGAGGAATTTGAGAATGAAGCAGAGGGGATTGATTAGCCCACTTCATATCCCACACTCTGTAAGCACAGTCCAGCTGCAATCTAACACACCGCTGAGCTGAATAGACAAGAGAAATTGGATTCCTTCCTAATATTTAACCTTCAAGTCAGCTCTAACAGCTGTTGATAGCTCGCTTTCCCAGGTAGTTACAAGGGGACTTCTCCTATGCTGTGTTTGAAACAGCCCAGGAAAATAGAGGAGAAAAGTAGAAATGTGATTACTTTTCCATAAGTTATTCAATTTCGCTGGGGCCAAAAAAAGAAAAAGAAATGGCAGGAATGCCATTGAGGCAGATCCTTTGCACTGCCACCACACTGACTGGAGGATTGAATGTATGACTTCCACTCATCTGAGCATGCTGTTTGAAATACGTACATATGACTGCAAGTGCAAGTACACTATTTTTCACCATCCCCCGCCCACACACAAACATATGCACATGCACATCGGTAAATATGACCATGCACACCAGACACACACACACGCACCAGCACACACAAACACACACACGCACACACAGAGCAGTGTGCAGCTAATGGGTGGATTGCATACTGCCATAATGACTTTAATATTACTTGTCAGCAAAGACCTCTTTTAGAGTCAGAGTGAAAAGCTTTCTGAAAAAAGAAATCCAATAATTCATTCGGTTCTTTCTACCTCTTTCCAGTGACAGATGTTGGAACAAAGGTCCATGGAATCACTTCCCTAGCTCTTAGCTCTCAAGAGTAACATGACATTTAGATTTCAGATTTGGATGGGCGATTTCCTTTCAATTCGACTTAATCCAGAGCACTATATGTATATATATATATATATATATATATATATATATATATATATATATATAAAGGAAAAAGTTGATATGAGAGGTGCAACTCGATAGCAGCTGGATTCTAATAGACAAAGTATATGATGTGAGTCATTTAAAGAGCAAAGTGATGCGTTGCATTCATCAGCACCCAGCAGCAGCCCCCGCGCCGGCCCTGAGGGAGGGGTTGACGAGGGAGCAGGATGTCGCCAGCCTCTTCTCAAGTCATTAAGCCATACAGTTTATTCCAACCTAAGTGTTGCCCATTTAAATGAGCACATTAGCAAATGTCTTATGATAATTCGGGAATTTCAAAGATTGCAGAACCCGATTCATTAGTAGACTCGCACATTTTATATTAGCACCTCGTGCGGTTCCAGCACTGACTGCCGCACTGCCCCGAGATATGGAGCTTTTCCCTTCATCTCACACCTCTACACACACGGGCAAGTCCTGGACACGGGTGCACTGTGGCAAGGCATGCAGTAAAACTTCACAAACATAGATTTCCATTACACTTAAAAGGGTGAATTTAAGGTAAATTAGGCAGTAACTGATTTTCTTCTGTGTTCCCCAAAAGATTTGGGTCAATTTCTCGGGCATATTTCAGGCATGGGAAAGCAATTCAATAAAGTAGTCTGGTACAAATCCATAGATAAATGAAGCTTCACATTCAATTACAGTGAAGATTTTATCTTTACTTTTCAATTGTTTTGTCAGTTAATCAACACTGAGTGTTTCTTAATTCATCAAGGGTTGTCTAGCTGAGTATAAATGTGTGTTGGATGATGAGGAGAGCAGAGAGACAGAACTAAAAGTAGAGGGACAAAGATAAATACAGAGCAGGATGGACGATTCTCCAGTGTAAAGCCTTTAGCTATGTATGAGGAGGTGACTGCAGTGTTTATATTTCAATGCATTTCTCAATTTACTGTCCTTATATGCAGAGTAGGCACTTGAGTCAAATCAAAACAGAATTACTGCTAATATAATTTATATTCACTTCTGCACGAACATAGACAACTAGGCTGGCTAGGCCTTTATTATTATGTCTTGTTATTTCATTTATTTATTTTACCTCAATATATGGGACATTTACGGTTGAGAACACAAATCTTTCACCTGGTCCTTCAAACGGATAAGAACTGACTGTCGGCATTCTACCAAAAACAGTATTTTCGCAATAATAAACGTTCTGTGACTTTAACTAGGTTTGTAACAGAAAGTAAAAACAGGCGTCCAGCCGAGCCCTTTGAGTTGCAACATAGCATTGAGAAAAACAAGACACCGAGCCAACCCACAAGGGACTTCCAAGTGGGGACCAGGAGACTCTTACTTACAACACAGATTAATTGGGAGAAAAATGACTAATTCTGACATTCTCCAGAGATCCTTTCATCTTATAAATAGTGGCGGCAAAGTTGAGCATTTTCCTTAAGTAACACAACACTACAGATGATAGGATTCGCTGGGCTCATTCCCAGCGGCCCGGCTCCCTGCATGACAAAGAACACTTGTTTGGCAGCAGTATGAACCAGGTTCCAACATTGGCCTGCGCTCCTACCTCAGCTAGAAGCCTGCCCAATTTGCATTCTGCCTTCGCAGACTGGGGGCAACACAACCAGAAGGGAACCATCGTCCCAGGGATGGCATGGCCTACCCACCTATGAATTAGTCTCTACTCCCCTTAATCTTCCCCTTTGTTTCCCCAACATCACACTTTCCCCAGTCCATGTAGCACACACACACACACACACACACACACACACACACACACACACACACACACACACACACATATTTGTCCCTTGGTTTCATAACACCCAAGGTTCATGCAAAAGTGAGACTTCTTTAATTCAACTCAAGTTTCCCCAATCTAATTACCACACATTATTTTCCCCCTGGTGCTGCTGTGTGTGCCAGGGTGAAACCACTATTTTGTTCAAAATCAGCACCAAATATGTCCTTTGGTGTGACACAAAAACAAAAAACTTAATATAACAAATATAACAAACAGCTTTAAGCTTAATTTGAATTTAATCTCACAGTCACAATGCACCATTCCAGCCTGTATTTTACCTGTGTAATGCTTTTAATCAATCAACAGCTAACATACTGCTTATATAATGTAATCTATTGTGTCATTAGGAGACTCAGAGGGAACCCTCTACCTTCTAATCATGAATCATGAAATAAAAGAACTAACCAAACTGCTGTGGCATTCACTCAAAAGTCTGTTGCTCCAACACTCGTCCTTTACAGAAAGTCTCATGCAGGAAGGTTACATCATCTGCTTTAACTCCAAATGACAGTATTAATTTACTTCTGCCTACAAGAATTCATATACCCATCACATTTTCTAATTAAATATAATTCTGAGGCCTATAAAATCCTGCTTCATCCAAACACAATCTTATTTTTTTTCATTTGCTTTTGTACATGATATATGACATCAAGTCAATAATTTATTAAATTACTTTTCCTCATTCATTTTCTACTATCTATAATTGATCTCTCCAGTTGAAATTCTGTTGTTCCTCTTACTCAGCCAGTCTGCAGAGTCTGCGTGACATCACTGTGAACAGAGTGCACCCCCAACCCCCTTACACACGCACACACCCTCACACAAACACACATATAGTGACATATCTTAATCATCATCATCATCACACCACCACCACCAGCAGTCTTCTTCTGTAATCCCCACTAAAATATCAGTAATGCACTGGACAAAAGTAGAGAGTCTCATGAATTGTTTTTCCACTTAATACAAAGCAGAAGTCTATGCTCTATTTTCTCTGGACACTTGACAACACTAGGTTTGAATGCATGTCAGGACCTCCATTTCAAATGTGCATTCCATCAGCTGAGATGATTCTGGTGTTTGCGGTTATACAGGTTGTTGTAGTAAATGGGATTTTTTTGTTTTGTTATGAATTAAAAAAGGTATACTTTTAAGCATATTCAACCAGAATCAATGTTATAATCAGAAAGGAAATGAAACACATGTCACGATCTGTAGCCGAGAAAATCTATTTAGAACCAAATCAATCAAATTAAAACAACATTATTACAACCCTTTCTCCTTTAGGATTATAATAACTTGATTTGACATATTACACATTTTCTATGCGCCTCTTTGATGCTAATTTTCATCCTTGGGTGGCCATTCCTGTCTCAAGTAATGCTGAAATACAATATTTTAGCTTTGTGCGCATGGTAATGTGTTTACAGCCTTCATCAAGATGCCCATTAAAAGATAAAGTGATCAGGATTGTCCCAAATGAGACATCCAAAAACGAATGAGAACTATGAGGCCCCAGATGACAGACGCTGACTACATTTCACAATAACACTCTTGATTATGCTTCAACAAAATGAAAGACCATTTAAAAAAGTATTAAGGTTTATGTAATTATTCAAAATGCTAAAGTATAATTTGAAGTGCAAAGACGCCAACAGTATGTATAACTATATTATACACATTTTATTTAAAAACAGAACCAACTAATGTAAAATGATTGCAGTTGCTAAACCCAATCAGAGAATAATAACACATGGTGGGAATGCTTTTAATCTAGGTCAGATTATATAACGTGATTGGTTGTTATGAGAAAAGGAACCAATAGGAGTTGCCCTGTATGTTTCTATGGGTGGTGAAACAATGAATGGCTGGCGGGATGCAGACATCCTGGGCTCCCTTGAGTTTAATTTGACTAAAGCAAATATTTGTCATGTAGTGTGAACATCACAGAAACCTGGAGATGCCGCTTTTGTGGGGAAAACTGTGATATCTTGGTTTAGGTTGTTTGGTAAAAATAAAATAAAATAAATTACAGTTATGTTTATACAGTGCAGCAATATGTGAATCATGAAACTATGCACATCATTTATTTATTTAATTAATTAACTAAATGCACACTACAAAAAAAAGGTCAGAGACTACAAGGTTGCAAGGAATTTGATGGGGATTGCAATCATTACATATAATTTGCAATTTACAATTGGTTGTATTTGCTACATTACAAAAACACAGGTTTTGTACTACATTTGTACAATCTGAGGTGAAGTACCATCAGAAAACATTAGAAACATGACGATTGTGTTTTCAACTGTCTACCCCAATGCAGAAATGTGTGGCAAGCTCCTCCCCTAAAACACAAGGTTTGGTTTTTAAACTATACATGTCTATGTCAGTATGCACATATCAATATTAACCAATGAGGTTCTTCTAGTCATGGCCGACGATGCTGATTTAAAAGGTAATCAAAAAGAACCAAATTAGTAAACATTTGGCAGTGAAAGACTGCGAAAGTGACATCATTGGCCTATCTAGCATTGCAGTTAGCATTAGCCTTGTGACTAACAATCTTTTAATCTATTGCTACCTCAATTACATTTAGCCTACATGGCGAATAACATGTCATGTTCATATAATATATGACAAACCTGACGCAAGTTTAACGCACGTAAGCGTCAGCGTTTCATTTTTCCTGCCTTAAATGTTGAGATGAGAGAAAATCTTGATATTATTCAATCTATAGGGTTTACTTTGTACACTGATGCTTATGGAGTTGCCTTGACTAGTATTTTAGTAAATTAGGCATGAAATATAACCAATGGCAAGGACCATTCAAACTGATCTAGTAGGTAAGGTGTGATAAACCTTTCAAACAATAGATATATAACTTTTGTGAATACTGGACATAAAACTGGTGCAGCAATGGTTTGCAGTGACACAAATGACACGCCCTGGTAAATAAGCTTCGAAGTAGCGTGAGTTAACCGATTCCTCATACCACCTCATGCCAGCATACCACTAGCTTGTGTCTTACCATCACATCCATCACCATGCCGAGAACCATGTCAATGCTTGCCCATTTCCCCATTTGGAGCAAGCTGGATCAATTCATTTAAAGAGAGGGCCAGGGTCAGACATCCGTTTGAAAGATTAAAGTACATATATAAATATATAAATATATATATATATATATATATTGGCTAGTCATCTGATGGGAGGTCTGAGTGTTCATTGAGTCAATCAAACCTTGGAAAGACAAACTTACAGCATCCACTGGTCAATTTACAAGCAGCATGTTTACGTGACATACCATGAATAGCGTGTATATATTGCTTGCTTTTGCAATAGCTTTCTTGCTTAGTTACTATTACAGATTTCACCTCATGCATTTGCATTGGATGAGGCGAGATCCCTACCAAAAGAGATACAAACACATCGGAGCAAAGTCCTACGTATAGGCCTACGTTCCAAAATGTCACCAGGTAAGAACTGCGCTACGGGGTGTATGTTAATCCCACGTATCTCCAATCTCCATGCCGCCCCTCAGGCCACTCGCGCACCGAATCAGAGCATGCTCTGATTCCTGAGTGTCACTTGTGTCCACCTGAATTATTGTTTATGAGCAATGCAGCGGAAGGAGCAGCATGCCTTTTCCTGAGTGTCCGTGTCCTTTGATTGATTGTTAAGTGTTGTCCAGGAGCCCATTGCCGGGCTCCACTTAACAGCCTGCACCGCAGAAAGCAATCAGCGGATGTTACCGAGGGTCTC
The DNA here is from genome assembly GCA_026745465.1 of Lota lota. Taxonomy (NCBI): domain Eukaryota; kingdom Metazoa; phylum Chordata; class Actinopteri; order Gadiformes; family Lotidae; genus Lota; species Lota lota. Next base: position 12,756,941 of record JACYXH010000659.1, on the reverse strand, counting down.
GTGGGGGTGGCTCAAGTTATGATGGATCTTCAGTGCACCTCTGAAGATGACGCTCTGAGAACTGGGCTTCTCACACACACACACACACACACACACACACACACACACACACACACACCGGACAGACACAGACAGACACACTCACACACACACACACACACACACACACACACACACACACACAGACACACACACACACACACACTGGCTGACTGTCCTCCACCCAGGTCAGCAAGAGGACTGGCCTCCGCCCTGAATGTCTGGCATGATCAAATCAAAGGAACATTACACACCCACACACCCTTTCACTGATTTCAAGTGCTTCCTCACTAAAGAGAGAGCATGTGCATTTTGGAATGGGGTTGGGCTCTGTGTCACATAATGTGTGTATGAGGGAACACACGGAGACTCCACCATGCGCCACCGCGTAGCATCACAGGCTTAGCACGTGTGAACTAGCTGCGCTACATCCTAACAGTATATCAAGGCGTGTATTGCATGTCTGCAGGTGCTATAGGACCTGAGGGGATCCACACACGCACACACACGCACACACACGTACACATGTGAGTGTGTGTGAATTTGTGTATGTGTGTGTGAGTGTGTGCGCGAGTGTGTGTGTGTATGTGTGTGTGTGTGTGTGTATATATGTGTGTGTGTGTGTATGTGTGTGTGTGTGTGTGTGTGTGTGTGTGTGTGTGTGTGTGTGTGTGCTATCTGGTGCAGTGTAGCACTGTGTTCAGTGACCAGTGCCTGGTGTTAGGCTCATTACAGAGGGATCAAAGGGACACGGGCTTCATAGCAGCGGGGGACTCTCTTCAGCCCAGCGAGAAGCCACTCCTCCTCTAATCTCAAAGGTCAAATTTGGTCATTCAAATATAAAAACAGCATCACAGCACTCTCTCTCTCTCTCTCTCTCTGTCTGTCTCACTCCCATAAACACACACACACACACACACACACACACACACACACATACACAGACAAACACACACACACTTTTGATCTGCAGGGGGGCTTCGTGATGGCTTGTTTTTTTTTTCTTCTCTTTCAGTAAACACCCAGTCATTTGGACCACAGGAGAAGCTATGTATGTGGCACATCAACAACACACACACACACACACACACACACACAGACTGTGTCCTGTATGCTCTAAAGATGTGTCTTAGTCCCCCATTGTTCAAGTGAGAAGACAAAAGGCCTGGGAGTGCTCGGGAGCTCGGCCTGCTCTCAGGAAATGTACCAATGTCAAAGCTATGAAACACTTGGGGTGTGTTAATTGGCAATATAGTCTAAAGGTTTAGAATGTAATGCGCTGTTGGCAGTAATATACCCACCAATGATCTTGCCGTGGAATTTCGTTTTTATTCTTCTGCTATCTGAATGACACGGTGAGTGGACAATGACCGTGGCTGCTAATAGCACTGCAGTGGCAACAGCAGTAGTTCCTCAGCATCCCAGCAGCTGCTCTGCACTCTATATTGGCCTGTTCCTCAAATGGAGGGGGAAGGGGAGGGGGGAGCCACCTAGATGAGAATTTTGTGCTTCAGTGGCTATTGAAAGATGAGGCAATAAACTGCTAAACTTGAGTAATCACACACTCCCTGAGGATTCTCCCAAATAGGGATGGTCAAAAACCTTGAAATTTGAGCCCCTCGCACACGACCAAGGCTGTAACATTTGATGAGATTCATTATTGTCGGGAGCTGACTACAAGTGTTGTGTGATTACTGGGCCCTCCATTAAAAGTTCCCACCAGTGTGCATTTCCACCATGGAACGTCAATGGGATTAAAATCTCAATTCACTCCAGTCAATTCTCCAGTAACTAGATTTCATTAAATGCAGGCAGGGAGGAAAATGGACTCCAATGCACTGAAACAGCTGGAGTATAAATTATAAAAATGCACTTTCTGCTAACTGAACACACCTTCAGCTTGCAGATGCATTATTATTTAATGTTCAGAGTAGCTGGTTTTATGTAAATTGGAATCTCTCTATTCTCTTCAGTCCCCTTCTCAATGCCAGGTACCTCCAAACTAAGCAAAGGGGAGATTATGCAAACCAATTAACATATGAAAATAACGTATTAATATACTGTCTCTGAACTGTATCCAATCAGTTCCTTTTCACTGGCGTGTGTACAAAACAATTAAAATTAAATTTATACTGCTCTTCCCTAACATATTCTGTTGCAAATGGAATGACTGAGCAAATGCTGACAAAAGTTTTACGGGGCCATGTTCTTCCTTAAAGGCACACTGACTTTAAGAATATATACAGGAAGCCATGCTAATATATTCCACTCTTTGTTTCTCCCTAATGATGTGTGCATCTTGAAACAAAGCAGTGAAATCCATAGTGGTAGCCAGGTGCTAATGAATGGCTTACATTATGCTGTCCACTAATTACTGCCGCACCATAAATAAAACACAAGACAATCAATTAGCGGTGGACGTGTGTTTGTTAGTCATGGGCAGCTAGCAGCTCCGGGCTACGACTGTGCTACAGAGCAGGTTCTTCAGGGCGTACTTTTAAAATGGGGACGAAGGGTTCAGATAAATCACGTTTTGATTGTTAGGTAAAGCTCTTTAGGCAATCCATTCTTACTCGTAAGGATTACAAGTAAATTAATACCTATGCAATTTCAACGAAGAGGGAGGCAAAACCTTTTAAGGCACACCAAGAAGAAAGTAATTTCCACTGAATTAGACAAAAGAAATCCCATAGCCAATCATTTCTCTGACTTTTAGTGAAGCTTTGCAAAAAGCTCTTCTCTTCCAATTTACACACAGCACATCCAGTTTCCCAGACACAGACTGACTGACATATCACACTTGATGTGAACCAGGGCAGGGGAAATCAGGGTGCATTAACACTGTATGTAGAAGACACTAACTGAATAATCTTAGCATTATGTGGCCCCTGGTCTGGACCTATCTGCCTAGCTGGATGCATAATTTCAGCATTAATGCAATTTACATTTTAACACAGTCCCAAAAGTAAACTGATTAGTAGATAGTTATCTGCTAATGTGCCAAGAGGACCCCCATGTCTCCTGCATTGAGGAAGAGGGAGGGGGATTACACATGACATGGTTGGCCTTGTAGGGACACAGACTCAAAGACACAATGCTTGCCAGGAGCAGAGTGAACACAGTGAGTCTAACCACACAAACAGGCACAGACACACACATATGCGTGTGCAGATGCATGTGCGCGAGCAAACGCACGCGAGCGAGCATCCAAACACAGACAGACACATACAGAAAAACACACACACACACACACACATGCACACACGCATACACAAACACACACACAATTGTGCAAAGACTCTTTTGAGGTAAATGGCCGCCGTTCAGGTTTGCTAGTGTAGCATTTCTGTCTAGCAAGATCCATCTTTCTTCTTTAGTCTCAAGGACCTTTAAACAGATCATACCAATAAGGAGGAAGAGCCCCTACAATAAATCCAAAGGGTATAACAATAGGCGCCCCTCTGTCAGTCGTCTTTTCTTGCCCCACACTCCTTGGTAACTTCTAAAAGTACATGATTATGTCAAGTTTGAAGATCCCTTTACTTTTCCAGTCAATCTAACATTCAAATAGAAAACAAAAAGAAGAAATTCTAGTCCATCAAATGTTTTATTTTATCTCATTCCCTGCAGAGTTCCCTCTCTTTCATACAACAAATCCATGTTCTAAAAGATGACAGAAGCCCTTTAAAAAAAAGTGCAACAGAGTTGCAGTCCCATGATGCAATGCTCCCAGTGGTTACATCTGCTCTGTTCTTTCATCTTTCTCCATTGTTAGGTGGGAGCTGTCACATTAGGGGGAGAATGGTGGCTCCTTCCCACCCCCAAGAACCCCCCCTCTCTTTCACCATTCCAGCAGTTGGCAGGGTGGCAGGCCCATACAAAGGAGCGTGCACCGGGCGCAGAGGGGAGCACCGTTAGAGGAAAAACAGTTTGGGAATTAAGGTCATTAATTTTCCACTTTCAAGGGCTGCCACACAGACGGAGATAAAGTCAGCATAAATATTCTGCCGAAGTTTCTCCTGTTTTTCTCCACTCCCCATTTCCATCGGCAGCCCATTTATCTCTGCGCTGTCAATTAGAAGCAAAAGCAAAGAACTAATTAGGAACTGTGCAATTTTAATTAGCTGTTTTGATAATTAAAGTAATTGGTTCCCTTGTGTTCCTGCAATGTGCGCTGAGAACTTTTTTGATATCTGGGCAGCAGATTTCCCATCCGTTGGTTAATTAGTCACTTTTGCATTAAAAAGGAGCCTTCCTTAATAGCCTTAATTTGCAGTTGAAAAGAGAATCTACCGTCAATAATTTGTGTAATTGGTAACCGTTTGATTGTAATTTAGAGGCAAGGCCGGACAGCTTGGCATGTCTAATTCCTAATGACTAGGATTAAAGTTGGATTAAATGTTTGGGAAAGGAATTCACTCTCCCCTTCTCCTCTACCCACTAAATGACACCTTGTCTGCATTAGATTGGTCCTGAAATTCAAATAGACTAGTTGAACAGCAGGGCTTACATTCTAAGTATTACTGCACGTACACGGTCTAACTGTCACATTACAATTTAAAACATTTCCATAATGAATCCCAGCTATCTCCCGAACTGTCAAACCTAGAGAGTGAAAAATGCCCTGAAGTAATTTATTCTGTAATCTGAAATCGTAGTGTCAAACCCATATGTGTACACAACACCCTGGTTGAGAACATACAGTGATCCACCACTAGGAGGAGTAGAATCTTAGCTCTCAAAGAAGATATACAGTTCCCAACTGTACAATGATACTTTGTCGTACTTGGCATCACTCTCTGGGCATCAGGCAAGCAATTCATTCAACTTAAACATTGTTTCAAGTAATAGTCATGGAGAGATCACAAGTTACCGAGTTTGAGAGTATAACATATGAACCCCAGATTACAGGAAGATATAAATGCATCGAAGAGGACATTTCTGTCTAATACTGCTGGCTATAGTGTTGCTACATGTTTGTTGTTTGTTTTTATAAGCTTGAAGGTAAATATATGTTTTTGAATGTTCTAAACAAAACTGTATCCAAGCAAACTGGCCACTACACTGTATACACATCACTCTGCGACTTAATTACCAAAAACAATCTTCTGTATTTCTTTTATCCACAGAGCTCTGACAGCACCCTGATTAAAAAGCACCATTCATCCCACTTAGCTTGAATACAATTAAGGGACATGGCTTTAAAAGCCCACCCCGGAGCCGCTACCCATCATACATAAAAGGAGCACTCTCCATTGAGGTCTGCCTGTAAATATCATGTTTGATATGAGGTTTTAATCTGCTTAGCCATTCTGAACTATAGAAAGGGCTCATCCGCTCTGTGAAACCCCTATCCAATGGATGTGGGCCTGAGGACGAATGGAAACACAACACTAGTGTGCTATCTGATTAGGTGGGGTTAATTACGGGAGCACTGTTTTGTAGTGGCTGCATGTGAGAGCCGCCCATAAATAGATGGGCCTGACTAATGTGTGCTCACAAATGAATTTTAATTAGCTGAGTATCAGAGACGCATGGTCTGTTTCTTTTTTTCACCCAACTGACCCAGTAGTTGGCTGAGGAGTTGGAGAGGGTCTGCACCCAGGCTGTCCCTGCAGAGCGTGTGCACCAGAACATGGCACAACCATGGCGAAAGGTGAGAAGTGTCATGGACGCGACGAACGAGAGATGGCATGTCCCTTGTACTTTTTTTTTTTTCATGTTTCGCATTTATTAGATATGTAGATGTTTCAACAATCAAATGTCAAAACCGCAAGTCAAGATCAGATGACACCAAACCATGTTTTCCCCCTTCTGCGCTCCCCCTTCCCCCCTTTTATGATTGTATTAATTATATGTCATTCGTTTTGCTGGAGGTCAGCAACCATCCCTTCTTGGTCATAAGTCATCAATCTATGTGACTGTGGAGATGAAAAGTCAAGCATGTCAGCAAGGAAACCAGTCAGAGAGGGATCAGACCATTGATTTCCCACTCACCCAGTCTCAACACAGCCTTCTAGCTTGCATGGGGACTCCAGCAATCACTGGGGGTAATGTAGAGCCACATGCACTTCATATGGGCACAATACATTAGTATTAAGGGGAAATAACAATATGTGCACAGTGGATTCATCCTTTGCAATATAATCCACATGGTGATTGTAATGTTTTGGGAAGTTGTGTTTTACTGCAGCTGAACTTCATTTAAAATGAGGATATTTCTAATTTGACAAATAAGCATAATATCTCAATGATTAGGCTACTCAATGATAGTGGGCGGTGGAAAGCATTGCAACTGGCCTACTCCAGAATGTAACAGAAGGCAAGGACAGACTGAGCGATCGCAATCACACACACACACACACACACACACACACACACACACACACACACACACACACACACACACACACACACATACACACACACACACGCGCGCGCACGCACGCACGCAGCCTGCTGGCTTCTGACAAACCAGCATTATTGTAACATACTCCGCTCCACTCTCCTAAATGGCCAATCTTTGTTGGATCTCACCCTTAATTGGTTAACAGTCTCTGCAGGGCAAGTGAAAGTGGTGCTATTTAAGGCACCACCATGAAACAGCAACACTTTCATCTTGGCAATAACAGGCAACAATTATATTACCAGATTCGAAACTGAGCCCGCTATCTATCGCTAATCAGAAACGCAGCCCATCTGTTCTGTCTTTTTTAAAGCAACTGTTTATGTATGTATGATAAATGGGTTTGGACACTCCAATTACCACTATAGTTATATGGTGATGAATAGCCTTCAATTAGATGTTATTTATATTAAATTCAACAATTAAGTATTTTGTATCTATAGTTGAACAGCAGCCAACACCAAATCGGCTACAATAATAAGGCCAACTCTCTCAATCTCTCGTTCTCTGTCGACAAAAACACACATGTGCATACACATACACCCCAATGTGCAGACGTGCGCTCCCTTTCTCTCTATCATGCATTTTCAGACTGACTGGAAGACGGGTCAGACACGCGCGCGCACACATGCACGCATACTTTCCCTTAGCTGTGCTTTTGTGTTTTGTCAGAATTAATGAGAAAAGTTCCCTTGCCCTAGGGGTAATTAGTGTCCTTGGAGTTAAATAAGCTAATACTTAGACACCTCTGGCACAAGCAATTATGTTTGTGTATTGAATAATTGATTCAAAGAGGGGGGAAGGGCTGCTAATCAGATCTGAGCATAATGAATTGATTTAATTAACAGGGGAATCCGAGGGTCTCTGGGAACTGCGCGCATTTATTCAGAAGCAGAGGCGAGCGCAGCACATAAATTGTGAGGGAGGCGGTGTGAGTACGCTTTTAGCAGTTGTCAGATTTGCAATTGGATTTGTTGAATATAGTTGCCGTTTCGGAACAAATGAGAACAAGGAAAGAGAATATTACAGCGAGGAGAGCTCAGTCCTTCAGTCGGAGCTTTAGATCCGTGCGCGTGCAGTTAGACGAGAGTAGATTTATAGCTTTTCGGCTTTTCGCATGGAATTGAACAGGAGCAACCAACGTTGTTTCACTCATTTATTTGCATTATTTCATAGTTTGGAAAGGCGAATTTCCGAGTGCACTTCCTCGTATTCAGCAGGCGAATTGCCGTTGACATTACGAAGCGTTTAGACGACAAACCCATCTTTCGAGGGTTTCGCGGTTATCGAGCCGCACGAGTCAAGCAAGCCGCGCGCTTCAAAGCCATTTGTGAGCAGCCCTTTTTCCCGCTGGAGTCGAGGACGGATCGCCTGGGTTCGGACTCCTCGTTCCTCAGGACGATGGTGTTGGATAAGGAAGAGGGTGAGTAGCCTGATATCGCCGCTATTCGGAAGCTATCACCTCAACGTCAGGGCAGAAACTATTGACATTCGGCACGTTGTGTACCCCGGTCACCACGCCACGAGAGCCACGTTTCCCCCTGTTTTGTTACCTTGTTTGTTATGGGGGGGGGTGGGGGGTGGGGGTTAATATCCAGTCATGAGCAGCCTACGCATGTTGTGGACCAACTTCCATATTTTTTGGACTTGGGCAACACTGACAAGTTTGAGAGCGGATCGTCGGTTTTGTTCCGTTTTCATTATGTCGATCATTTCCTGTGAGAGTTTGCGTGTATCAGTCTTTGTTCGCGACTAGCAAATGACCGTAAATATATATACACAGGCGAAATGGAGCCTATTATATATTGATAGATGCTGCTTAAACATGGACACTGTCCTTTTACCTCCGAATGCTTTTGCGTCTCTGAAGTTAGCGCGGCAGCCTTTGACATCATCACGGGATAGCAGATGACATCGGAGTGCTTTTAACGTGATTACAAATTATGGATAGCACGGAGCAACGTTCACTCAGACTCCGTCGAAATAGGCCTACTTCCATTACTTATCTATTTTAATGTATTTAGGTTAATGGGCGAGGCAATCTAATTAATTTCAATTTCAATCCAACTCGCCTCTAATGACGTCCCATTTTGGATGGAACTAATGTTGAGTAGGCTAGATGTGCAGGCCATTTATTACACCAGTTATACCTGGCAGCTGGCACTTAGTGCACACTTTTTACATTAGCAAGGCGTTGTTTTAAACTCAGGAGCCCATACCAAGCGTAGCCAATGTTTATTTGAATGGTATTGTAAATTCTTGCGCTTTTAAATCACATCATTCTTCCGGTAAGTCTATGTTGAGGCGTGTTTGTCTGACTATATGCCGAACTGGAAAGCTCCACTCTCACAACATCCACCGATCTTAATAGACATTTCTTGTAATCTTTCAATAAATCTATTGCATTTGGTTTTAGCGGACACTCCCCCTCCCCTAGAGTAATGGGTGCATTTGTAGCCCATTATTTATGTTTGAAAATGGATATTTCATATGTAGTGGTGCATCCTTTCACTTAACCATCTAAAAACCAATAAAGGGATTGCGGCAGAAACATAAATTGGTCTGTCTGGCTGAATCCATGTTGTGCTGCTAATGTACCCAAATTAACTCAACTGTAAATTGCCTCCTTTGGATGTCTGTCTTGCTAAAAGTTCCCTATATGATTCATGATTTGGATTGCTTTTAACAGTTATTGGCTAAGCAATATGGTAAATGTACAAGGTGATGCAAATGGCATTAGTGGGAAAGGATGCACAGAAGCATGTAATGCAGTCAATACTACATTAACTACTGATGCTCAATTACAGAACCAGGGAGAGTGGCTTTTAGGAGCATTAGGACTTGCAGAAAAGCTGAGATCACCTGCTGCTCATTGCCTAAAAGCTTCACCCTTTACTTGCTGGTCCCGACCACAACAACTGTAGCTTTTTTTTTTTTTTAAGTAGTCAAAAGAGATGCTTGGATTGTGACGCACCCCCTGGCTATGGCTCTGAGTGTTTATTAGCTCTGAAATGAAAGGCTTGTCAATTAAACTCGTCGTGCCTAATGTAGATGCATAAATCAGTGGTTTTGTAGGAGGAAGACTTATGATAAGTGGCTTTGTATCAGTGCAGCAGCGCTTTGTCTTAGAATTGTTGTTCCTTAATGTGTGTGTGTGTGTGAGAGACAGACAGGTCTTTACGGCGATACTGAAGCGTTGTTGTTGCATAGACTTACTGACCTCTTCCAGAAGGAGCACAACAATCATGGGAACAACTAATTAACCAGACCAAAACAGAAATTAATCTTATTAACCTACATCTCTGTCTCAGCTTCAGTAGGTCAATATTGTTGCTTACTGTTTCTCTATTTTTATAATTATGCAGACATAAACAGGCTATTTTAAGCTAATGGAAATAGAAACCCATGTTAGTTTCACTTTGCATATATAGTACATCTATTGTATAGTGCTTTCTGTTTTGAGGAACTTGCTAGAAACCCGTTATTTTAGGTTGAATGTTAGTTTCACTATTTGCAGATATAGTACATATATTATTTAGTGCTTTCTGTTTTGAGGAACTTGCTTTACTTCCTTTGTCCACCCCCCCCCCCCCCCCCCCCCCCCCCCCCCCCCACTCCCCCAAACTAAAATATACCTCATATAAACATTATTATTATTTATACTATATTATACTAAGTTCAAAACCATCTTTCATCATTACAAAGTACAGGACCAGTCCTCCGTTTGCTTGTACATTACAGTGAACCACCTGCAAGAATAAGATTGATATATTTTTTGTTGTGGGTTGGCTATTTGCATCATTGGACTCTTAATTAAAGATGTGCAGAAGTGAAGCCCCTCAATCCTCATATAATACATTTTCTGCTACCTTTGCTTTTTAATTTACAACCGTGTAAGCACCCTGTCCAATGGAATTTGGGCATTCATAAAGCATGTGATTGAAAAGCAATGTTTCAAATGAATACAGACTGGTGATCTGTCGGATGGTGTAATAAAATGTGGGCTTCAGGCTCCGATTTTATTTTGAAATAATAAGAATTGCTTCATTCTTTACTGGTGTTACCATGGTAATGCTGTCTTGTAGCAATGTTATATTGATTTAGAAAGTGGACAGTAATATTTCTTTTCTGTTATTTGATTTCTAAGGGTTGATTTCAAATTTTCAGTTGGAGATTACTTTTATTCATTCCTTAAGTCCTTTCACTTTTCCAAAGGAATGTAATTTCTCTGTCGCATTTTCTGTTTTCGCAGCTTATTAGTTTCTGCTTACTTCAAAATTAAACTTGGCTCTATTAAACATTGAAATTGCATCTATTTCTTGCCCTGGGCCCAAACAATATTATAAATGTATATTGTTTTTCAATATACAATTTGCAGCCACTTACCTGCATTGTTTTTAAAATAAAAAGGGAAACACAGAAAAAAACATTACAAATAAACAAAACAAAACTTTAACTGGTAGCATGCAGAAACACATTGTATGCGTTTTACTATCCTGTCACATACATGTAATATAGTGTATGTCAAGAACAATGTTTAGCTTTCGGCGCCAATTTGGTCAATCCTACTTTAAGAAACATTTAACATTTAACTACACATGTGCAACATATAACGTGCAGTTAAATGCCCTACATCATACATTTCATTAAAATCAATACATTTACCATTCACATTAAGTGTTTTAATTCCCTTAGATCTGAGATACTGATCTGGTGAGTGCTTGAGTTTTTCCAAAACTCAATTTTGTACCCCACCATGAAATGCTCTAGATCTCTATCATGCCATGATCGCTTCACATCTGTGAGTGTAGGAGATGTATATCACCTTCCATCATCTTAGTGGATTTCTAAGGGTACCGGATGGACCCCCCCCCCCCCCCCCCCCCCCCCCCCCCCCCCACACACACACACACACACGCTAAAGAGCACCCACCTGTCTCCGTATATTGCACTCATCAGGGTCGTACGCAACCTCAATGATGTGCTCCTGGGCTGATGAGAACGTCTTTTTTAAGATCACCCCACTGCGCTTCTGCAGCTACTGCAGTACAACACAGGGACTTGGCTGATGATATTATGTCATCATCATTTCTTTTTGTTTTATGTAGCCCTTTTCCAATGAGGTGTAATTGATTTTGAGGACTGTGTGTGCGCAGGCGTGTGTGTGTTTATATGAATGTGTGTGTGTGTGTGTGTGTTGCACACGTGTGTATCCTTCAGTCTGTCTGTTTACAGCAGTATGTGAAGACTCAGTTGCGTATCTGATCAAATGGGGAACTATTAATCAGGCTGTAAGGCCATATACCGATCTTTACAAACATTACTAAGAAAGCACTTCATCAAATCCAGAGATAAGCCTGTGTTGAGATAAATAATGTTAGAGGACCTTTTAAACCTATTCCCAGCCACCTTATCTGTCACCTGGAGCAGGAAGACACATGCAGACATGCGCCAAACGCAGTAGCTGTTGTAATATGCAACACTGTTGGTGATCCAACAATCAATCCCCATGGCATTTTAAACTTTTTTTGTATTTTCTCCTAATTTGAATAACCTGGATTATAGAAACCATTAGCAAGATGTATCTTTGATGCTTAGTGGTTAGCAGGTGTAGTACTGATACTATTAATTGCAAACACTTAATTATATTACATAGGGTACTTGATTACCTTACAGTGAGGATTTGCACATTTATACTCCTTTATGTTGTCATTTCAAAGCTGGGACGTTATGCTTTGACACTTGATGCATTCACGCACAAGTTTGTATCTGACAATACAATTAAAATAAACCTTAAATAATTATTTCAGGAAAAACCTGATGGTATTGTGTGATCGTGTGCTTCTAGAAACGCCTCCAGTCTTATACAATACAATACAAACACTGTAACTGTAGATTATTCATCATCACACTATGGTTGAAGTAATGTCTGTGAGAGCATCCCTCTGTCTCACAGCTATCCACATACAGCATGCTTACAGTTGTAGCTAAGAGATCGTATTGTCTTAATCCTTAAATAGTCATCGGGGAGCATTTAGGTTTAAAGGCAGGCAGGTCAGTTTGTGCGTGTGTGTGTGTGTCTGTGTGTGTGTGTGTGTGTGTGTGTGTGTGTGTGTGTGTGTGTGTGTGTGTGTGTGTGTGTGTGTGCATACTTTGAATACTGCATGTGTCCTGGCGGGTGTGCTATATTTGTACTGTATTCACAATATTTGTGTGTGTGTGTGTGTTCCTACATATTTCTATTTTCCTCATCAACTGTTTGCTTGAGAGATAATTATGAAGATTCAGAGATAATTATTCGCTCTGCTCTTGTTTGGATTGTTCTCATATCGAGTTGTTATACATTATGATGTGGTTACGAAATACAAATAATCTGTTGAGTTCGACGGTGTGAAACTCACATTTTAATTTGCACACTAAATATATCTCTATTAAAGTATTAATTTCACCATCAATCGGTAATGTGATCATACATAACATATGCAAGCAATGTTAAAGGGGAACCGTCACACTCTGTATTTTCTAATAAAAGATATTACTACTTCATACGAATAAAAATCTGTTTGCAATGGCAACTCATGGCAACATTTCTGCAAAGTAATTGGATAATTGATGTCTGGCCTGGGGTTTGCGTTCTCTATTGGTCTGATTTTCAAAATTACGTAGATGGTCCGAATTCTCAGCAAATCTGATGCGGAGTTGATGTTGCAGGCGACAATTTTCTTCACAGCACGCATATGAAGCAGTACTGTCTTCCATTAGAAAACTGCCGATCATGGCAGTACCCCTTTAAGTACGCGTCATGATGCAATAGCGTTTGAACTTTCAAATGTTTTTCTTTACACAAAGTATTTTTCTTAATCATCTTGATAAGAATTAAATAACTGCACAATCAATTTATGACATTTTTTATATATGATTTACTAATGTGAAAAAATATGCATCTTCACAATATATGACATGGTTACATAAAATGCTTGGCAATGCATCGGCATACTGAAAAGCCAATCGTGTTCTTCGTCGGCTAATCTCGTCGACAATATTCTGTCACCTTACCAGCTTTGGTAAAGGTTCTGCCCTTTTTGAAAAGGCCTTCAGCGCATGTGCCTGGCCAGTTGTTGGCAGGCCTGAGTTTGGCAACGCAGTACAACATCACGTCCAACTTCTTTCCCCCCAACTCCAGCCACTCTCATTATTTACAGGAGATGGGGTGTGGAAGAAGGGGGCTTGAATGACATTAGGAGGCCTGTCCTGCCAAATAAGTGACCCCTCCCCCCCCACCCCCCCCCCCCCCCCGTGGGGAATGTGCATTATTCAAGATTAAACAGTGTCACACAGAGCAGCACAGTGTGGTGTACCCTCCATTTTTCTACACACTGAGGAGCCTGAATGGCACACCTGTCTCCTGGCATATCCTGTGAAACAATAAGAGCACAGTAATTGCCAGGGAGGAACAATTTCATACACCACTTCCTAACCTTGTGAGTGACACACAACTTTAGAGGGCTAAGTTTGTTCCTCTCCGAATCAATTTTTAATGTAGACCAGTGTTTTTGCATTACTTACTTCGGCTCGGTGGCAGAAAGTGCCTATGCCAGGCCTAATGGTTATGCATTTTTTTTTTTATACATTTTATAATTATATATATATATTTTTATGTGATGAATCATGAAGAGGCAGATACAAATATTGTCCCTTTACTGCACTTAAAAAAAAATAGAGTTAGAGAAATAGATTGATTTAGCCGGCTATTCAAATGTTAATGCGTTCTATGGAGAGAGTGAACTGAACTTGCGCCTATGAAAATGAAGATGCATTCATCTCCCTGAGTTATTGACAGTTTGCCGTCACTTATATTGAAGTATGGTCAGGTAATGGCTTTGAAGGCAGGTTTATCCACATAGCGAGGCCAGACCCTCAGCATACAAGGACCAACAGAATGCCCACAGCTGATTGGCTGTGTGCAATGGCAGGCTTTCTCTTCTCTTAATGTCAAGCCTCAGGCACTTTTAAGATCTGTCTTCTCTCAGAGTCATCGTGGGTTTTTAGTTTTGGTAATCTAGAGTGATGAAACCCTGAATGTTCATTTTTTTTTCTGTATTTTCCACTCCTTCTCATTCATCTTATTCCTCCCGTCTCATTTTTCCTTCCCTCCTTCCCTCCATCTGCCTGTGCTGTTGACAGCTCACCTTCTCGAGCTGTAATCTCACCATGCTAGTAACCAAGTGTTGGAACCAGTCACTTTCTGTAATAACATGAAAACTCTGCCAGTTTCACGTCTGAAAATAAGCAGTAATGAATTTAATTAGAAAGCTGTTGCATATCTCTGCGATAGTTATTTTAATTAACCCCATGTGAATAAATTAAAAATAATAGGGACCTGGAACATGTGGGGAAAGAAAACAGGCTAATGAAGTTATCCGTTAATTGGTACGGCATCTGCAGCCAAACCACACTGAGCAGTGAGCCCAAGGAGCTAGGAAGAATGCCTTCTGTGAGCACGGCCCGGCTCTTTAGGAAAAGGTCCACAGGCCTCGGTAGCTGACTTCAAGTGTAAGAAATGCACCTCTGACGTGATGGAAATGACCGCGAGGCCGGGGGAGAAAAGACGAGCCTGTTCCAGGACGCTCTGCTGAGACTCCCATTGCCGGGCTTGACGCGGGGCCAGTGTTATTGCAGCCCTAATGTGGCCGGCTCATTTGGAGCGGATCAGGAGTAATTATGGTGGGGAAAGTGGCTGCCGACTGCGGAGGTCAGGACACTTGTAACATGTGAAAAGAGCAATTATTCCAGGAGACAAAACCCTCCCTTATCCCGGGCAGGGCCAGGGTCAATGCAAGGGACGGCTGGGCTGTGTTTCGCCGGGCCTTATTAGCCAGTGCCGGCTGCGTAGTTTGAGAAAGTGCATCTTGTTAATGATGAACAGTCCCCTGCTCATGTGCAGCGGCCCCTGCCGCTCCGTCTCGTTCTCCCTTACTTACTGAGAGTGTTAATTCTGTCATAAGCAGAGCTTGCAAATAGACGCTCTTTCACAGGAGCCAGATATACCTCAAGCTGTAAATGTGGCTTACAGTAGTGCAGTATCATAGATGGATCTTAAATGGAGAACTGCTGGTCTCTGTCCAATTGAGAAATTTGTGTTTTTGTCTGCGGCAGCCATGTGTGTGTGTGTGTGAGTGTGTCCGTATGTGTAACCATTCATATATTTTATTTCGTTCTCTCCTTGCAATCTGCTCTAAGGATGGGGATGGGGGGGGGGGGGGGGGTAAATGAATCACAGAGTTGCCTGGATTGTTCTTATCTGTCTGAATACATTGAACGGCCCGCTTTCACTAAGCATGTGTATTCCAGCTGATATTGTTACCAGATGTCTTGCATTTTGTCTTGGCAGTAATGAGAGATGTGTCCATGGCTCAATTACAGTAATGACGGGAGCTGAATGAAAAGGACAGATTCGCACAGACAATAGCAAGACATCTGCCTGCGATCCCTATTAACCTTAGTGGTAGACGCCAAGCCCAAATTCTCTTTGGGATTGCCATGGCCACAACATTTACAGTGCTGGCTGAAAAACTAAAGACTGGGATTTCAATTAGTAACTATATCCCCCAGAGCTACAGATTCAATTCAGATCTTGTGTAATTCGGCAACAGTTTGGGATTTTAAACTGTTTAAAGACACATGTTTCTGTCTTGTTCTTTCCATGAGTTTTGAGTGAAGATTTTTATTCAGTTTTACTATTCAATGTTATAATAACACAGTATAGTATTCATTTACAGATTTTAAAATAATCCCCCTCTATTATTTTTGGCATTTCTGAGCTTTTTTCAGTTTTGTTATGCCTACCTGTACTGCTGGAAAATAAAATCAACCTTGGTTTTCTGCAAAAGTGGTTGAACTTTCAAACTCCTTCTAAAACTTGGCATACTTGGCATTACCTGTGATTATCCAATCTACCTTATGTAGCTCAACCAACCTTTGCAGCTAGTATAAGAGTGTGAGGACGTGCAGTATGTACAAACAATATCTAATCGTCCAACATACATTCTAGAGACTGCAAAAGTCTTAACAGTATCAAATCAAAATGTCACGATGACAAAGCGATCTATCCAACACTACTTGTTTAATGAGCATCCTCTATTGATCAATAACCTTGTTTATCGCTGCTTGTGGTGGTGTTGCATGCATATTCAACTATCCATACTACTGTGAAACGCATACAGAGAAGGATGTCAACTGAAAGCAGGAAGTACAACTGACTGGAGGCTTTAAGAGTGTATTTATCGGGTGTGCCCCAAAGAACAGTTTAAAGATTGATCCGGTCTAAGTAATGTCAGAAGTTCAGTGCATCAGTAGACGGCGATGATGGCGCAGAGGACGAGAACAGTTGTTTCAGTCTAACAGATGTCATTAATTAATTTACCCTGATGGTCCTCTGTGCATCGTATATTATGTTAGTCATGTGATGTCCGCACCGGCTCTATGTAGCTTGGGGTTATTACAGGCCTCCAGACATAGGTCATCACTCCTCTCCCAGAATGCTCGCTCACCTATCGTCCTGATAATGCAACAAAAAAGCCTGAGAGTACATCAACACCCCAGTGGGGTTTCACCAACACGTCTCATGTAACATATCAAAACATTTTTGATATGTTAAGCTTTAAATAAAAAACATAAGCCACAAAATGGGAGCTAGATGGTCAGTGGGCTTATCATACCTTTGGTACATTTGTAATGTGTGGCCCATAACTCATTTAGATATAAACTAAGGTTAATTCTTACCAAAATCATCTGAGCTACAAAATGACAATAAGTAAAGACATGAGAAATAAATGTGTCAGACTAAGGCAGCGAATAGTTAGACAGTTGTGGGAGGTAACTGTTGTGGAAACCTTTAAATATAACACAGATCATATAATAACAAAATAAGAAATATGATGACTAATAATACATCAGTGGTTCCCTTAGACTGTACATGAAATGAGAAAGGTCACTGTAGTGCAACACATCCCATTATTCTTTTGATCTATAATTTCCTTATCTGGGGAACATATTGCCATGTATATACGGTAATTGCATTTCATTTCTTAAAAATGTGTCTTGAGGTGTTTCAAAAGGCTTATTTTTTATTTAAAGCTTAACATCAAAAAAGGGATGTCACATTGATTGGATTTCTGATAACTGTACAGATAAGTGTATAGGTAAGAGTAAATGGGCCAACGAAATAAATTGGATCCTATCTCTATAATGGAAACTACATGGCCTGACAGATTCCTTAGGATACAAAAATAACACCTGTACATATTATCAGAAGATAAAAAGTAGAGATGGAAACAGGCACACATGACAGGCTCTTTATAACAAACGGTAAAGCCAAATAAAAGAAAAAAAGAAAAGATATTTGGCAAACAATGCGTTGTTCTTTTGAACTTTCAGAAGTCAAATGTGAGCGGACAATGATTCACGACACAAAGAGTCATTCAAGAGTCTTTCTTTTGGGTGACATGGAATGACACCGGAAGATCGGAGTGGACTTGTATCTGTTAAATGGATCGGATTAAGTGGAGACTGCTGCCTGGTTGGCCGCTGTTTCCTTTCATAATGCAGCTTTTCACTCCTCTAAACTTTCTGCTTCCCACTTTCAAACAGCACAGACTGATGACAGGTGCAAGGAAACATCTTGTGGCATTAAGGGACTTGGCAAGACCTTTGCTTTACACAAGCCGTCTATTCTGACACTACTCTTTGTTTAGAAACTTTATGCTTAATGCTTGCTACGGTATTACTGAATACATTTTACAAATGGTCCTTTTGATAGAAAAAGCCAAGCTTGTAGTTGTTGTTTGGGACCAGCTCTAGGAAGATTGGGATCAGTTTAAATACTTTTTGTCCCCTTGTAGATGTTGGAACTATTTCTGTATTGAGACGTCATCCTCTCCAAACGAGTGATGAAGCATAGACATCGCTGAAGCTGGTTTCAGTTAGTTTGTATCTAAGTGTATAGTCCAATAGAGCTTCAAACAGTGACAGACTCACAGGTTAAGCTATGGCCTTTGCAGACTTGATGTAAAACAAAAGTAAGATATGTTTTAAGGGTATACAGAGGGTAGGGTTCTCAACCAATTAGAAGTAGTACTATGGTGGTCGGGGGACGACCTTTGTGTATAATTAGTTTTCTTATTTAAAGCAAAGATTTTGAGTAGAATAACTAATTGGCTGTCATGAAAAGCAAATTAAAGAATTTTGTGTGATTCCACAAGGAAAAGCTTTAACCTGCGTCTCTCGCTCCACGCATTCCATCAAATACACATACGTGTGCACGCAAGGTAAATCAGATACGGATATACACACACACACACACACACACACACACACACACATAGGCATTTTTCCTCTCCTCATTAAGACTGTTTTTAGTTCTGTGGAAGGCTGTCAGGCGAGCCCCGTTGGCATACCTGCAGAGAGCTCCCCTAACAAGCCATGAAATGCAGGTAGCAGACACCGCCCTTAGCTAGTGTGGCATGCATTTGAAGCTTTTTAGCTTCATTTACACTGAACATTGGTATTTATAGTGGGTTTTGTGATCCTAATGTGCCAGCTTCAAGGGGTCTGTTTTGGGGAGCGCAGAGGTGCGGGAGCTGCAGGCCAAGCCCGGCACTAATTGATGCCTCCCATCAACATCGTAGGACCAATTAGCCTACCCTCTCTCCACTTCTGATAGAGGAAAAGGACGGCTCAACACCAGCCGAGCACTTACCCACACAGAAACCAAAGCCGTAGATTTGACTAACAAGCGCTCTTCTTTCTTTCACTTCCATTTTACAAGGGGAAATTCTAATTATATTACATTCATAGCATTACTGATGTGTGGAGGGCTAACCATTTTCTATAGCAAATCTGGACCCAATAACGTGCCTTTGTTAGTCCATCTGTGTAAGCACATATGTGCAAAAGCTTGTAAGCTTTGTGTATGTGTTTTTGTGTTTGTGTGTGTGTGTGTGTGTATCTGTGTATCTGTGTAAGCACGTGTGTGCAAAGGTGTAAGCTGTGTGTGTGTGTGTGTATGTGTGTATGACACATGTATGTGAGATGGTGAGATGTACTTCCCTATAGCAAAATAAACAGTAAGAGATAGAAGTTATATTTTTGGTGAAAAAACCCTAAAACCTGACAGGCGTAAAGAAAGAGCAGAGTTGCACGCAGGTTACCACAGCATCTCTGTTCAACACTGAGCCAACCCCAGCGCTCAGGGCAACACAGAGTGAATCCAACTACACAACAGCCCTATGTAGAGACACACATGTCATACATCCATCCTCTCCCCATGTACATGTCTGTGTTCCCTCACACTGCACGACACGGGAATACAAATAAATAAATGAATCCTCGACACTCGCACTCATTCTGGAAAGAAACACACCTTTTAAAAACACGTTTCTTTTCATTTCGTGGGGCTTCATAGACACAATGATATACACAAATTACCGATTGAGCCCCCTGCGATGCAGCACCCGGCGTTTCTTTTTTGAGAAATGTGTTCTGAAAGTAGAGTGGCGAGTGGCGTCCACTGTGTGTTCTTTTAGACGGATCAATAGCTCAGTGTGTGAGAGTGTCTTAAGAGCTGTTGTCTTGTGCTTTCAGCTGTGGCAGACCTGTTAGTGCTGCGGAGGGGAACCGCGTGCCCCTGCCTCTGTACCGGCAGTGGCCTGGGGGGGGCTTTTAGTCCAAACACAAATGTCAACCACACATACACTATTAGTGTTTAGTGCAGTTATTAAATGGACTTTATTTGTCCTTTAGGAGGCTAAGAGGCACACTTAAAGGGGACCTGCGCGACAGCGGGGCAATTTGCGGGTTTGGTTACTTAACTGGTTCGTTGCAGACATGTGTACGGATAAGTGTATAAGGAGCACGGGGGCTGTGTCTATGTGTGCTTTCTATGTGTGCTCGCATGTACAAATGCATGTGTGTGCGCGCATGCGTGCCTGAGAGAGATTGAGTGCACACTGAAAGGCACTTAGGCCATAACATATCTCACTGGGGTCTGGTAGCAACATTTTTGTGGTCACAGGCTTTTAAAAAGGTTAATGTTAATCTATACCAAACAAAGCCCATGAGAAGCTTTTACAGCTGTGGACAGTTGAGTGAAATGAAATGGTAGGAGGCAAACACACTATACAGCATGCTGTAAATACCGCAGTCAGCGAAACCAACAAATGCGTGCATGTGTGTGTGTGTGTGTGTGTGTGTGTGTGTGTGTGTGTGTGTATGTGGGTTCAAAGTCCTGAAATTACAACTGGATGTGCTTTGCTCTAAAGCCTGCACAAAGTGATCAAAATAAGTCGTATTCCTTGTATTACAGCGTGTTACCATGCAGTGGCGGTGGGGTGAGTAAGAGAGTAGTCCGCTGTGACCCGGCTGACTATCTACATGGAAGAGTGTTTTCTTTAATGCATATGAAAGCAGGGAGTCAGCGGGCTGTGGCCGAGGCGCCTGGACAAGCAGCGGCGCTTATCAAAAATAGAACATGAAAAGTCACTCGTGTTCCCGGGCAGTAAATCACACGTGGCTACTTGTCTCCTTATCGCTACAGGTGTGCCAATGCTCTCCGTCCAGCCCAAAGGGAAACAGAAGGGGTGCGCTGGCTGCAATCGCAAGATTAAAGACCGCTACCTGCTCAAGGCCCTGGACAAATACTGGCACGAGGACTGCCTGAAATGCGCCTGCTGCGACTGCCGCCTGGGGGAGGTGGGCTCCACCCTTTACACAAAAGCCAACCTCATCCTCTGTCGCAGGGACTACCTGAGGTAAGAGACACACAACCCCCTCCGAACCCTCTTCCCTCCCAGAACAGATAGGGGGGCTGCGCAACCTTAAAGACCCTTGCTGTAATCATGCTGCTCCTCCAAATTAAACAGGATTAGTTTTCCTGCGTTCGGTGATCACTGTGTCCTTAATAATGCCAGCTTGTTTTCTGTCAAATCATTGAATATCTGTTGAGAAATACTGTGCAAAAGTCCTGACATTATGAGACGATAGACTATGCTACACACAAACGCATTTTGTATTGCCCATTTATTTTTCTTTAAGATATCAATTTGACTTTACTCAATACGTTTTCCTTTTCTATATATGTTTGTGGTGGCATCAACAGGATACCTTTGCTTTATGAAAACCCCATTCTATAATATTCCCAAACTATATTCTGTACTAACTATAAATAAACATACTATACAAACTATACTAAACACTTGGCTCCCAGGATTTCCCGGTAGATCTCTCTCGATGTTTCTTGTCTTTGAAAGACAAGGAATAGGAATACTCTTAATTTGTGCCAATTAAAACAAAACCATATAAACTTAGTGTCGATGCACCTGTCACTGATCTAAAAGACAAAAACTGTGTGGTACTAGTATTAACGTTACATCACACATCTTACGTGTGTGAGTCCTTTGCTCTGTGTGTGTGTGTGTGTGTGTGTGTGTGTCTTTTTTTCCTCACAATTTCACTGCCCTTCCCCATGTTTACATGGGGAGGACAGAAGACCCCCCCCCCCCCCCCCCCAACCATGGGGCAGCTTTGAATCTGGGTAGTGCTAAAGCTGAAGGCTGAGGGATGGCTCCAGGCTGGTGCCTCCACCGTAGCCTGTGGACCACCCTCCTATCCCCACCCCCCTCACCGCTTCCTACTGCCATCTGCTCGCTAAATTAAACATGATCATTTCCTGGGCATTAAGTCCCATTCCCAATGAGATCCCGACATTTATCCTGCAGGTTCCCTTGGGGCCAACTTAGAGACCCTGCCACCACAGGCCTCTCCCTCAGTCTCCATGCCCTGTGCTATCATGTCCCCCCCACAAGACTGTTCACACCCCCTTCCTCTGCACACACCCTGCTTAGAATCAAGCCCGCCTTTAGTTAGTACTATTTGTAATAACTACGAAAACATTTCATTACAAATCGTCAAGATGAATCTCATGTAAAAGAATAGCATGCATACATACACAACAATAACGTAATCGTTTAGTTCCCTACCAGCTTCCTGTGAGGGCTTACTAGCTTGCTACTGAGATAGGCCATTATCATCCATCAACTCTCAGCAAGAGTTGGATGGGTTTAAGATACAGTGGGCAAGGTCAACCTAAACCCCCTGCCGTCCCTGGATGGGGCAAGATGAATAACAATTAATGGGTAAATGACATGCGATGGCAGAAATAATTAGGCGCTGTCGCATGAACAGACTAACCCCTTGTCTCCTATCAGTGCGGCTTGGATGTGTTCACAGAGCAACGAGTGTGCAGCGTGTTAAGACAGTGACGCAAAGAGCAGACACTAAGCACGATCTGAGAGAGGAACAGCGCTGAGGGAAAAGTGTTCAGACGGGGAAGATCAGTCGGAAGCGGAGAGGTCTGTGGGAATACGAAGAACAAAACGACACTTGAAATCAGCAGGAAACTACACGGAAATGAGAATAAATGAAAGAGAGAAAGGGGGAGAGCTCTCTCCGTGTTGCTACATCACCGCTGATACCAAAAACTAAAAAAGATCCTCCTTGAATTCGCTCCACTCTGAGACAAAGGCACAATGCTTAAAGGCTGGCCATGCTTGAAATGAATAATGTTATGTGTTGTTGTTTTTTTGTTGTTGAAACATTGCAGTAAACATTTTTTTTAACCCTCAAGACCCCAGCTGGAGATGCTAGAGATGAATCATGGTATTTAAAAAAGATACCTAGAGTTTAGAGTATTTAACCCACTCCATGCCCTGGCGGGTCTGCCTGCCTTGCTCTGTGCTATGGAACAAAGACTGTGCTCACCTGCAGTAATGGAATTAAATATGGGCACCAAATCAGCCTCCTGTACAGCCACACTTCATAAAGGACAAGCGGGTGGATCAAACACACTTCATATATTTGCCTGGGATTGGAGCTGTGCCATGTTCACATTAATTATACTCGGAGCTCCATCTGTGTTTGTCCTCCGGTAACCCTGGCAACATCTTCAATGCACCTTCACTGTCCTGAAACGAGTGTTTCACTTTTAATCACTTTGACAGACAATTCCATCAATTGAAAACAGCTGCAGTTATTAGCATGTGATTCATACACTTGGGCTGGGCTGTATTGTAGTGAAGAACGATTGATTCATTAGACCTTTCCTTTCTTCATGGAGGCCCAGGATGGGGTGACCTCGCCAGAGATATGACGAGCAAGGCATGCTTTTGATCATCAGGCGCTCAAGATCACCAGGAACTAAAGCAGAATCATTGATATTCTTACATTCACATCAGAGTGGACTTAACAATTACTATACTCCTCACAAAATAATTTTCTCAGTAAATTCTGTATCCTTAATAGTTACCATGTTTGTATTGAAATCTTTGGTAAAAATAATCCAAATAGAATGTTATTCATAACATATGTATCACTGCCTAGAGAAGCATAAGAAAATGCTAAATATTTCTTTATAAATGCATTATATAGCTCCCTGTATAAGATCTAAAAGGCTAGAGCCCAACTGAAAACAAGGTTTTGAGTAAGCAATGCAGCATGTTAGTGTTGAAGAGCAGTAAGACATGGTCTTTACTAGTAGAGCATACAACAGCATGATGCAGAATGCACAGCTCCACTAAAACCAATAAAGTTTAAGCTTTAACTCTTTACTGGAAGCATGACTTTATATAGTATCTGAATCTTTAACTAGGATGTGACAGATATTTTACAACACTGTCATTCTGTAAAATGGAATTTACTGAAGATTGCCACCTGTGATTTAGCTATCCAAATCACCAAAAATGGTGAAAAGGATAACAAAATGCATTCCGGCATAATGTCTCCATAATATGTATGCTAGTCAAGTTTTTTATCCTTACTTGGTCCTTTTTTGTGTAGCCTAATTTCAATGATGATGACCATCATCAACAGAGTTACAATTACACTGTCATTGTATCACATACATCAACTGCAGTGGTGATTATGTGATAAAATCAATAAATGAAGTCATTAATAAGAATACATTTTTTTTAAGTTATAAAACGTAATGGCAGGCCTTTCGACTTTATGCACCAATGTAAATCGCAACACAGAGCCTGTAAAAGAAAAGGTCAGGCTCTTACCAAACAGCATTTGTCAAATTTAATTGCAGAGGATAGACTTGGCTTACATTCCTCTAAGGAGCAAACTGCTGGAGGTGTTTTCAAGCCCCTTAAACTTAGGGTGGGGATCCTTCAACTGTGCTGCTGTGGGGAATCTCATGAGGTGTTTATCTCAGCATCCCAACATGCCTATAATAGAATGTCCACTAACTGAACACATGCAAGTTACACAAAGAGCAGTGTCCACTGTGAAGAGGGTAATTGCCAAGAAAGGTTAGAATAAGTAAGAGCTGTTAACGATGTCTGCGGTCAGGATCTCTGCACGTCAGCCTCAGTAATTGGGCATGGCTGTCAAGGTTCTTTCATAGCCTTGGTTCTCCCTGAGAGACCTCAGTGCACGACCCCTCGCAAAGGTCAAGCCCAGGTCGAGAGCAACAGCAGTTCAACCCATTAGGCTTTGTTAATTTTATAGCTTTTTTAGGTTGATATGCTTAGTGGTAGAGAGCAATGTATCATGTGGATATATCTTTCCTTCAAGTACATAATGAGACAGAATTGTTCTACATGGTTGTGAGTGGTGCATGTAAACACTGCAGTTGGACTCTCAATATGCGTTTTCCATATAAGGTTCAGGATAAGCCAAAGAAAATACGACATCTGGCATTTGGTAATGATCTCACAAAAATAAAAAAAATGTATTAGTATGAGAATAGCAATTTATTTTTGCCACTTTATAGATATTCAAGGAAAATGCATCTTTAAATTAGAGAAAAAATCCATTGTTCCATGGCTTCACATTTAGACAAAGAACAGAAAGTTCTCTTTTACAAAGTTGGGCTCTGTGTGTGGCAGATGTCCTATTACTCACTTAACTTACCAGTGTGGCTGATCTTTCTCTTACACACCTTCTGAATTGGACTATTTCTCGTAGCAACAAACAGCTGTGCTCTCCAGGCCTATATATTGCAGTCTCCGATTTCCCCATTCCTCAGGGGCAGAAGGCCCTAATTAGATGCAGGGTCTGCTGTAGAGACTCTCTCTAACAAGGTGAATGCAACTGGAGGAGACTTGCAATAATGAAGCACAATATCAACTTGGTGGCCCCTCTTTCTGAGTTTTACAACTTTAGCGCAACATGTTTAACATACTGTTGGAATGGCAGTCTACCGTGGCCTTATCCCCTCTCGCACAACTGAAACGGACCTCCCCTCCCCCTTCACAGAATATATCAATCTATCTGCAATTCAGAATCTCCAAATTAAACCCAGAAGCAGGTGCTTGGAAAATGAAAATGTAAATGTGACGGGCCAAGTGTTTGGGTTGTCGTTGGCTGGCGAGAGAAGAGAGTGCGGTGGACCCGTGTCTCCTCGCTCCGCTTTTGACCTCCACCGTTTCACTCCTATCTAATAAGCTTAAACAAGCAGCCGCAAACGCTTGGTTTCAAAGCCTCTTCTGTGCTCTGCCAAACATTTAGAAACCGCTCCAAGGTAACAACTCCCTCCGCTCTCTCAGCACCCAACCCCCCCCCCCCCCCCCCCCCACCCCACCCACCCACCCCCCAACGATTCAGAGAATCATGAATGAACACATGAGAGAGAAGGGAGCTTTTTATAACATTTGACTATGTGTGCTTTGCTTGGATCGAGTCTTACTAGGTACTTCAGTTTGAACAAAGGGAAACGTTGAAGTTTTCAATCATTTTGCCTCAGACCTGTCTTTGTTGCTTTTTTGCATAAACTGTCAGAACATCTTTGAAGAACGAGATTAAAACCATGTGACAAATTTAATTAGATCATTAGCCAAGAATTACCATTTATATTTCCAATCCTAATTAAGAAAAAGCATTACAAAATAGAAAGCATGTGCCAAGAATTCAAGAATTATTAGTGTATACCATTGAACGTCTGAAGACTGCCCCAATTTTTATTTTGTTATTTTGTGTAGTTTTGTCTTTTGCATGAGCATATTAAGGTTAATCTTTGTGTCTGTGTTTCTGTATTTCAGGCTCTTTGGAACGACAGGGAACTGTGCCGCCTGCAGTAAACTGATCCCAGCCTTTGAAATGGTGATGAGAGCAAGAGATAATGTTTACCATTTGGACTGTTTTGCCTGTCAGCTTTGTAACCAGAGGTAAGGACTGAGATCAAATTGGTTCTTGACAATTAGCTTTTTTCATATCTTGGTTGAGTGTTAAGAGTTTGGGAGTAACTTTAATACAGATTGACTAGTCAGTGTATATAAAGGCTGAAAGATTTGATCCCATACATGTTAAAACAGGTGTAAGATAAACACATACTATAGCTCAACACATTAAGACTTTCACCTTGAAACATGTCTTAACATTTGCAACCACTATCTGAAAAAGAATGAACAATAAACTGTATTATTAATATTGTCATACTTATTATTTTTTGTTTGGTATTCACATGTACATTTTGATAGCAAATGCATCAGCAGTCAACATTTATTTGTACAAATACTATTTGACTGGCTGGCTATTTCAGCACACCTTACGCTACATTTATAACAATGCTCTTGTATTTATTTCATTATATTCTATCAAGACCTCTCACTGGCCCTTTTGTCTGGGTTTTTGTTTCGGGCCATGAATTGTGCAACAGCTAGACTAGTCCAAGGCAAGGTCAAAGTGGATATTTTAATGGCCGTCTGGTGTTACCAGACACCACAGAAATAAGCTACCTCACAGACCTGGACTTACATGGATGTGAAAATGTATTTCCTTAGAGATGGTAATTATTAATGAATTATGAAGGGCATAACACATGATATGCCATACTTTAATCTACTGTTAATAATAGAACGAGCCTGCCAGCAGAAGTTTCTTTGCACGGTTGAAAGATGCGGTTGACCCTATTCCTGCACTCAGCACAAGCTCATTAACCTTAAAGAGACCAAAATCACTTAACACGACAGGCACCTGCTCTGAAGGAATACTGGCCCAAGTCTCTGGAAGACAAGCAGCCAGCTCTAACAAGGCACCGCCTTGCCACGACTGTGACTCTTCTGCTAGCCCAGACACATTACAAGAGCCAAGCTGTGCTCAACTTTGCTCTAATCTCATCTACCCTTGAGTCTCATCATTCAGATGTGATAACGGTAGCAAACAAAGAGGAAAATCACAGCGGAGAACATGGCTAAGTCAGTCATTCTACCCTACTGTGCACGTTCCCTCTTCTTCAATTCTTTTTTGGACGTAACAATGAAAACATTCTTGACAATGGGCACCAAAAACTAGTGTCTGAACTCAATCTGTGGCGGGGTTTCCTTGGAAACCGCTGTGGTAATGGTGCTTTTCTTGCCAGGCCTGAGAAGGTTGTCCCTTCTTTTACTGGGTGCCAGACCCTCTGTCTTTTAGGTTCAAAATGAAAACATTTGAATCTACCTTAATTTGAAGCACAGCCTTCAAAGCCCGGTGACCACCAGACGAGTCTTTGAATCCCAAACAAGAAACAATGCTGTTGTTTATTGGGTATAACGGAAAAGTTGCAAGCCAAATGTTTTCAATCAAAGCAAGGCGTGCAGTAATGGAAATCAACGGCTGCTTATTCTACAACTGCCAGAGCAGAACAGAGTCATTATCAGTTTATCAGCACACGCTCGCTCTCTAATGACACCAACGGTTGTGACATTTTGTCCTCTAACATTGTCTTTATCTTTCCATATCTTCTGCCAACAGGTTTTGTGTGGGGGACAAGTTTTTCCTAAAAAACAACATGATTTTGTGTCAA
This sequence comes from Lota lota, assembly GCA_026745465.1. Lineage (NCBI taxonomy): Eukaryota > Metazoa > Chordata > Actinopteri > Gadiformes > Lotidae > Lota > Lota lota. The sequence continues at coordinate 12,728,655 of JACYXH010000659.1, read as the reverse complement.
ATGGACTATGAGGAGGGCCAGCTGAACGGAAGCTTCGAGACACCGGTCCAATAGTTGCACCCGATGGCAGCAGCAGTTGGCTCCACACTTACACACAAGATGTTCTGCTGCACTTGGACAGAGACAAGCGTCTGCTTGCCTGCAATACTTTTTAAAACACCTTTATCAGCCCCTAAAGACTCTATTGTAAATGTACTATTCCCGTACCCCAACACTGAGCAGTTACAAGTTTTGATGTACAGTTGTGCCTGCTTAGCTGAGCACTGTATTGCTTGTATGTTTTTTTTTTTGTGAAATTTGTTTAGGAATTATTTTATTTTTATTTTCCTTTTGGAAATGGTTATTTGGAGGGTATGTACAGTCTGTTTTCTCTGTATATATAAACTGGAACAATTATTTTATGAAATGTAATGCAATTTTATTACTAGTGTCAATTAAAAATTCTTAAATGTTCATAGTGAGTTTTTCTCTTGTACTAAAAACCAAAGTTGTTGGAGATGGTTGGCCCATGTGTTGACATGTAATCATAGCTCTAAAAAGCCACAAAGTTGTAAAAAGCCTTGCAATGGGAACAACAAATATATTTGAAGTCCTTTTTTGAAAAAGAAACATCATGGAACAAACAACATTTTATTACATTTTGCAGGGTTCTGATGGAACTATAAATGCTGTTTAAAATGACCTAAATAAGATTTTATTTGGAATAAAAGAATGCTTCTCCAAACCGTGTGGTTTTGCGCGTGCAGGTGTCATGAAAGGCAGTGGGTCGAGCAGAGCCGCTCTCTGATTAATGCTTCACTAATTGGCACCTGATCACAACAGTGGATTGGCCTGGAAATGTGTAATGTACTGTTCTTTATGCATGGTCATTAAGTCTGGGCTCATTTCATCTCATTGGCCTTCATGTGTGAATCCACAGCTTACAATAGTGGCCAGATGACATTGTTGGGTCACAGTTCACACTAGTATTTTTAATTCAGTATGCATGAGAGCAAATCAATTAGTAAATTACCCCCCCCCCCCCCACCCCCAGAGTTTGAAACCCCATTACATCAGATTTTATCAAACCTTGTTTTTCAAGTATATAATGATATCCCTCTGTGTATATCTATAGAGCTCTCCCATTTCCTGGAAACTTTCATTAGTTGTGCTTGAATAAAGACATCATCAGGAGAAGCAGGCTTTTTCTTCACCACATTCTTCAAACGTCTATAAAACTTAATTATGGAGTTACGTTTGGGGCAAGAGCCCCAAATAAGGCGGCGCATACATCCATAAAGAGAGGCGAGGAGGGAGCGCTATAGTCACAGTTTACACAGGTGCATGGAGCAGGCTGATTACGCCGGGCCTCGTACAGTCGTAAATGTGTCAAGGGTAAAGGAGGGCCTCGAGTAATTGCAGAATCACCCTTAACCAATATGCTTCTCACCTCGGCCTTCATGGCTGTTGCACAGACAGCTGCTGTAGCACTGCTTCAGAAAGGTCACGCAACTGCTCTGCACCACGCAGAAAAGGAGGCAAACAGCGTTGTTTTGTCCAAAATGTGATATTCTGTGGGCCGCTTTCCACCGGCAGGAAACAGAACAGCAACATAATCTCCTCACAAATAAATCAAGTGTGCAAAGATCATTAATTAGAAATTCATTAAAAATTCAGACTCACCGGCAGGTGCGCAAATAAAGGATTAGGTAGACATCAATTATAGCACATAAGAGCACCATTTAATTGCAGTTCCTAGATTGATTTACAGAGGGAGACAATCAGGCTCCATGCAATATGGCTGATTGCTCATTTTCTGGAAAAATAATGAGGAAAAGACCTCGCCAGGCAAGGCTGTGTCCCCAGCTGCAGACTCATACACACCCACACCCACACACATACACACACACACACACACACACAGATGTGTGTGGGATCCAAGACACACACTCACACATGGCCATTTAGTACTACTAATGTTAATATTGATATTAGCACTGTTAGTGGAAATACTGACAGCGCAAAGATTTACAAGATCTACAAAGTAAACACACATATGTACATGTGCACACACACACACAAACACACACACACACAGAGACACCATAAACACAAACATAAGCACACATAAAGCACCACAATACACATTGCACAATTGGCATTTCCATCTGCCGGTGTTTTCTGGGAAAAGTTCTTAAGTACCAAATGTGGCGTTATGACTCAAGTTTGTGAATCCTCCTGCCTCCACCGTGTTTGTGATTATTGCATTATGGCATCTGCTTAATTAGCTTGGCTTGTGTCATATGTTGCTCACGAGGGGGTGGTAAAAAGTGTCCTTCCCTCGTGCTCATTATCTGCCTGGATTCATGTGATGTACAATCTCTCATGACAGACATTCATAATGTCATCGGGACAGCTGTCAGCAGAGCACTAGAAAACCTAGGAGGAAGTCAATTGAATGGAAGTAATGGTAACATTTTGAAAACAGGGGCGTCAAAGAGCTTTTGTTTCCTTTTTTTGTATTGTTTCTGAATATTTTGAATTTCATCCGGGTTTTGAGTGTAGGGAATTGTCTGGCTTGTGAAAGGTAAAAACAATACATGTACTAACCTTGAACAGAGTAGGTACAGCTGTTGTGAATGTGGCTTTTAGGCTGCATGCAAGATCTGGCGTTTTAGTTTTATACTGGGTACGCGAGGAGCCAAGGTGTTTCAGAAATGTCAAAGAAATCAGACAGGGAAGTCTAGAATGGTTGTGATGAGCTTCGATATGGACTGGCTATTGGCAACGTGCGTGCTGCTTTTTTATACCTAATGCTCTCGTTCTCACCACATATCAAAGTAATACTTTATCTTTTAGTCTGTTAAACTATACATATTTAGGCAATACGCCACATATGTTTATGCTAACTTAATGCAATAGCGTGGAAGACTTTGCCTTATTCATTTAGTAATAAGGTATATGTGAAGACTAGAATTGCAGAGAGATGCCCATGGCTAAGGTTATGCATGTTATACCTCCAAACAGCAATCGCCAAGAAATGCATATACAACTGAAATAAATGGCTACAGATGCATGAGCTAGACCTGAAAGAGGTTTGCCTACTCTGTGATCTCATTCTTAAATGAAACCAATTTGCCTAGAAATTGGTTCTAAGGCCTAATGTCGAGCTCTGTACATCAGCTCTGCCACACACACACACACATATTCACACGCACACACACCCACACACACATGCAGACGCACGCACACACACATACATACACACCGCACACACACACACACACACATACACACAGCCCTGCTTGTCAATACACAAACATGCTTGTGCACACACAAACACAATCAGACACACACACGCGCACATACACAGGGTGAGCTTTGACAAACACTTTCACAGTCATACAGCTTCCATCCCCTTCGCTCACTGCAAATCATGTTTGACTTTGAAGTGCTAATTTTGGAAGTTTAGCCAATTTGTATTTGCTGCTTTGAAATGTATCCCCTAAGCTTCTGCAGCAACCATGCAGTATACAGACCTTTACAATGATGGATAAGTGACCAAAATGAGAAGCGCCTGGTGTTCTCCTCCACATTATATAACTGTGAATAATCCCATATAGCAGTTTTGCTTTTGCCATCATGGACTCAATTTATATTCAAGAAATGTTGTTATATTCAAAAAATGTTGGGCAGACTGCAGACTTTCTACTCATTCCTTAATCGCCCCCTGCATTTGGAGCTTGTTCCGAGACATCTAAAATATTAAGCCCAGTCAAATATGAAATCATCCACATAGCTCTACATAGTTTTCTTATGAGTTTACATAACTGGTCTCTCTGTATTGATGGAGAACTAGAAAAGTACAGATTACATTTACAAACCTCAAGAAATCATGGGACCAGGGATCAATTGGATTAATCACAATTCATGCATACCGAGCACCTGTGCTGTATAGGTAATGCATGACAAAAGACACTGCAAGTAATTGAGACGTAGACCTCTCTTTTATCTATCTCGAACTTTTTAGAAAGATCCATTAATAACAGTTTGTTTACAACAAACACACACACACACACACACACACACACACACACACACACACACACACACACACACACACACACACACACACACACACACACACACACACACACACACACACACACACACACACACACACACACACACCGATCCTAGCACTATGCCCTGAATTTGATAATAAATGTGTCTGGGGTTTATTTCTAAACATGTTTACTGTGCTTGCATTGTTTTCATTGTACTTCTCTGAATGGAAGATCAACATTGGCTTTGATTACATCTGTGGCGTTCTGCTGTGCTGAAGAAGTGTCGAGGCAGACAAAACACATCACATGGGTTAGCATGAAGTGCTTCCGCCATGGTGTGTATATCATGATTGTGTCTTGCAATTTCCCTGTCTTGCAATGCTCTCAACGATGCACATATGTGATATGAGAGTTGCTCCATAATGGGCCATGAATGGATTAAACACTTTACTCTCTCTCTCTCTCTCTCTCTCTCTCTCTCTCTCTCTCTCTCTCTCTCTCTCTCTCTCTCTCTCTCTCTCTCTCTCTCTCTCTCTCTCTCTCTCTCTCTCTCTCTCTCTCTCTCTCTCTCTCTCTCTCTCTCTCTCTCTCTCTCTCTCTCTCTCTCTCTCTCTCTCTCATTGAATGTCATTTATAGTTTTGTAATATAATTTCAAGTCATTTTGGCTAACATTCTTACCTTAACTATGCACAGCAATGCAATGTTTATTATAGCACATTTTTTAGCACTGCTAGAGAGTGACAGCGATTTAGGGCCAGTTGTCATGTGGTCACTACGCAGATGACGTGCCACTGCCTACAGTTCTTTGGTAAGGGATGGACAGGATATAAAAACGTAAAATAACCATAAAATATCAGAGAGGGATGTATCTCCTACACATCTACCAAATATATTGTCAAGCAAATGTAAAAAGTATATTAATATGCATCTCAAAGTCAGCTAATAAACAAAATATTGGAAAGACGTGGTCTGAATCCCCCCCCCCCCCTTGCCGTTTTCTTGTCATATCTATTTAAATGGCTATTCATTTATAGAGAGTTAAGGGCCAACATTAAAAGCAAATGCTCTGAATTACTTTTGTCAAGGTTTCTAAACCTAGGCTGCAACTAAAACCATAGGTATTGTTCATTACAAGATACGTAAAACACTTCAGAAAGAAGAAAAATACATTTAGTTGATATTTTAAGGACTACAAAGTCAGGCTGACAGTCAGGCTATACATCATTGCTTTATGGTTCAAAGTTTAGGACATTATATCCACAAGGTATTGTACAAAGCTAGTATATTCATATTCTGCAATTATGCTGGTGGCACCTAGTTACAATGAAATCCAAATGAGATCTGCGCAGCCCTGACACACTTTGTGCTAGCAGGTACAGGAGGCCCCATATATGATTAATTAATTGCGGCAGCCTGCCATCTGTGTTTTAACTGATTAAATAGCTCACGAGTGGGATGCACCTTTTGATGTAAACCTTTTGGGAACTGGCTCCATCTTTGTGTTTCTACCTTGATTAAGCACAATACCCCCTCAATCCCCCCCGCCCACCCTCCCCGCACCAGCCTCCTATTTCAAAGTCTCTTTAATTTGGGCGGAAAGGCAAAGGCATGCAGGTTACTCAAAAATTCAGCCCATCTCCAATATAGTCTGTCTCTATGCTCCACTTTACTATTGTTTTCCTTTTTTAGAAAGTGGATGCTTGCTCACCGGGTTGCACCCGGTGAGCAAGCATCAGGGCTTTCAGATAAAAATTGATTCCAGTAAATTCTCACCTGAGATCCATCACGGTGAAGGGCTTTAAAAGGTCACACATGTAATAAGTTCCTATGGTCTCACTCCCTCCAATAATAGGCCTTTAGTCTGCCATGGAAGACTGGTATATAGAAATAATTGAGTAATCTGTGGACCATTCAATTCAATAGTGGGACTGGGTGACAGTGCAAGGGGTTGTTGGGGAGAGGGTCTTTGTGCTGGTAGGAAAATGCTTTGTCCCCTCTAGCCATGCACCTCCATCTCTGCAACAAACTACTGGATCACTGACATTTAAGGAGCTCTTCCCGGCCTAACTTCTACCCAGGAAGGATGTTTTGTATTTCGACTTACACAGAGCATAATTTGGAATGAATTTTCATTCCAATCAGGTTGTTAATAAAGGATCCACCACTAACGGGCCTAATGTGAACTCGAAGTGAGTGGCCCACTTCAAAGAACCATACAAGTACCATTATAACTTTTAATAATATAGAAAGCATGAGAGGAGATCATGAGAGTAAATGTAACATAATTTGACCGGTAAGGGAATTGAGGTTGTTTGTTTTACGTGCACAATAGATGCTGAATTCATCCATTACTATTGCAATTAAGATACAGTACACACTTGCTGGATTAAATTATCCAACAATTCTCTGCAGACTTAATTAAAACCCCAAAAGACGACTCTCAATCACAGAGGACAATAAGTCATTGATAACAGTACCCATATGTTTCCTATGCTCTAATATTGACTGTAATTCAACAAACAAAAACCTAACTTCTCCAAAGGGGGACAAACAAGCTCCTTACAGAAAGGCATATGTATAAACAATATGTCAGCCCCCTCTCTCTCCTGTGTCTAAACAGCATGATGTCCAAACACTGGAATCTCGAGGATATGGATAAAGTCTACTCATTTGAATTTTAGCCACTATAAACATTTCATGATTATTACAATGTGACTCAAAGCCATGTTATGGTTTAAAGTTAATCAAATTTCATGAGTGTTCTACAAATAACCATAATACAAGAAGGTTATTCTGCAGTCATATTTTGGCATATGTTTGGTAGTATGAAGCTCTGCGTTGAAAGACCTTGCCTATTGTACACACTGGCAGAGCGTTCCTGTACAGCTTACATGTCCAAACGCCCTCTGCACATCATTTTGTTCTCGGCAAAACCAACCTCCACTCAAAGAGGGCTCTTTCTACAGACAAAACATGATGGACTTAGACATATGACTTAAACCAGAACAGATGGCCTTAAAAGTAAAACACAGTAATTCAATCTGGATAATGGGAAGCAAACCACAAACTGCTCCATTCTCCAACTTAGAAACTCAGATGAATTGCGTTTCTTGGCTTTGATGCTCAACTTTTCGATCATAGTGTGTTTCTGTGTTCCCCATGCATATTATAAGACATTTAAAAGGCAAATAGTGTATATTTACCAGTCAGCGCTCACCATGCAGAGAGAGGCCATTAAAGCCCAGACAGAAGGGAAATGTGTTGTAATTGATTGTTACAAAAGATTACCCTTCTCAAGAAGCATCAAGCTATTGCAAAATTGCATTAGGCGTCTAAAAGCACTGTGCTAAATAAGAACATTTCAGCATCACATATTCGCAGTGACATGCCATTCACAAACAAATTACCACACTTTGTTGCCTTGTCCCACAGCCCAAGTCTCTCTCCGTTGTTCAGTGTATGTGACTGCCATTCACGCGATCAAAAACATTGTGGTTGAACATGGTAATACGTCTTATACTAAAGGGGTCATAGTTTTGAGATAACATTCTTTACCCATAAACTACTCCTCCAAAAGACAATTCACATAATGGATTCAAATGTTATTCCTATAAGTCCTGGATATGATACAGGGGGACAGAGTGCATATAATACAGTAGGGGTGTTGCAGGGATACCGTTTTGGATCAAATAGCAAAACTGAATCAACATTATTTCAAAAATAATTCTGGGTAGAAAGTATTTTTTCAGCAGTTTCAGCCCAGCAAAGGCTGAAACTGAAAAAAACACTGTGTATGGCCAAACAATGTGTATATTTGTGTGTGTGTGTGTGTGTGTGTGTGTGTGTGTGTGTGTGTGTGTGTGTGTGTGTGTGTGTGTGTGTGTGTGTCTGGAACTGATTTCATTTCATTTTCTTTGTGTATGTTTAGGAAAGGATCTCCTGTTACAGAGGGGCTGTATTTCCACATGAGGTTTCTCTAATTGCCCACTAGATGATCTGAATATAGAATCCAACTTCACAAATAAAAATGCTCTCTATTCCATAGCCAAATCACCACTAGCTGGAAGGGCCCGGACACAGGAGTTGATTAAGGAAAAGTAATGTATGTGGATGGAGTTGAAGGGGCCCTAAACCGAGAATCGTCAAATGGCAGAAAATTGGCTTCCAAATAGAAGCAATATAGTCTGGACATTTCTTTTCAGCCTTTGGAAGAAATATATTAACCTTCTGGGCCACATGTTGAAACTTCCCACCCTTACCGTTGACAGGTTTTATGAGCTTAACGCACTTTGTGATGTATAGCATAATAATCCTATCTATGACTGTAGGGGCTTGCTCTTAATATCAACTGCCTTGTGGATCAGGCAAAATTATTATAATGAGTCCAAATTTCCATACAACAGCAAATATGTTTATTACAATGCACAAGTTATTATTGGCGAACTAACCATAAGTACCTGCTTCTTTTGTTTGGCTAAAATTACATTTCAGTCCCAAACAGAATTAGTCAAACACAGAGACAGCAAAATGCAATAATAATTGCATCAGAGTTATTGAAAAGGTTATCACAATGCACCCGCTGCTTTCTAATCACCACCTTCGCATGCACGCACGCACGCACACATACACACACACACATGCTCACATACACAAACACACGCACACACACAAACGCACGCACGCATGCATGCACTTCCTCAGATCACTCTCATTTCCTGCTCTTAGTTGACTGAATGTTATACTGTGACGATAAATCGACATGCTACAATGTGAAACAAAAGTCCAATAATACACCTTTATATTTCATTAGAAACACAAATATGTTTACAAATGATGTCATGATAATCCTGACACAAATGTAGCTTCTCTTTGTCATCTTACCCAGGTTGTTTATACCAGTCTAGACCAAAATGACGTAATAAACAACAAAACAAAAACCAAGACAATTACACAGGTCCTTTGGGGGTGTATGCAGAACCGGCCGTTCCTCCAACAACATGCAAAATGATTGTGTTAATCTTCAACTCCCGCATCCTGAAGAGGAAAACCCTATTCTATGCTTTCTTTTAAACCCCAGTATCCAGTGATCACTCTGAAGGTGACCACCTCAGATCTTTGCTCCCCAGTTCTCCACTGAAGACGGCTTCAATGTGTCCTCCGCATCAGCTGATTATGCTATCTAGCGAGCCCAGCTGTCACTGTCCATTCAAACCATTGTTGAGACTCCGGCGTCACACGGCTTTTCTTTTCATCCACCAACAACCTCCGTAATTGTCGTTTAGTAATCAACACCTTACATTTTCTTTGCTGTTTTTACCCCCTGATGTAGCAAAAGAAAGCTAATTTTCAGAGTAGTCACTGTGGTCTGTCATACAAGTTGTGTTTGATACAAGCTTGAGATGAGTCTCTATGCATGGCGCCCTTTTGGTGTTGCCGTTTACAGGGAGGGAAGGAAACAGATGCCAAAATGTTTTTTGGTTGCCAATACACGAACCGGAGGCTGGCAGCTACAAAGATTCAATTATAAAAAAGTGCAGAAAATAATTAGAAAAATAATAGCACTTGAAAAAAAACGGCCCCTCCAGAAATTGCGTATAACAATAAATCTGTTAATTAGCTCATTAATATTCAATTGGGGTCAGTGGACTTAATGGAACCTTTTTCATGGGCCAAGGAAATGTTTAACACTCAGTTTTTCCTCTGCCTGTTCTTATTATCGACCATGCGCAGGCAAGCCTTATCAGCCCTCCAGATGGTGAGGAACAATGCAGCACCATTATCGTGCTACAGCAGTGTGTGTGCCTTGTAACCGGTGTGTGTGCCTGGGACAGTGAAGTATAGATACTGAGCATTTAGTGTAATTGATATGTGGTGTATATCGTATTGTTTAGGCCTGTTTGTTTGCTCCACTGGTATTCAAGGCGAAAGGAGAGGCGAAGATTGATTTTCACTGCAGCCTTTCCTGCTCTCACCACAGGTCACAGATAACATGTCAAGGCAGGGTTGCTGTTGTTTTGTTTTGGGTGGGGGGGGGGGGGGGGGGGGTTGCAAAATGCATCAAGGCTAAACTCTCTCAGGCATTCTGGAGGATAGGGCAGTTTCATCTCTGCAAACATGAGCACTATGTCTGTCATTACCTTGCGCTGTGAGAGGGATGTTTTATTCAACAAGTGCACGGGGATGGTGGGATGTCCGAGGAGCAAAGCCTTCTGCATGTCTCCCCTGTAAGCCCCCCACACCCCCACCACCCGCTCAAAGTGATTCCAGATAATGCATTTTATTGTCGATGTTAGGAATGTGTTTTTTTTGGGTTGAAAAATGTAACCTATCAAAAACCGTGATTCTACGCTCTGATGTCTACGATCTGATGTCTACTGCTGAGTTTATCTTGTACAACAACTTGTGCAGCTTATGCTTATAATAAATGGCAAATATATTCTTAACTTCTTTTATATTTAAAGCACAAGCGACAGATTTTAAAAGGAAATAAATATTGACATGTATCTTATTTTCACTTGCTTCTGTTGCACCACAAATGGTGGGATAAGTTACCAATCTGTGCTTAGGAGAGCCGTTACAGGGCTCACATTGTTTGAATCCATTTCACCATGTGACATTAACCTGTTATCAGAGAGCAATTTAAGACGGAATCACTTGGACTAGGGTCTGGGTCAAAGACTTTGTTGAAGACAAATTTAATTAGTGGTCGGTGTGAAGATAAATGCCAAATTGTCACTATGGTGACATTTGAAACCTAACCCTGATGTATACATAGCCTTTGATGGGATCTATTTATCTATGTAATCAGTGAGAACAACAAGACACATGCCGGCAAGGATTTAACAGTTGAGCGACTTGCAGAGCAAGGTAAACATAGCAATCTAGACAATCTTCATTCGCTTACAATCACATATGAAATTAATGTCACTCACAAATATTCTCTGTAATAATATATTTCATTTTCCCCAGACAATATTATTAACAATTAACATGCTTCAATTCAGGAGATGAACCATGACATCATCATTTTCCATTCACATGTAGCTAAAGGTCGCCCTCAGAAAGCTAGTATTTCTAATCTTTGGCAGAGTCTTGGCTATCGCAAAAAGGTAAGACTGTCAGTCTTTCTGCGTCTTGTGTCATTCGGTGTATGGAATGTATCTTAAATGGCTTCTTTTAAAGGGGTAGTGGGTAGAATTTAGTGGTATTTGGCGGAATGGACTGGGCAGAAATGGAATACAATATTCATAATGCCTATTTTATATGTGACGTGTATACTCCCATGAAAATAATAATCATTGTGTTTTCGTTACTTTAGAATGAGCCCTTTATACCTACATAGGACCGAGTCCTCTTCCACGGAGACCGCCATTTTGCACTGGCATGTGTCTACAGTAGCATTTTTTTCATTATCGCTATCTTACCTGTAAGCTATGACCTATAGTTTTAAAGACAAAATAACAAAAAATAAGTAAACAAATTACGAATTAATTAAGTCAAAAAAATACATGAAAGTGATTTTGTCTCTTCTTGTCATGAACTGTGTATGTTTCCTGAGATTTTATCTGCTATAATTGTTTGTATTTGAGTTTATAGACCACATTCTCAAGGTAAAGGGGGATCCTTTCAAATAGTTAGAGATGGGTTGGGGGGGAATTCTACTCATGTGAGTATCCCAATTCATTACTTCTGCAATAATTATCATCAGGTTGACTGAAAACTTAAATGTATGTAAGCCAGAACCATCAATGTTATCTTAGCGGAGGCTAATTACTGTTACAGTCCTACAGAGGGCGCTATAGTGTATTCCCCTATAGTCAATTCTCCTCAACTATGTTCTGTTCTGCTTGGCCTCATTTATTTAAAACCCATATGTTAAACCACACAAAAGATGAAATTACAGAAAAAAAGCTATATCGCAATATTTACATAATCACAATATTAACATAATCACAGTTCATATCATATCGGAACTCCAAAAACGGTATCTGCCAATACCCATCCCTACAGTAGGGACTATGGATGGCAAAAATAAACACACAAAAGCGCACCTGGAAAGTACCTCTGGTGACCGGCAAGGTTGACAACATTTTGCAACTAAATTATTAAAGAATCACACGTTGCTTTACTGGAGATCGCACAGTGCGACTTATTTAACAATTTTGGTTGCACTGCACATTATTTGGTCGCATATGCGACCAAAATAGTCGCAGAATGGAGGTGAACTTTACATTTGTTTATCTTTCAAACGTTTGTTAGTTTCAATTCATCAATGCAGAAAAGATACAAGGAGGGATTGAGTGACAACATGATTTAACTTCACATTGCCAACTGAATATAAAAAAAGGGGGTGGGATGTGCTGAGTGAGCTCTGGCTAGCCACACGCATAGAGGTGATCCCAAACCATGCGCTTTCAAGGTGGCAGCTTGAGAAGCCAGGTGTCATGAATAATTCCTGCTCAGGTATCTCAATCCCTCTCTACCTCTCTACCCCCCTTTCTCTTCCCTCCAGGCTTAGCTTCCCCTCGGCCTGACAGCAGAGCCTCCATCGTCATAGTGATGACCGCTCCCAAACCACTGCTCCCCATCCCAGGCACAAGGACTGAAGGGAAGCCACTATACCTATGCTCCAAAGAGAATGGGTGAGGGAAGAGAAAGAGAGATCAAAAGAGAGCGAGAGAGGGGGGGGGGGGGGGGGGGGGGACACTCCCTGCTGAGTGCAATTGGGATTTGAGAAAGTTAAACACTTCTCAAGCGCAAAGAAAATTCCAGCCTGGGCAGCAGAGAGGGGATTCTCTCCACAGGCCTCCGCGCTCACCTGATCAGCAGGTCAACCTCATCACCGTCCTCCACCTCCACCCCGGCTGTCCTCATCCCGAGTAACAGCTCAGCTCACTCGTTCACTTGAAATGCTGCTGCTGTCAACTGTTTTGGCTGCCGTCCTTGACACTGAAATGGTGCAGAAGAGTTCATATTACAAGAAAAGAATTGCCACACATGAAGGGAAAGATGGGTAAAACGAGTGCATCTATTTTCTATCTATATATATATATATATATTCACACTACATCATTGTTAAATACTTGCTCCTGATTGGTCAATAACGTTCTACTGGTGTGCATCAATAACGGGACACCTCTGCCTTTCAACAGTTCTGAATAAATTCGCTAAGAACCCAACATTAAAAACAACACTCAAATACAACTATCGACAACATGTTTCCTTGACAACGCAAAAGCAATATGTTCAAAGCGCCGCAGAAGAATATTTTCATTTCAGCTGATTAAATCGATAAAGTATCAATGATGTTATGTTATAGATAAAATAATCATTGTTTTATTAGAGTTATTCCAACATATATGCACCATTACAGCAACTATGGACTATAAACGTACATACTCCATCAGTATAACAATATATAATACATAAATAATACATGTTGTGCTATATTTACTTATTTAAACGTTGCATTGTATTGTGTCATGATATTGTATTGTGTTCATCATGTCATCATTTATGTTCAGATGTTTTACTGCCAGACCTGCAGACCTGTTACAGTATCATATCTATTTACACCACAAGGGCCTGGTGTCGCCTGAATAATCATCCATTCATTGGTGTGTAGCCCAATACAATAACAGTTTTGCTAGTGTAGGCCTATGTCCAGTGTTGACCACCAAAGGTCAACAGAAACACAGTGAAAGAGAAACTATTTTTTGGCCAAATCCATTGGGCACCAACGGATGGTCACAGAACTAACATAGTGATTGGAGCTCTATATAAAAGGTTGGTCGGGCCAACTCCAAGTTCACCGTATGAAAGAGCTTTCCAGTCATTTTCCCTACATCAGGCAGGTTGATGCTGAGGTAGGTCGCTTGAGGTTGCTTGAGGTAGGTTGCTTCTTCCTCTCGTCTTGTTGACCCAGTTGAATAAAACCTAGATTTCCTGCAACCAATCTCTTACAGCTGCAGTTCATTTTACCCCAGTGTAGCCATGGCCCAAGAGGTGGGTTAGAACCTGACTGTGGCCTTTGTTATCCATTGAGACCTGTGGGTCTTATGCAAACGCTGTCTTGCCACGACAAAATGAGCTGTGTTTACCAGAACAAGACAAGCACATTTAGTTCAAACAATGCAGCATGGCTTCCAAGTACCTGCTAACCACCACCACCCCCCCCCCCCCCCCCCCCCCCCCTGCAACCCCCTTGGGGTCAACAGACCTTCCTTCATGTTCAAAGATAATCAATTAATCCAAAAATGTGCAAGAGCATGAGGCGACAGGAGAGGGACGAACGAGGCCAAACATTCGAGGGGACAGCGAGGGATGGCTGGCTTTATTTGTTCATTGGCTTTCATATTAATCCGTTTGGAACGCTGTATTTTTCCGCTCTTTTTCTGGGGACGTGTAAATGTTTTAGAGACGTTAAACAGGAGATGACATTTTCAATGGATAGCATGTAGAAGTATTAATTGTAAGGGCCATTATTTGGTGTCCATGAGGCTGAATCAGCTTAGCCACTCCATTCCGCCATTTGCATACAAAATGCTTTATTTTGGCAATCAATGAAAGTGCTCCACTGTATGTGTGGCTTATCACATGCTTGCAGGAAATGGATTCCTTAGCCATCTCGTTAAATTCTGTTGATGCAGAACAATTTGAAACATGGCACAGGCTGCAATGACATTTAAGGAGGCCTTGGCTTAATTATATTTTGCAAACATTTGGAGCTGTTTGTCTTCAGGGATAAAGTGGCTCCACTATAAAGTTAACTTGTTAATAATTCAATAAGACTTTTTGCTGAGCACCAATCATTATCTCCTATTAGTGTTAGTTAAGGGCATTAAAAGGTGGCTGAAACACACAGGGGGGACATGCAGGTGTGTGTGTGTGTGTGTGTGTGTGTGTGTGTGTGTGTGTGTGTGTGTGTGTGTGTGTGTGTGTGTGTGTGTGTGTGTGTGTGTGTGTGTGTGTGTGTGTGTGTGTGTGTGTGTTGAAATTGTAAAGGTTTGCATGGATGGAATACAATAACCAGTATTTTTAGAAGGAAACAACTTCTTTTAAACAGAGTTGGTCAAACCACCTTTCCAACATCACTAGTCATACAGTAGGGATCTAAATGTATGTAAATCATCTATATGATAGCAGGCGCACATACATATGAAGTGATTACAAGGGCAGCCTACTATGTGTATAACCAACTCAGTCTCCCCCGATGCATACAAATACCAACAAATTACACTTTCAAACTGTGTGCCATATGTGTGCCAAAAGCAGATGTTGCATGCAATGAATAACCCTCATTCACATCCATTTAGACAAAGGTGTACCTTTAGCACGCACCCAAATAAGTAGTATAACTGAAGCAACTTTATTTCTGTAGACTGAAAGTTATTTTGGTTTGTACACAAAACATGGACTAAATCTCAACACATGGCGGCATGCTTGTGGTCCAGTCTTCAAATGAAGTTTCATTTTGATTGAATTTTGACTTTCTTTTTGTAATTCTCTAAAGAAAATGTGACACTTAATGTTTAATTGGATGAAATATTATATTAATTTAATCATTGAATTATATCGTGTTAACGTTTATAACAAAATATGTTGAACTTGTGTACAACAAACTCAACAGAATTATTCAACAGTGTGTTTTTTGGTGGCATAGCTCTAAAGATAGCAGGAAATTCAAATGTGATCCCATGGTGATTTGTTAGCAGTGTATTATTCAGAGCCTTGTGAGGACTGTTCCAGCCATGCTAATAAATAAATGTGTGGTCTGACAACCAGAGCAGTAAAAGACACTCAAGGTCTGGCCTATATTGTAAAGCATGCTTAGACTCCATTAATCCACCTCATTCACTTTTCACAACTGTCTTTGTTCTATGAATATAAAAATCCAGGAAATTGTAACCGTGTGTGTCCTTCACGACACTCATGCATCACCCATCAATATCAAATAAAATAAAAAATTACCCATCTCAAAAATATATGAGTGCTTTGATTTAATATACTGTCATCACAATAAGCCCTTACCCTAACACTCGACATGCAATTTGGAAGTAAATTGAATGATTTAGACAGCGGCAGACAGAGGTGGTAGGGAAAAGAACCCAGGTCTTATTGTGAAATGGGTTTGCTGCTGTTGTGTAAGGTGACATTCTGCAACAAATCACTTGCATGAACAGAGAGAGAGGGGAAAAAAACAATCTATTTTGCTAAAAAGTAATTTTCTTCAGAGAATGTGCGTTGATTTCCATGTGCGGTGTGTGAATCTATTTCTCAGTCAACATTGAAATGCATGAACATTTCAGCAAAGTAAATGTTTTTTTTCTCTCTGGGTATAATAAGAAATCTTACATTTATATTTATATTGCACCCCAAGAAAACACAGGCACGCTATTATGAGCACCGAGGCTTGCCTCCCAGGGATATAGGTGCTGCCTTGCAGCCGCACAGCAGTTAGAACTTCTGCAGGGGCAGACTGTTGTATTTTAATTGTGTCTAATGAAGAATAATTAACTAATTAAAGGCTTGATAAGCGAGAGGCACAGTAAACAAATAGAGGACAAGGTCTGCTAACAATTTGCTTGTCTGTGCAAAGGATCGGCTGTGGCTCTCACACATATAGCTCTGCGATAAAGCAGGAAAAGTATACCGGGCACAGCCCGAAAGAACTGGGCCAACTGTTCTTTCTGTTTTGTTAGTTTCAACAGCTTTTCCATATGCTTGTGAATATGCATGTGGTCAGATTCAAAATGAAATACTTCCCAGCTGGATTTTGGAAAAGAGAGTGCACTGTGATATTTTCACCACTGACATTAGCAGGTCCTATTTTTTGAGTAATTGCACAGCTTGAAATGTACTGAGGGGTTTTCATGAAAGCGATTAAAGTCTTATTTTAACAATGTTACAATTATGGGGGGAATATGGAAATACATTTGAGTCGGGTCACAGTCGAATTGACTGGAATAATAGAAAGTGGAGAGAACAGAGGAAAAAGGAGAAGGAAGACATTGTTGGGTCTAAATGATTTCCCGAACAGCAATGTGTTTGGAGAAGGAATCTCTATAAATGAAATCTCCCCCACTCACAATGTCTAATATACTGCAGCATGTCAAATAGCATGTCACTTTGAAGTCCTGCATTGTGCCAAAATTTCCCTAACAGCCAGTTGTTAGGGAATAGTGCTATCAGCTTTACACATACAGCAAGCATAATCTTTTTTGGCATCATATGCTGGTTGGCACTGATAATCTATAATCCATTCTTCCAGAGATGGTACACAAACACATATTTGTTTCCTAGGATTAAAAGCTTATGAAGGGTATATGGCATTGGCAATAAGTTATCATTGTGCCAGCTATTACAAACTACTGTGGATATAAAGATTTATATCATAACACAAAAGGCTAATGCCAACCACAGGTCCTTATAACATCCTGGGCACTACAATTGTAAACCTGATCACAGTTTAAAATAATAACAAATTCTAGAAAAAAGCATTTATCACATTTTATCATATCTAACTTTGACGGCTATCCCATTTACAGCACATCAGTAATTATACAACACAACAGTTAACACCAGCCAAACTCCATTTTGAATCAGCACATATTTGTGTCATTCATCACTTTGGTTGATTTATAAAACTACATATTCAGGGAACTTCTCTCAGTTTAATATGGCATTGATTTGCATGTGTTTATGATATGCTTGTTTCATTATTTTTCTTATATGCTCACCTCTGCTTACACCGGTTTCCTGGTTCACCTGGCAAAGGGGAGGGGCATCTATAGACACCACTCAAACCCCTGAAGAGGGATATTGGGGTATGCCAAGTCTGTGGAAAGTGAGAGGTTTAACCTGTTGTAGCCTTCATAGCTATCTATACTGTCATTTGCAGTGCTCCCGTTTATATTTGTGTTGGTTTGGCCTCTTGGTATGAAGACCCTGTTTCTAGGTTTCAGTCTAATAGCTTTTTCATAGTGAGGCCTATCTTGTAAATCTTAAATTCAAGTTGGATGGGCACAAGTATTGTTTCACTTTTGTAGTTAAGACTTTGTAGGTTTACCATCCGTTTTGGGAAATAAATCCTTATTTACCTGGGTTCTTGTACCTAACTAGCCTGGGGACCGACAAACCTGCAAGCTCATGTATTATTTGCTCTGGCATATGCTTCTGGCCCCCCTTTCGTTCACACAGTAATCCAGCAGATCTGGCTTGGTTCGGACCAATCACAACTGTTTATCTAATATGGGGCATGTTTGATACGATGACTTTACAGAGGAGCGCCCTATGGGAGCTCTGTTGAGGTCTTTCATAAAAAACCAAGATGGCTGCCACTGATGCGTCACACTTATAGTTGCCCTGATTGGTTGTAATTGCGTCCAGGGGGATTTTGGTCTGTGTCCATTGATAACACCCCTTCGAAATCGAAAATGAACTGAGAGGTTCCAGACTAATAAGCATTTGTGAAATGGTCTGGCAATATAAGGCTAGTACCTAACAGCTTGGTTCCCTCACTAACATAAAGAAATCAAATCAAGGTCATCAAGTTAAAAAGGTAATTTGCATGCTATCAAATTATGCATCACGCATTACAATATCTAGCAGGGCATTAAAAAACATAAATGTGTATTTGCTAAATACTACACATCATTAAAGGGATATGTCACTTAAAATAGGGAGGTAAAGAATTGCAACAGATCACCCTAACTGATCAATCTGTTTTCATGGTTGGCCAACACAACCTTGCAAATATCTTAGAGGGGACAGGACGATAAAAAAAAGTGCATGGATGTCATACTGATGTTTAGGTGAAATTACTATGTATAAGCTACTGATACATTATTTAACATGATGTATGGTGCAAGCATGAACATTCACATTTTATTGAAGACTTGAAAAATGAATTTTTCAGATGGTGTTCTAAACATTTCAGGCCAAGGATTGTGTTCAGCATAATACACAACCACGTTCAAAGCCTTCTGTAAAGAGGTCTTTCAGGAAAAGTGACCATAGATTGAAGATGGGACATTAACATTTAACATTCTTTGTGGACCATTCATGGTTGCCTTGCTAACAATTATATCATTGTTACATTCAAATGTAGCAATGAAAAAAATCTATTTTGTTTAAACTTTAAAAGGACAATGTTGACAGTGGTTTCTGTATCGGTTTTGAAAAACGACTTCACCAATGAAATAGAGATATGGGGAGCATAAATGGTCATCAGGTTGCCTCCCTAACTCACCAGTTTTCTTGGAGTAGGCCAATCAGCAGCCAGAGGGGGCAGAAGCCTCCTTTAGGACTTCCTGTTATGAGCTTTGATTTGTGCTTACAGATAGTCACAACACAGCATCCATCTCTGAAAGCCACCACCCTCTTATCTATAAACCTTGTGTAGAAAAGGAAAAGGTTGCCATGCCATTTCTGAAAAGAAAAACAACTTTCTAAACATGTTAGATAATTGACTATACAGTATGCAGATTTAAGTATAAAGATATTTGCCACAGAACATGTCCCAGTTCAGTGCCAAAAAAAGTATCTTTACAACTCACACTGTTACAATTCACACAATTATAATACATCATTTTCTAATAGTCCTACTTCATTTTTTACAATAGTAACAAAGAAGTAGAAAATGTGTTCTTTCAAAATATGTGTTAATTGGTTTTGAAATATGAAACACAAGATTTTGGAATAGAATGGATTGTAAAACGTCCTTCTGCTTTCAAGCTAGATTATGGTTTTGGTATGTAAAAACATTCACTGTTTGAAAACACCTTTAGTTTCAAGCGTTCATTCATCATAACAAGCCATTTTCATTATTAAATGTTGAAAATGGCTTGTTATGATGAATAAACACTTGAAAATGTCAAAATATTGTTGCCTATTTATTCAACAAAATAAAACGAACCAACTACTACATTCAGGCCTACATAATAGCAACATTTCTTTCTAAATAGACTTATTAGTCAGTGGGGTTTTAACAATTTGATACGAATCAGTCTTACTCCAACAGCAGGATAAACAATGAGTCATTTTACAATAATCTTGCCTCAACCTGTTATTTTCCATATATAAACTATATCATATTGTATATGCCACAAATGACATATTATTATGTTTCATACCAAATGTACCACTAGGAGGCAGTACAACGTTGTTTGACAGCTATGTTTTTCAATTTTGGCCAAATAGCAATAGTAAAGGGTCTAAGCATTGTGTTTTATGGATTTGATCTGGTTCTTAAAGATATAATGATACAAAGTCAAGAACTATTACTTTGCTTCACATAATTACCTTGACTTCATCTCAACTGACCAAATAGATAAACAGCGCATCTCCATGTCGTTGATACTTGGTATTTGGCTTCATTGTTCCATTCATTCTAAAAGTATGTTTGTCGCATGTGGCGATGTTTCCTGTTTTCTTTCGAACAAATCACAGAGCAGTGGCGAAAACAGGTGTAGCCTGGTCTGTCGGTCTAGTCTGCACTGCCTCCTGCTGGCCGTCCATAGTAAACGCATCTAGAGTTCAATCGCTTCACTTCGTCAGAACGTCAGTTTGTCGAATCCGAGCGGCTGGTAACTTCACACGTCTCCGGATGTTTGTTTTATATTTCATGAAGAAAAAAAAACTACGATAAAAGAAAATGCCGATCACAACTTGCCAGAAGGTTACGCTGATATCGTGCTCCGTGCTGTGTATTTCTCTTTTCCTACCTAAAATATTTTTATCCAGAGGGAAAAGTGAAATAGGGCAGCAGCTCGAGGGTAAGACACGGCTTAACAGATCATCTTCCATCCATCATCATTATAATGCGCCATCACTCATGCTTTCGCTGCTGCTGCTGCTGCTGTTGTTGATGTCACCAGATGTTACACAGTAAGCCAGCCAACCTTTTTATGAAACTACCATGTTATTGAAATGTATTTGTCATTTTGCAATGACAAATACATTTCCATAACATGCTAGTTTCATTTAGAAAACCAGGTTACAACTTGCCATTCAATGTTATGACTTTTTATTGACTGCAGACACACCACTGTCAAGCACACCGGTTTAATAATTACAAATCATATGTTAGTCGAATAGTATTTACTAATCAGGATCTGTTTTTATAATAAATACAGACAAAAATAATTCCTGATGCTACTATGCCTACAACTGCTACAACTAGGCCTACTGCTAATAGGCTACCAGAGATCTGAGTACACTTGATATCTGAGTAAACTTGATATCTATTCTGAGTAAACGTGATAGTCTATTGAACTTTTTTTTAAATATTTAATGAATGCCTCAGTCATTCAAAATGATCATAAGCGTAGAGTACAGTTAATTTATTCATGTATTTTCCATAGTAAGGCCAGTCCCAACTTAGATAATGGGGCTTTGACGTACGGGCATATGGGAATTATTCTTGCTCATTTACTTAATACAAAACACACGAATCAATACATATTAAAAAGCAATCAGCTGTGTGGGAAAAAAAGCATATGTAGGCGTATACATCATATTTGGTTGTCATGACGACATCATCTCCTGTCCCCTAGTGGGCCCTGGGTTCTATCCTCCTATGAGCCACCGTCTATCAGCACCAGAGGATCCTGAGCAGTGGGGGGAGAGGCCCCCCTACACTAAGGTCCAGAGTGTTGAAGCCCTGGCTAAAGTGACAGGCAAGGGGAGAGCCAAGAAACACAACCTGATTGGTCAAGTCATCCCCATATATGGATTTGGAATTCTACTTTACATACTTTACATCATACATAAGGTGAAATGAGTAAGATTTATTTTGTATTAAGGGTAATAATATATCAATTTTTTCTTAATTGACACTTCAAAAACATTTTTGAATTTTTCTTTCTGTTTGCAGTTGACATGTAGACCTAAAGGGAAGAACGTGAAATCCGAATACTGTTATTCTACATTGAAGCGTGACAATATGGGGAGCAAGCTGAGTAAGTACATTAATGTGAAGAAGATGTGGAATACACACACACACTTGTGTTTTGGGGCTTTTTGATATACTCTTTTACATAACTTTGACGTACTCTTCAGCCCATAAAAGCATTTGTTGCAAATGCAATATGTACGGAGGCAAATCTTTTTTATAACGACCTCCTTTACTCTGATTAGATCAATAATTACTCAATAACAAACATGCTGGGTATTTTAGGGTTATGTGGATACCATGGGTTGAATTATGACTTTCCTTCAAGAACCAGGAAGTACATCACAGTTGTAATATCATCCATATCAGCTTTTATTTTATCATGTTGACAATTTATTTCCGTTTGAAGGTGCTGTAGGTAAGATTGGAGAGTTGTAAACAGAGGGAGCAGAAAAGAGCAAAAGAGAGCAAGATTTAGTAACTACCAACGAAATGTTCCCTCCCTCCCTACGTTTATCCTTCATTGAGAAGTGTTGCATTCATGCAAATTGTCTCATACAGAGGAAAGCGCGGTCAATGCAGAACAGATATTCTCACAAGGCATTTCCCTCACTAATCGCTGACGGATGACTTTGCCATTTCTAACAAATTACACTCATGTAAAACATCTTGTCCAAACACAATGTGACACGTTTTGATTCAATCATTGTTGAGCCAAGATGTCACATTAAATGAATGTGGCGACGGGGTCTGATGTCGCAGTCATTATAATGAGGCATAATTGTATTCTTGAGAGATTATGATTTCATTCAACCTTTTGATTCCCCTAGTTTTGGATAACACTTGGTGTCTGTGGGATATGGAACGAGACGCCTATCAGATCTGGAGGACTTTTTTAACACTTTCATAATAATTGGTTTGATGAGTAAAGCTTGCATATTAGGGTGTGTGATTATAGTCACTGGAGACTTGAAAGGAGGGAAAATGAAATTTTCATCCCTCCTTATATACATAAGAGCCTGCAAGAGGGGGCGAGAAAGAGAGAGAGAGAGAGAACGAGAGAGAGAGAGATGTGCTTGAGTAAGTGAGTAATATCACAATTATTTTCCCCCTTATGTCTCTTAGCAAATGAATATGAGCTGATCAGGCTTCAGGAACAACTGTTGGAGACTGAGAGGATGATGGAGAAGATTGTCTCTGGGAAGCGAGTCGCTTCTGGCAAGTAAGTCTTTTTCTATTTACAATTTCATTCAAGCGTCTTATTTTAGGCATGACTGATAACACTGCCATCAAGTATGCAATATGTCCGTCTTCATGAGGATTTGGTAAGCAAATATGCTCTTCAGTTTTTTATTTTACTTGAATTGTTCTGATCAATGATCAAATAATGAGCAACAAGTAATAGTATTTCTCTTATTTTTCTGGCTGCATAATTTAGTTAGTTTGGGTTGTTGACGTTTCTTCAGTTCAGTTGAGTGATACTGCATTCACACATATATATTGTGATGTATGTGACGAGAGGCAGAGTGATCAGTTCACTTATGCTGAAGGCATGCAGGGAGGCACCGCTCTTTGGGTTCTAGTTCGGCTGTTGAGAGATTGATTGAGTTCAGTGAGAAAGATATTTTAGTAAATTTTAGTTTACTACATCTCCTTGACTTTACCTAGAGAATGGTTTTGTACATATTTAGTGTCACCCATAAAGACACCATGAGAGAAAACATTCACATCACTATATATATTTAATTCTTTTATTTAAATGTTTTGTATTCATACATATTTTTATTTGATTTGTTGTGTTTTTTTTACATGGCTGTTTGCTGCTTAGGAGCAGGAGCTGGAGTAAGAAGAGTAAGAAGTCAGTGTCCAAGAAGGAGGAGAAGCTCCTGAAGCAGCTGAAACAGATCACCCAGGTGATGCAGGAGGGCCGGCTGGAGATCGGCTCCCCGGAGATGGAAGCGGAGGAGGTGCCCTACACGGCCGACTGGGAAGGTCAACACGCTAACTACCACACTTACAGAGTCCCTGTTTCAAAGAAAAGTCCTTAGCCGATACACCTTGCCCCCACCCCACCCCACCCCACCCCACAGTCAGAGACGGAATGCACTGATTAAATGGCCACCGATCGTAATCGGTCGATATAGGCTCTGAATGGGCGATCGGTGATCTGCCAATGAACCTGTCAAATGATGATCACGATCACATGACGTAAAAGTGAATAGCCAATATACCTTGGACAAACACAAGTGTGGCTCGTAACACTAATTATGGGTCTGTTACTTTTATGTACCAGGGCACGAGTAGTAGACCTATCTTCACTAGCTGAGTCTATTATCCGTGCGCTGGTACATAAAAGCATAGAAATATATACATAGACGCCGTATTGACTGCTTTGACCTGCTACTGCGATACGTCAATATTGGAGAGGCCAACAAATAAACAAATACAAGTAAACATGGGAGCAGCGGCTTTTGTGGATTAAAAGCACAATAACGTTAAAGTAAACACCATAAACGAATGTTACGGCTCCCATTTTCATTCATCATTGAATGTATTGCGTTAAAGTAGAATGAATTCCAAAGCAGCGTAAATATTATTTGTATGAATTAAGCCACTGTAGAAATGTCCAAAACGGCACTGCCTTGTTTCGTCATCATCTACATCTCTCGCTGCTGTTTGTGATTGGCTGAGGAAAGCCCCATGTGTGCCCTCTGTGCTCCGCATGAACCAAGTATGAACACACGTCGCTATGGGGTCACTAACTATGCTTCATACGGAGCACAGGGATCCATAAGGAGCCAAGCTGCCCATGTCGGGCTTGTTCCACACTAATATCTCAAGTCAAAATCGGAAGGAAGCTTGCGGGATTTAGGCTGGCTTCGTGAGGCTACCTGATCAGTGCGGCCCGATATCTCGGCCAGCATCGTTGGGTTGTGTTCACATGTTGCAAACGCGCGGTCCTGGTTGTGTGCTCCATTCTAGGCTACGACGAGGAGACCTACCCAGAACACCCCGAGGAGGCCCACGCAGACAGCGGCTGCGCTACGGTCATCCTGAAGGTGCCTGAGTTCACCTTGCTGACCGCCGAGGCTCTGGCCGAGAGGATGGAGCCGGAAGAGGAAATTGAGTTTTTGGACAGGAAGCTACACGTCGTCCGCGAGGAGGAGGAGGAAGAGGAGGAGGAGGAGAGAGAGGAGGAAGAGGAAAAGGAGGAGGAGGTAGAAGAAGAAGAAATAGAGGAGGAGGAAGAGAAGGAAGACGAACTGGAGGACGATGAGGTGCAGGAAGCAGAGAAAAGGCTTCTGCTCAGCTCTCCTATCCGCCTGCACACTAAAGAAGGATGGGAGGAGAGGCTGGGCATGGAAGTGAGCGAGGAGATACGAAGACGAGAGCCTGGTCAAAAGCACATCAGCTTCAGTGACCACCGAGATGTCTTCCGCTACCCCAGAGAGGACCACAATGGCAAGGAGAAGGAGGAGGATACCGTGGCGGCAGAGGAGATGGAAGACTATGAAGAGGAGGAGTGGGAGGGAGAGGAGGAGGAGGAGGAGGAGGGTGAAGGTCATGTCTGTGACCGTACAGAAGAAGAGGAGACGGACGAGGAGGACCCCGTGATGGAGGCGGAGAGCTTGTCGTTCAGCCTAGAGGAGTCCATAGACCCGGAGGCGGAGGTGGAGGAACAGAGCGGGGAGTACTTGTTGATGCTGGAGGATCCTCTAGGGGGGACAGAGCGGCTGGTCCAGCCAGACCCGGCCCTGGAGCCTGGAATCGCAGGACTCACTGGCTTGAGGAGCAGGACCAGGAGAACCACATGAACCAGCATTATTTACACCTTTTCCATATGGCCCCTTCAATACCCTAGCTTCGTTTAATGCAGTAGTTTCCTCATATCTTAAAGTGTCATATGTTTTTCTTCACCTCTTCACCTTATCTAAATAAAGGACTCCTTTGGAATCTTTCAAAATGTGATTTGTTTACATGTTTATAGACATCCGATTGGCCATAAGCAGTAAAAGGCATGGAAAGTTTAGGCAAGTACAAGTAAGTTCAACAGAATACACTGTGTATGTTTTCTGAAACATTAACATATAAGTTGGCATGAGCTGAATATCTAATCAATAAATATCTCTCTCAACAGAGAACTTGATAAATTCCAAGACTTAATAATAATAACTTTATTTATATTTTTTATAACTCAATAACTTTATTTATATAGCACCTTTCATACAGACTTTGCACCTCGAAGTGCTTTGACAGTTCAGAACAACCATATCACAATAACGTAGGACAACTTAAAATAAGAAATAATCAAGTAAAACTTAAAAGAGTAGGAAAGAAAATGATTATTAATTGAATACCAGTTTACAAATATATTTCCAACTGTTGTTTAAAAAATTTCTACTGAGTCCAACTTTCAAATACCTTTTGGAAGGATGTTCCACAATTTTGTGACTAAAACTTGACTTGCTATGTTATCTTTGGCTCTATCTGTTAGATGTATGGAATACAATGGTTCCCATTAAATTGAGAGTCAAACGGATTTTGGCCACACCACGACGAGTGGACAAACTTAATGGGAGTGTCCATTGGTGATAAATCTTTTCTATATAAACCAAACTTGTGAAATGTCACTATGGCTCTGTCTCTATAGTAGAAAGAATGAATGCACCATAATATAATATCCAACATCCAAACCTTGTATTTTTTAGGTAGCGTGCATGACTTAAACTAAAGGTGTTACTTGCAACAAACAAAACAGCTGTAAATATTAGTTTCTATGGGAGGACGAAGGTAGATTATGCATGATTATTATTAATTTACCACACAGAATGTTTATTTCATGTACAAAGCAAAGACACTTATTACACCAACTAAAGCTTCTGCATGTTTTACCTCTTGAAATTTTTGATTAAGATGTTAATAACTTAAAGCTAAGCATACGTTCCTGTAAAGTTGCTGTTAAGATAAAGTTTAGTGGAATATGACGGAATATCTAAAATGTAAAGAGATAGTAGATATTCTCCTGCTTTGTATTTGTCTACAAACCATGTGCTCTGTTCCTAAACGACTTAATGAGCACATTAGATCAGTAAATACAAAGTATAGTCAAATCATGTACGTTTATTTTGTGATTACTGGATGTATACAAACACTGTATATTTTACACATTTTACACATTTTACAATAAAATCACTAGAAACACTTATGAAGTGGAGGAACGTCTGGTTCCTGGAAACATGTATGAAAAGCAGTCTTTTGCAGGAGTGTCAATAATTTGCTTGGAACATTTTAAAATATGACCCATTAATTAAAAGAATAACACATCTGATTCAAGAGGTCTTTAAAACCCACGGTAACACTCAGAACATCCGGTAATTGTTCTTTGCTCTTTTACTTTCATTTAGCAAATTATAATATTTAATGATAATAAAATACAAAATACTGTCATATGTCTGTGAAATTATTTTATCTAGCCCATAAAAAGCAAGAGGACGTTTGTTCAATTAAGTCATATGAAAATCAATAATCCTTTGCCACATGATCTAGACCTGCTCATGATCAGGTATATGCTTTGCTCTTGATGGGCCGTGTATAAAATCAATGTGAAACAGAACATGTGGTTAGTATACTAGTCTATATTGACGGTGCAAACATGTATTGGTATAACTGTACTGCTACAACGTGGAACTACTTTGTGGTGCAGTAGTCAAACCTTCACCCAACAGCCTTTTGTGGGGCAGGCTTGAATCTTATCAGAAAAAGAACGCAAAGGGCATTAAAATAAAACTGTTGCTCATGCCGAGTATAGGCTTTGATAATGCAATCTGTAATTCCTAACTGGCAGGATATTTATCAAAATGAATTCCAATGATCAGAGGTGTTTTTTTCTTTTCCTATCTTCCCTTTGTTTGCTATCCAAGCCCATACTCAACCTGTAAGTATTGTGCATTTGAAGATTTAATTCACTGATTTATCACCTAACAAGAGTGCTTTTTTGAAGTCCGGCTACACGGCCATTTGCTCACTTTAAGCTCAGCTCATTAGTCATCGAAGGCACAATAATGTATGCACAGCTATATCTCATCCGCCATAGACTTTAAGGTAAAGTGCACCTTTCATTCAACACAGTACATTCTAAGACAGCGATCGGGGGACACAGTATTTTACACACACAAGAGATGTGGATCAGTGCTGGAGGGGAGTGAGGGAGAGGGGTTGGGGTTGTTTGAGACAGAGGTTCATCGCCCATCAGGGAACCAAAATGTATTGAAGCAAAAGGGAGACAAACTTCCTGGTTCAAGAGGTATACAACATTAACATGATGGAATGAAAATTTCTTGCTTATCTTTGTGAAAGAAAATAAGCTTACTTTTCAACTGGGAAACTTGGAAACCAAATGTTTTGAAATAAGGATTGTGTTATTTTCTGTCATCATTCAACTTGCTTTGCTATTCATCCACTAATCGTTCAATCCATCCATCCCATTCATTTATAAATCCAAAGTTCTTCCATAAAATCTTTATATAAAGGGCCCGGTAGAATATGACACCCTGATCATTTATACAAAATGTACTGTATGTCTTTTCTAAAACAAATCTGGGCTTTACTTTCAAGTGTTCATCTAATTCATATTATTCTTATTTCTTATGACCAAGTAAGTAAGACTTAATATGTAAATCTTACTTGTCATGGATTTGGATCCATTACAGCAAAAGCATTTTTCCTTTTACTGAAAATAACTTTGCTCTGTTCATGTAAGAAAAGTACTTTTTGTGCGGGGACGTATTTGTTGTTCCAGATTCACAAAACTAACTATTGAGGTTAAAAGAATACTGACATAAATAAAACTTGTGCTGAACATAAATACTAAATATTTGACGTGCATGTTATTATTTTTTACAAGTTTCTCAAGGAACTCAAGGACTGTATGAGCAATATTCATGCTTGAGGAACTATTTGACTTTTCTTCTTTTTTCGACAGCTGCAGCCTAACTAACTATTAGATACATCCCTTTAATTCCATGAAACCGAAGAGATGGGGAGGAATTAGTGCTATAATTCACACAGAATGTTACACATAGAGCAAAAGGAAACCAGAAAAAATATCACAAAGATATGGTTAGAAAATACATTGATAGTGGATTACTCGTTGTGCTTTTTCCCTATCATCGACCAAAATCCTTTCAGAAGCTGAGCCACAAACGGCACTCTTATATATATATATATAGGCCATAATTTGGGGGTGGTTTTTTCAGCGCACATCTCAGACCAACCACAAGGGGGCAGAAACTGCAGAACGAGCAAGAGCATGATGGCTCGCTCTTGATAATCTTCAAGTCCTTCAGGAGTAGGAAGCTGGATGTGGATGCTGCTACTCACAGGCCAACTTGCTGTCAAAGCTGGAGAGAGCAATGGCAAAGGCTTGCAGGGCACACATCGGGTAGTTATAGTCCATGGTGAAGACATCCTCTGCTACGCGGCCAAACTGCATCACGATGTAGTCAGCTGTGAGAGGAAAGAACATCATTACAAATGGCTGGATATCATTCTATAGCAACAAAGTAAAAACAGAGATATGTTCTGGGTTAACTTAGCCATCAGGAAAACTAAACATTGTTCATGAGAAAAAGAAACATCACAGCATAGATAAAGTGGTATACATTGCAATAACAGGCTACATAGTCAGACTGTATATTGTACCAATAAACCTCAATTACCTTACTGTACAAAATGACAACCTGTATTATAGGCTACAGTATAAATAATTCATGTAGAATAATAACTATAATAATAAGGGTAATTTTAAATCACAATAATTAATTGCATTTATGTAGCGCTTTTCCAGACACCAAAGCTGCTGAGAAGGCTGCTGTATGTGTGTGTGTGTGTGTGTGTGTGTGTGTGTGTGTGTATGTGTGTGTGTGTGTGTGTATGTGTGTGTATGTGTGTGTGTGTGTGTGTGTGTGTGTGTGTGTGTGTGTGTGTGTGAGGAGGGGGGGGGGGATATGACACCACACCCACTCCACTGTGAGTGATGCACGACAGCCAGTATGTGCCAGAACACTCACACATACTGGCAAACAAAATGGAGAGGCGAGGAATGAAACTAACCAATTAGAGACCATTCATCGTGCCTGTGTGTGATGAGTCCCAGATATTATCATCCGTGTACTTCTGGCATACGGAGAACAAATAAAAACGTTATTGTGTATAACGAATCCGTAACTCACGGTCGTTGTCGTGGATGATCTGGAAATTCTTGACGGACGCCTGGGTGACTCTCCCATGGAAGTTGAGCACGTAGGACTGCGTGTCGTCGTTCCACACGGGGGTCTTGTTGTGCAGCTCGATCACGCTCTCCGTGCTTTTGTTCTGCCAGCGGGCCAGCAGGGACTCATGGTCCTGCGGAACCAGGACCGAGCAGTTTTAAAGGGAGACCCAACCCTGCCTGACCTCGCCTGACCCCGCCTGACCTCCCCTTTCAAATACTGCTCGACAGCCCTGCCCCAGAATGCAATGCGTAGGACAAACACAGGTGTTGCTCATAACACTATCATCTTTTATGTACCAGGGAACGGTTAGTAGACTTATCTTCACTAGTTTATTCTATACTCGTGCCCTGGTACATAAAATGATCAGAACCATAATGACGTAAAAACAACTTAATGACATTACTAGTGTGTATAGTACATTAGTAACATAGCATATATGTGTAAAGAATACAGTATATATGAGGGATACATTGATACAAATGTGACGTACGTTTCGTGGACGAATTGAGACTCTCTCATGGTCCATGTTCATACCAGGAATGATGACACTCATCTTGCGGGGTCCTTTGAATCCTAGGACATTGGTTTCCTATTTTTGGAAGAAATATGAATGATATATGTAAGATACGGTCAGAATATTCAACAACTGAATGAGGTATGAGTTATAAGATATGAATGCTGCAATGGGGAATGGGAAGTTGACGTCACCCGCGATGTTTAGAGGTCGCAACCTCTGTTGGTCTGTTGGTCAATGGTATGTTCCTGCAATAGAAGGGGCTGCAGCTTCAGGACCGCACTTCTAGGACTCTATTTTTTTTTTATAGATTGAAATACTACTTTCTGTCCAAGTACTTCTAGTTTTAAAAGAGCTTCTAGTTTTAAAGGTTTATTTCACCTAACCCTCTTCTATTGCAGGAACAAACTACTACTGTTGGTTCTGTTTCACAAGAGGGCTTGTACATCATAACGTAACATTGCAATGACCGCCGCCATTTCGGGTAGCATAGGAGCATCTGGTATTGGTATTCATGTTTTGTTGGTCATTGTTTAGTAATTAATCGTGAAACTGCCACAGTGTTTTTTATGGGAGATGTGGCAAATCAAAGATTACATTAGCCTAGGTTACAGTATATTTACGTTGATTTAGGATAGTACTACAGCTCTCATTAGTCCTCTTTTTATGGTGTATTGCCACCAAAAAATGATACTTTCTGATGTACAATCCCTAGGAGACAACCTTCCCTCTATGACTGTGGTCATTGTTAATAACCATTTCAATGTTTCTGATGGTAGCACAATGTATCACTGGCACCATTCCAGAGCCTGAGAGTGGAGACTCTGACTCGAGTCGACTCTCGCATGCGCTAATGATGAATCTGATTGAGAGGTTTGGATGAAGAATCTTCCTGGTAGCAAGGAAATGGATATTATCAACAGCCTACTAATGAGAATATAAGCGTTTGCAGAGATTCAAACCACACCCCTACAAGGCTGAGTCTTTTCAAGATAGAGTTTTTTGGCTGAGATCTAAATTAATATATTTATATGAATGGGTGTGTGGGTGGATACATCCCTCAGTTATATGTTATGTTTTATTTTTTTTTACATTTTTAGATTCTGTTAATCTGTTAATCTGTTCATCTGTCCATCACTTTAATAAACTTTTTGACATTTTCCTGACAAGATATTCGGTAGGTGTGTAGTGGATACATCCCGCTGTAATATGAATAAAACCATTCATGAAAAATACATGGTGGGTCAAAGAAAGAATGACACACACAAACAGATCATCACATGTTCTAGCAATGATGTGGAGTACTATGGAATGTTTGTATGACTGGATTGTACAATGAGGCACAGTTAAGACTCAACATAAAATATATTTGAGTTTTGTTACTGACTATTGTTTTCAAATACAGATGTGTGATATTATTTTATATAAACAAGGTCGAGCATCAAATTAAGCCCTATGTAACATTTAAAAAATTGCACATCTTTGGGAGGAGTGAAAATTGTAAAGTAAAGCCGTCATCTGAACAAATTTGGATATTTAATATTTAATACAAAAATATATCTCATCCTACTTGGCAGACCATACTTTAATGTTGACATTGTCAACATTATTTGTCCATAACTATGATGTCATGTTATGGACAAATGACCAAATTATCTGATTGTTCTGACAGTCATCCAGTTTTCAGGCCCCTCATCATGGAAGGAGCTTCAAAACAAGAGGAGACTATGGGAGCTTGTCACTCTGACACAATACAAGTCAACGGTGAAAGCTGGGACTGAACGTTTCAGTGTGTAAAATAATGTTTTCTTATGTGATGTTGAATGTTGTTTACTGTCTGCTTTATCTATTTTATTGTATTCTGCTGCTGTCTTGGCCAGGTAACCCTTGTAAAATAAATGTTAAACCTGCATGTGCATATGTACATTTTCCCATTAGCAGCCTATATTGGCTTGAGTTGTAGCTACAGTTATAGCCATATTATTTTCAGTGTTCCGATTTTCCCATGGTGGATTGTTGGGGCAAAAGTGGACAATAGAACAATTTATAGAGAAAGATTCCCTGGATAAATTGACTAGTAGATGGGCACGTTTTATTCTTGTGAAGCTTCACATCAATTGTTCTGAATTGTTTTGTAATGGAGTTATTAGCTGCAGTAGAAAAGTGACGTAGTGCAGGTTTCAATATCAATGACAACAACAAGGTTAAATATGAAATAAAAATGTTTTAACCCGACTCACATAGCAAATGGCCGCCAGCTCCTGGCGCAGGTTGGTGGCTTCCAAGCTTGATGTGCTCTTGCCAGGGTTCAGACCGCTGTCGTAAACAGTGAACTTGGTCCCCATGAGGTTGGACCTGACCATGAGGAAACAAGAACGAGAACAAAAAGAAAATCACACACATAAACAGCAACCGTGGCAGTGCTTCTGAGTTTGAGAGCGACAGACAGAAAGAGGGAGAAGATAAAGAGACCGAGGGGAAAAAAGGGAGAGAAAGGAAGAGTGAGAGGGAGGGAGAGAAAGGAAGAGTGAGTGGGAGAGAAAGGGAGAGGGATACAGAGAGAGAAGGAGAGTAAAAGACGGGGAAATACAGAGGGAAGGAGAGGAAGAGAGAGGGGGGATACAGAGAGAGATTGTACCACTATTTGATATTAGAGAGGCTCCTAGTTCCAACAGACAGTGTGAAGTGACATTCTCAGTCGACAGAACATTTGGCTCATGGCTCATTTAGCTAATTATCCCAATAATATATTTATTATTGAAACATGATTTTTTTTATTGCTAAACTAGATTACAGCCTACCCTTAACATTTATTCTGAGGACCTTTAATCCATTATTGCCAAAATATTACTGATGAATCTCAGTTGTGATTGCACTTTGTCAAACTAGCTCACTAATTACAAGCTATGCATAAAAAGTCACCCTCCAATGTGAAATTAAGCAGAACCAATGTGGAGTGTTTCTATGATATCAGCTAGCATTCTTTTTGCACCTCTGTAAGACTCCCCAAAGTCACATTCAACATAATCACTTTTTTTTATCTCACAACTTTAATCAGTTCTTCAGTTGTAAACGGGGGATTTGCGAACCATCTCAACCAGACCAATCTTAAACAGTTGGCTTGGTCTGCAGTGTGATGGTAGAGGCTGTATGTTAATAGCGTGATAATCATCCTGAATTTCTATTTTGTTTCACTTCATAATTTAGCCGGAGGTTTCTTCTGTCTGAGCCGCTGGCGGGCGGGGGTTGCTTCCACCTAAACCAATCAGTAAGCGGATAACGATTCCACAAGCAACGTTGCTCTCTGTTGTTGATTCTTGAGCTGATATTTCTTTTAAAAATACCTTTCAAGTCCCGCCTACAAGACACTGATTGGCTTGGTAAAAATTAAAGCCAAATATCACTCAAGCAACCGACACCAGACTGTGGATTGCAGAATATTTGTTTAAAGTGGGTGGGGTTTCAGGGGCTGGAACCAGGTCAGTATGTTAATGAGCCATGCTGAGGCTAGTTCAGCACGCCGCTCGCATCGAGGACGGCGGGGAGCCATGTTTGGTTCATGTCCCCGAGGGCTTTGAACGAGATACTAAAGCAGACATGATAACATTATATGATTAACTTATTATCCACAAGCATGAAGCCATCCTGATGTAGACTAGAAGGGACACAAACACATGTACAAAACAAACACTGTTTGCCAGTTATCCAATTATAATTATTGAATTGCCATTCATTAAATTAACTCAAATTATATATTTATTTTGATAAATAATTATCCCTCATCCATTTCTTTTTGAATCCACGTGTTCAACTAGACATGCATAGTCACACACACAAACACACACACACACACACACACACACACACATACACGCGCACTGAATACGTATGTACACACATACATGCATACATACATTGTGTACATGCTGTGCGTTCCTAGATGCGTAGATAGACTAACTGTATGGCAGTATGGTGCGTTCATGACCTTACTGAACTCCTCCTTCCCCCCATGGCTGCAAATGAAATCTAGCTGACAACATGTTGTCCCTCATCCTCCTGGACATTCAGGCGTAAGCATTAAACCAATTACTGTCTCCCCAGAGAGGCACGACAGTCAACAAAACCAAATTGATACTCAGTATTTTTCTGGGGTCGCATGAAATTGATACTTATGTAACGGTGTTTTGTTCCCAGCGAATGAGTAAAGGATCTGCTTCTGACTAAGATAACGAGATATGGGAACCTGATGTTCTCATATTTGAAGGTTTTAATGTTATACATTTGGCTTATTTGTTTTCCGTTCATACAGTATACACGTGATACATGGGGTAACTTAACTCGCTGTCTAAAACTACCTTCAAACAACACAAATCATATACTGTAGATTTCCAACCCAATTTTTCTAATTACAAAGAAAAAAGAAACACGTATCCATCAGGAAACTAACCCAATTCTATGGATTACTGTCAATGGGAAATAAACAGAAGCGCCGAAGCCTCACCTCAGCTTCCCGATGAAGCTTTCTCCCCCTCGAGACAGATCCGTGGGGTCGATGGAAATTAGGTAATTCGATGTTTTACTCTTTTTTCTCTTCCTCCCGGCTAACAGGAACACCTAGAGCAAGGCCAGCCAAGAGACAAATTAGTGTACAAATAAAAAAGACTCTCCAACAGCAGAATTTCCCAAAAGTTTGTTTTAATTTCCCAAAAAATACTATGGAATAGTATTAACATGTGATAGATGAATGAATTGATTCAATGGTTGACTGATCAACTGATCAATTGATTCATTGATTCATTGATCCATTGATTCATTGATTCATTGATCAATCCATCCATTGATTATTAATTAATCTAATTTATTGATTGGTTGGAAAGTGGATTCATGGATTGCCGGTCTCTCACCCTCTTGCCGTCCTCCCTCTCTAGGTGGAGGTAGTAGGTGGGGTACATGCCTCTGTCCATCCCCTTCTTATCCCTGGTGATGCGGCACTTCACTCTCACCCCCTGGGGGGCCGGGCGCAGTGAGAACTCCTCAAGGTCATCCACGTCCACGCAGGGTTCGCCGGCCGGGGGGGTGGAAACGGACGCCGCCTCCTTCAGGACAAGTCAAGCCAACTTCCTGAGTACAGCCCTTCAATTTCAGTTATGGCCTCAGTCTTAACCCTGAAGCCCAAGCACACAGCCATGTCGGGACGGACGCAAAATACAAACCCGGCAAAGAAATACAACCCTGCTACATTCACGCTATGTGTGCTTGGCTCTGTTATGACGATATATAACAATATTTCTTTTTTGGGTCGTGCTACAAATTTGAACTGTAATTTGCACTCCATGTGATTTGGGCTGAAAGAAAAGAGGTGTACGATTTGTACATGCAAAAATCACTTTTAATTGTGAATACATAAACAGGATTTAGTTTCATTCAAAAAGATTACAACTTCCCTGACTCTCTTGGTTGTGTAGAACAGCCTGTGGGCAGATTTATATTAGAACCAAGCAGTTATGCTGGGAAAAAGGAAGGAAGTGATGTCTAAGCACAGATAATGACAAAAATGTCTGTTCTTTCACAACTTTTTAATTAATTAAATAATTTAGCAAACGTTTATGATTATAAATTATTGTTCTTATCTCAACCCACAGAGCTCACACTCCAGTACTCAGAATGCACAAGCTTGAGCAGCCTGCACTTCACTTACCAGCCAAAGGGAGCAGTAATGAGAAGGAATTTCAGATTCTTACACATAGTACCTTTAAGCCCTCTAAAGGTTAAAGAAAAACTCCCCTAATTATCAGGGAAGCAACATTGAGAAGGAACACGCAAGAAGGATCCCTCTTTCCAGGTCAGTTAGGTCCCCTAACGGGCAAATTCAAGCAAGCATAAAAAATGCCAAAAAAGGTTAAGTAAGAAAATAGTATAGAAAATAAATAAAGAATGAGTTCAAAATCCATCATGACCGTGAGCTAAGTTGCCTAGAACAGGACAAAGCCTACATGACACACACAGGACAGGCGTTACAGATCAACTGACAGCTCTGACACCACAGAGAGACTTTCTCTGAAAAGACAGCAGGGTAATGAGTCTGATCCACTGGGGTGTGAAGAATAACGAGATTTATTTTAGGACAGTTTCCCAAAATAAGGGCACGGTGTAGTTATAAACTTGAACAGGAGTAGAAAAGAACCAAATGGAATACAATATTTGCCTGTGCTTTATATATTTTCCCTAAAAATATATGGTGACTGTAACTTTAGGGTTGGGTTAAGAACATTGCTTATTAGGTATTCACAGTGTATCTGTGGATACCTATTGGTATTGTCGCGGTTGGGTGTTATTATTCTTGATTGGTGACGGCTATATCTCCACGGTGCAGTGGTCAAAGGTTTTCAAATTTGGGGGATTTATACATAAGCAGGTAAGCAGGTCTCGAAAAGGTTTGCTGCCGAAATTCGCATTGGGGGCGCTATAACATCCGGTCAAATTTAAACAATCAGCACCCTATGGATAAAATGTTCTGAAACTTGGTGTACATGCCTTATTTTACATGCTAAACATTTTATCCTCTTGGGCCCATAATGTCCGTAAGGGTAGATTTTGCTGTACAGTGAAGATTTCATGAAAGCTTCAAAAATCGTATTCTACAGAACCAGAGCTTCACATGATCATATTCATGATCTATGGGCTTGTCTGGGCTTAACTTTATCAGGGATTTTTGATTGGGTAAAAAATGGCAGTTATGGCAAATTCAAAATATGCACATTATTTAACATTATTATATCAGCCACAAGTCAGCTTTAGAAGGGAGCTGAAACTTGAAACTTGGCATGTGATAAAAGTTTGGTGTCGATATCTCATTCCATGATGTCACAGTGTCAATTAAAGTGATTGCTCTTAAGCGTAATGCACCAATTCGCCAGCAGGTGGAAAGATATCACACATAAACGGCATCTACTATGAAACCACTGTGTCTGTGTTTCTGTGTGTGCGTCTCTGTCTGTCTGCATGTCTCTCTGTATGTCTGAGTGTGCATGAATGTGTGTATGTGTGTGTGTGTGTGTGTGTGTGTGTGTGTGTCTCTCTGTCTTGTGTGTGTCTGTGCCTTTGTGGTGTGTCTCTATGTATTTGTGTGTGTGTCTGTCTTTTTGTGTGTGTGTGTGTGTGTGTGTGTGTGTGTGTGTGTCTGTGTGTGTGTCTCTGTCAGGGTCTTTATATTTCAAAATATTAAAAATTTCAAAATACAATTGGATGCATTGGTTTGACGTTCGCCTATCCAAACCCAGGCCTCTCTCCAACGCAGGTTGGGCCATAATGGGGTACACACATCATTTCTCAATAGTCCGTTTTGAAGGTGGCTGTTGACACTGTATACTTTAGAAACATGGTTGGTGATTATTTGGATGTGTTTACTTCTGGTAAACCGGTTTATAAGGCATACAAATGCCGTTTTACCGTACCTACCAAGCTCACTATATCCGCCACGTACGGAAGACTGCTCCTTCTTGAAAACATAGTGTAATTTGAACCTGCCCATACACATGTCCATGTAGTGTAGTGGTATTGCTTCTGCCACATGGACATAGGGTTGCCGGTTTGACTCCGACCTTGACTATGCATTTTGTGAGCCATGGCACGGACATAGGGTCGCTGGTTCAAGTCTGACCTCGACCATGCATTTTGTGAGACATGGCGGTGATGAGTGATGACGACACCAGTGATTCGCTTGAAAAGGGCGGCCGCTGGGAAAGGCGGTGCGTGGGCTGTGAATACCTTGTGTGACTGCTTGCAGTCCTAGTTATTATTATTGTTATAACGTTACTCAGGTCTGCAGTCAAGTGTGTTTTTGTCAAAAACAAACTGTCAATTTGTCTCCATTATGAAAC
This sequence comes from Lota lota, assembly GCA_026745465.1. Classification (NCBI taxonomy): domain Eukaryota; kingdom Metazoa; phylum Chordata; class Actinopteri; order Gadiformes; family Lotidae; genus Lota; species Lota lota. The sequence continues at coordinate 12,690,048 of JACYXH010000659.1, read as the reverse complement.
AAAGACGAAAACAAGAGGGATGTAATTATAATCCAAGGACATAACTGGTCTACTGAGTGCATACTACAACTATAGAAACATGATGGAAATGATGTTAAGCTGTGCTGGAGGCTGCAGAGGAAATACAAACAATTACTTGTCAAAGTACACAATTGAAATAGTCAAGCCTGCCGCAAAAGCCATTATGTTGCTGCCATATTGCTAAATGTATTGATTGTGGTTGTATACCTTGCAGGATTTCTTGCTGGTGGCAGAGCCGGGCCGTGTGTTGCTGTTGAGCTGGGACGAACTGGAACTCACTTCGTCTTCATCATCGTCTTCCTCGTCGAAATTCATGCTACTTGAAATACCTTCAAAGAAATATGTCAACAATTAACTCCAGCTCTTTTGGAATTTGTATTTTTGGAAAACATGACACCAACTTTGATGTCAAAATATAAATAAATAGCCGTAAATAAAAAATAAACGTCCTATTCTCAAAGGTTATTTAGATTCAGAAGGCTGCCATATTAAAGACAATCATGAATAGAAATAAAAAATGTAGCTTGTCAGCTTATTTACTGATTTTTCTTATTGTGTCCATGCTGGAGAACATAACATTCTGGGCACAAATATATATTGACTTCTGATATTACATATCTAGTATGCGTTTCATATCTAGTATATTGTTTCACAGTCTTAAAAAGTTAAATAGCTAGAAAGATGCACCATCAAGCTATTCACATCCTTCTTTACATCTTGAATACAATGCACCTGATTGTCTTCCAAATCCATCTACTGACTTTCCTGTTACAGATTTAGAGTGAAAAATGTATTTAAAAATTGCAGTTAGTGTGTGTGTGTTCGCATGTGTGTGTCTTCATACAGTCCATTTAGGTCAATACCTTTCTTCAGCATAGTGACCCGCAGGTCCTGCTTGCTCTGGGAGTGTGTGCAGCTCATGGCACACTCCCCTTCTCCCTCCTCATTGGACGAGTGGCCCACGGTCAGGATCTGCACCTGACCATCGTCTTCACTTCCTGCTAATCCCACAAGCACACACACAAATGTACTCAATCAGACTCGAGGAAAAATACATGCACCAATAACCACACACAAAAACGCCGGTTCACTGGCATAACTTAAAACGGCTATGGAACAACAGTAACAAACTGCAGCAAAGGGAAATGTGAAATGGTCCACGTGGTTCACAACAATTGGTAAACTGAAGGGAAAATGTAGCTGTTGTTTCCAGCATTTCGCCAATAAAGTGTGCTTGAGTAATTCCTCGTTTTTTATGTCTCTCATGTCTTAGAGAGCTACCCAGGAATAAGCCCATGAAGAACATAGAGGGGACACAGAAAGAAAACATTGAAAGAATATATTGGGTGAATTCAGCGGTTGGTGTTTATCTATATTTTGGCTATCTACAGTTACACCCTTATCTATAGTTACAAACCAAACAAGCATGTGATGCTGCTGACAGCATCTAACTGTGAAGCTGTGTATGAGCACCATGTGCACATGAGAGAGACGATCAGTGAGTGAGGTGCCACTGGCCTAATTAGTTTTCATCCTCAACGGAAATCTCCCATTAATTCCTTCTTTTTTATCTGGAACAAAGTCACATTTTTACAGATGAGCACAGAAAGAAACAGCTGGGGCGACAAAGCATGCTCAGTTTTGTAGCTTGACAAATGCAATCAAAGGATAGAACATTAATTCCATTAATTTGAGGAGAGTCTATGGCTAGGGCTCAGTTTTTTCATCTTCTCGTTCTGATTGTACTTCTGACTTCGAAAGTCTATTTCAGGACAAGAGAGTGAGTCTCACTGGTGTCAAACTTGGCAGGGTGAGAAATCTCTGTCATCTTCACATATCATCACAAGCAGCGGTGTCAGTTTGACAAGGAAAGTGTCAGAATAGAGTTTAGAAGGCGGTATAGTTATATACTATATCAATATATAAGAATAGGAATTGTCGCTCTCATTCAATGCAAGGAGGCTTGGAAAGGCAAACACTTGCAGCTGAAGGGAGATGTCTGTTCCTTGATACTGGAGAGATTGCAGTGATTATAAAATGGGTGATTTCTATGTCAATAGGACAGGACCAAGGAGGCAGGTTAGCAAAACACACAATTTGACCGTGAAAATATATACCAAAACATCTGCTCAGTATTTGTAAAAAAAAGAAATGTGCTCCATGTTACTATGGATTTTGCTGCCGTCCCCTCTCCTCTGTGATTCCATTATGTTAACAGACATAATGTTAGCCCCGCGCCGCCGTGATTGCCTTTCCTAACTGGAGGCTGACCTTTGTGTTTGCCCTTCTTCTCCTTCTTGGCGCTGCCGGTCTGTGGTGTGGAGCCGGCCGATGCCCGGCCCTTCTTAGCCGAGCGGGGCGGTGGTGGAAGCTGGGGGTCTGCGATCGCCTTCTCCTCCTGATCGGCTTCTTGTACTACACACACACACACACACACACACACACACACACACACGCGCACACAGACACGCGCACACACGCACACACACACACACACAATGGACAGCGGTAATCATTGGGTTATTAGGTGTATTATCAGAATGGATGAATACAATCAGTCCTTCGAAAAGAGACGTTTACTAGGTTTTATAATGGGCTTTGAACTTCTGTCTTTAATGTCAATGGTTAGATTGAGAAAATTTTCTCTCTGCGTATATCCTGTTATACTGACATTCATGCTATTCGCAAGGCTCTTAATTTGGGACTAATTTAAACTTTACATAGAAGATTTGCCCCGTATTATGTAGGTACAGAATCCTGCACAGTTTGACGTAACAATACAAATTATTGAGTATTTATGATACATTTATCTCAGGAAAATTAGGAAATTTGCAAATAAAGGTTCAGCAATTATTAGATTCGACTTGTGCATGGAGAGAAGTACATTCAGGCAGACATCCTGTGGATCTATAAGGTTCTCAGAGAGGAATAGTATGGAATAAACCACGACGGGGTGATGAAGTAGCCAAAGCCAACCAAGCTTACCTCCCTGTACACTATTTTCCAATCACGGGACACCCCGGAGTGATTTAGTTACTTTCATCTATAACGTTAATGTTTTTATTATTGACTTTATCAGCAGATATGAAAATATTATTCTGTGCTACTTTGAGGATAACGTATTTGCATCGTCAAGGAAACATCTGGTCGATAGTTTTACCTCACCGTTGGTTTTAATGTTGGATTTGTAGCGGAGTCATTAGGAAACGGTCAAAAGGCAGAGGTGTCGCATAATTACAAAATAATGCACACCCTTGGAACCTAATAGACCAATCAGGATCAAATATTCAACAATGCTGTGGTATAAATAGGTACAAACATGGTGGGACTCGAGGTCATAACATAAAACCTTTGTTATGGGATCTGTTTGTTGAAATGAAACAAAGATTCTGATAGAACACAAGAGTCTGTTGGGATGCTTTTTGCACAGAGGCTAGGGGCTGAATGTTGAGATGAAACCCTCTGGGCCATGATTAGGTAGGTAAGATATGATAACGATATAATCATGATGTGTTGCTTATGTGTATGTGGTAAGTATAGTCAAATGTATGTGATTATTAGGTACAGTCACAAAGGTGATGATCATGTAAAAGGTACTGTAGAGTATGAGGATGGTCCTGCAGGATCAGGTTATTTATTCAAACAAATGTACAAGTAGCTGAAAGCGAGGTAAAGGTTGGGGATGTCTATAGTAGGCCTACCATGGTAGACGGTGCTGTTGTTGCTGGTGAGGTAGGACTCCACCAGGGGTGCCTGCTCTTCGCTCTGCTTGGTCCGGCGTGTGCGAGATCGGGCGTCCACATTGGACTGCACCATCAGAGGTTCCTGCCTTTTCTTCTTTTGCTTCTGCTCCAGAAGAGCTCGCTGCACGGCCAGACCAAACAACAACAACAACAACAACAACAAGCATCTTAAATATGCACTGGAAACCGCTAGGAAACAGCTAATAGATTAGTTCATTAATGTCCTCCTTATCCTCCACTTCTTTATTTTATATAAGGTTATGATGCCAAAATTATTATGAAAATGATTTACATAATTTACATGTACATTGAATTTGAATCTCTCAAGTGTGTTCTCAACAGTGGCTCTACAGGATGGATGTATTAAAAATGGAAGACACTCAAGTCAAGGATTGTCATAATTGCTGTTTATGACATAAATAAACGTTTGTACTTTTTTTTAAATATCAAATAAAATCAAATACAAAACAAATACTAGCAAAAACTACCACAGCAAATATTTGATCTAAAGTATTTAGATCATTCGATCAATGTACATTTAGTAAATTGTAACAATATTTCTGGAGCACTGTATAAGCGTTCTGGTGAAAGATTATTTATCTTTCACGCTGATTCAGGCTGATACAGTGCTCCACAAATATTGTGAATACATAAATAAAATGATTAAATGAATTGATAGTGGACATGGCATTGGGTCATTAACTTTTATATATTAATATTGTTAGTATTATTTTGAATTTTTAAAAAAACTCAAAGACCCACCTGTCTGTCCAGTTTTTGCTGTCGGAGGTTACTCCCTTCATCATCTAGAGTGCTGGAAACAAAAAGGAGACATCAAATATGGCTTTCCTACAGTGTGACTTATAGCTCATTGGTTTGAAATGCTTGTTGTCATTTTGGGCTTGTCTTTCGTATTATTTAAAAAAATCTTGAAAGATATTACAGTCGCACTAGAGAGTTTTTTATGCAACTACTGTATGCAACAAGGCCTGATGACTTTCAGATTATTAAAAGTATAAAATCTAAACAAAGGAAATGTTAAAGGTGTAGTGTGTAGGATTTAGTGGGATCTAGTGGTGAGGTTGCAGATTGCACCAAACTGTATACCCCCCTCACCCCTTCTTTAACAATCACGTAGGAGAAGCTAAGCTGACGCAGGTGCCAGTAAGTACTTCCAAAATGATGTCATCCTCTACAACAGCATCGAGTAGTCAAGGGTCAATTGATGAGGTTCCTTGATAGATTTATATCTTGTTGTTAGTTATTTAGTCTGTAAAACTATAGGTCATACATTACAAGTAAGATGCAATAAAGATGCTTAATTGTTCTGCATCGTGGTACAGCTTTATTGCTAACATTAGTAATGTTTTCCGTTCTGGGCTACTGTAGAAACATGGCGGTGCAACAGAGTGTGTTATGTGGAAGAGTACCCGCTCCCTATGTGTATATATAAAGGTATTGAAAATACAAAGATTCTCATTTTCATGGGAATATACACTTATGAAAAGATAATTTTGAATAATATATTCCATTTCTGCCTCGTCTGTACCGCTAGATGCCACACAATGCTACACACTGCACCTTTAAGATAAGATAATGATTTTTGATAAATAAAGCCACTCGTGAGCATTAGAGATTTTAAACAGCGGTGGGGAGTCACTGATTGCTGCTGCAGCTAGTGTGGTCTGGCACCACTGGGACCTTCCCCCAACTCCTAATGAAAGGCTAATTAGAAGGCTGGTAGTGGAGGAAAAGCTTAAGGATGAACAAGTAATACAAAGGCGTAGGTCGGAGACCTGGACATTTTATGTGCAATGCAAATGTCTTCTTTTACTAATGAACTAACATAATTGTTGTTATTGTGACACAAGGTGTCTTCATTATCCCAAAAAAGCAGTGCAGTAAATAGGTAGCATTATGTCGTCAGGCAAACGTTACCTAATCAATGCATGACATTAAGCCCAGTTTTAATAATCTAGAATTGAACATTAAATTAACTATTTACCATTGCAACACAACAATATTTTAACATTTCAAGTTTGAGGTAAAAATTTATATTCTAGACATTTGCAGAAGGTATGTTTACAGAAAATGTCAAAATTCTTATTTATCTCCAAAACCGCCCTCTCACCATTTATTTATAAAGTCTAGGTCCTTGACAAAAATTAAACACATTTAGCATGAATATCACATTTGAGTCTAAGCGAGCAATCAATACACGCAACCATTTGTGTACTCCCCGTCACACCTCAATAATGTTTTCTGACAACTCAACCCCACCCAAATTTCTTATGATGGAAATCTGTTAACTCAACTGTTAACTGTTAACTTAACTCAAGCGCCAAATCACATGCAGCAAAATGGATATAATGACATAAAATGCACACTACATCCCCCACTCTCTGTCACATAGAGATAAACAAAGCACTCGTCTGCAATCAGTTATGAAGAGCATGGCAGGGGATGGAGCAGACACATGAGGACACCAAATATTTTCCTGTGGAGGTCAACTACCTCATTACCGTGGAGAGACTCTTGTGACTGTTGCGCTGCACCGTCATAACAAAAAGGTTTAAATGTTGTTACATAATCCCCAACTGATAACCTTTAATGTGTTCTTGACTTTTGCACTTGAAACTACATTTCCGACATATATACAAAATAATAATAATAAAAAAATTATAATAAATAGAAAATACTAAAATAGACTGGAATGTTAAAACCATCTACCCTAATCTCTAACTTGGAGAAAGTATGACGACACTATTGGATGAATCTAAGGTTATTGAAGTATTTCAGCAAAGTGCTGGCCTTTGTAATGTCCCAGAGCACTATTCATAATTAATGAAACTGGTCCAGGAATAACATCATAAATTATATTACAAGTGAATAGGAGCACAGTGAACAAAAGAGGTATCTATAGGGAACCACCAGTGTAAACGATGTGTGTTGAACAGCTATAATTTCACAGGTTATTAAAATGTCTTATTACTTATCTCAATATGTAGTCTCTGGCTATTCATTCAACCACTATCAGTCAGTCTGTGTCATTAATGTATAGAAAGCATGAGCAAACGGCAACAATGGGAGCTTTGAAACCATGACAATATAATTCCATTTACAAGATAATAAAATAAATACTGCAAGTTTAAAACACATATGACAATGAGACACACACGCTGTCTGCTGTCTCTGTCCCACAACCACAAAACACCTATTTAACCAAGTAAGATTAGTTTTACTCCCTCAGCCCCATATACATTTCAAAGAGAAATTATTTGAGATATACTGACAGAACTGTAATTCATGTGCAGTTGACCAAATATTTAAGCTTTCCAATTGAGAGCTGAAGGAGGATGTGTCTGCTACACCTGTGCCAATTCAGTTGGGCCAAGCCAGTCACTCAAGTGATTATGATCTCTGCCACTCTACCCATTCTTTCTCTTTCCTCTCCATCTTTTTACTGTTCATCACTTGATCGATTGAATCATACCGTGAAAAACCTCTAGTTGAACACACACACAGATATACACGATACCAACGACCAACATACGTGCATACATACACACACACAGACACACACACAGTATATGTACACGCCTGCACACTTACTACCAACATACGTGCATACACACACACATACAGATATGCACATGCATGCACACTAACAACTACCAGAATACTTGCATACACACACACACACACACACACACACACACACACACACAGATATGCACACGCTTGCATGCACTGTAAGTAACAACTACCAGAATATATGCATATATACACACACACACCCACAGACACACACACACACACACACACACACACACACACACAAACACACACACAAACACACGTCAGAGCACGCAAACATAGAATGTTTCCGGGGGCTCCTGGGACAGAGCTGTACCTGTAGGGAATCCAGTCAGAGGAGTGTTTGGAGCTCATCCCGCGTGCCTCGCGCCTACTGCTAGCGCCTTCTCGCTGCAAAGGCAAATGGCCTGCGATGGCAACAGCACAAGTGGCTGTAGGTTGGGTTGGCTGTCAGTGATCAGAGCGAGATAGCCAACATAGCCTGTTCATCCTCTGCTGCCCACAGCCCTCTCCATGCCCCCCAGCCCCAGCCTCGCCAAGCCTCCCCAAGAATGTCCTCCAAAGAGCTGGAGGTAGAGCAGGCCAGCCCGGCCACCAGCACCTTGCTCTGGAAGCTGGAGATGACGAACGACAGACGCGCTCCTCAGCCCTGCACGGTGCAACAACACAGAAAACACCACCCTGACTGCCTTTCGCTTGCTGCCTGCTGTGCTCCCTCTCTCGCTGTCTGTGTCTCTCTGTCTCTCTGTCTCTCTGTCTCTCTGTCTCTCTGTCTCTCTGTCTCTCTTTCTCTCTCTCTCTCTCTCTCTCTCCTGCGTCCCCTGCCGCTGTTTCTCACACCCGTGGTGGTTTCCTCCGCTCCACTTCTGCGCTGTTCTCCCCGGGCGTTCGCTCCATACGCTCTGTATCTGAATCTCCCTCCCTTGTCTCTATCTCCCTCTCCCTTCTCTTCTCCTTTAAATCTGCCCCTCCCCCTTCCCCTCTCTGACTGGCTCTGCCTGCCCGCTCCCCACGTATCTTGTACGGCAGCAGCCTCCTCGATGTGAGAGCTGGAGGAGGCATCGGAAACAGGTAATGGAGAAAACCTTTTCTGTCGCTCTACTCCTTTTCATGTGAAACAATGCAGCTGATACAAACGAAGCGCTTTCCGTCCCAACGATGCACACATACGTGCATACTGAAAACCACCATGGCAGGCATACACACTTAAGCTCAAACAAACACAAACGCATACATGTGTCCCTCTCCTCTTCACTCCCTCTCTCATGCATGCTGTGTCTAATGCATAAGGCATTTAATGCAGAGATGAAGATGTGTTTCTTTGGCCATAATTGTATTTATTCTGCGTGCAAGGCCAATTAGCATAAAATTGTGTGCGAGGAAGTGTTCGTCTGCACACACAGTCCTTAATTTAACACTCTCTACCAGACAAAAGGAACACTGTGATGGTGCCACAGCTCTAACCCTGTCAGACTCATCTGCTCTAAGGCCCCCCCCCCCCCCCCCCCCCACCACCACCACCACCACACCTCCCTTATCGTCCCTCGGAACACCCCCCCCCCCCCCCCCCCACACACACACACACACACACACACACACACACACTGCCACCACATTAACAGGCAGCGCTCACTATCGTATCAGGTCTACTGGGGGACTCATCAGGACATAAAGTCATTTTGATTCCTTATCATTTTCACCATTCCCAGTCCTGAATCCATTTCATATATCAAAGTGGAGATGCCTGTTTCATCACAATATGATATTCCATATATATGCAAGTTTCATACATTGAAATGCAGTTTAGGCATCAGGAAATGCACTCAACAACAGAAAATAACTGCAGGTCTCAGTTCATAAATTTAATTCAGACACTGAATTATGCTGACAGTTGAAGGTTAAAATCACACGCTCGTCAGAGACAAATGTGCCTCAGTGCTAAGCATTACAAGCATCTTACATATGATGTATTACAAATCAGACATACCTGGAAACATCCAGAACAAAATGTAGGCCAAAAAGTGGTATGGTAGAGTACACACACAGTAATATTATGTCAGCTTTCATATCCACCCCCACTTTCGTCGTTTTAGAAGTCATGCAGCATATAATTAAAGAAGAGAATCTCCCAAGGGAAGTGCTGATAAATGTAGTCTACAGAGTCTATAGAACATGAAGGGTCTGTAACTATTGTTTGGGTTTGGGACCGTATAGGTTTGGGAGCGTGAAATCAACTTGGTTTGATATGAGAACAAGGCTCAAGAACATGCTGTTTCACCGAGAGAGAAGGTGTAAGCACAGCACGCCCCTTCATATTTGATGCTGAAGCCCTTTGATGTTCACCATTGGTAATGACAGTTAGTGGGGGCGGGGGGGGGGGGGGGGGGGGGGTTAAATGCTTCTATATCAGACACCTTTCTATCACAAGGGCACATGAATGCGATCGCCTTTGAACAGCCACTACTCCTGAGTAAATGCACTCTCTTCTCATATATGTTTTTGCCCATTAAGTAGCAAATTGCATGGGCCCCTCTAAACTGAACCAAACAGTTTGTTTCCAGACCACATTTAGAAGGAAGTGCTCTGTCAGAGACTGGGGCAAAACAACTGGAGTTCTTCTGGGTTGTATATCCCTGATACAGAAACCGTTACCTAACTGGCTACACTTCACTAAATACAATCATTGTAAATACATAAAAAATACATCATAATATCTGCCCGACCAACAGCAGTACCAGTTCCAAGCTGGCATTTGATGTTGGCAGTTCCACAATAACAAAAAAGATAATTAAGAAAATTTGACAAAATTAATTCTGGTCAGAAATGAACAGCAACGACTTAAGTCACCACACCAACTCGAAATCAATGTTGTCAGAAATGAAAAAGACTCAACTGCCACCCCATTTTACCCACTACTCAAATATAATGTATTCTACATTATAGTTAATTTCATTCAATACTATCCTCATTATTGTCAATATTATAATTTAGACTATTGCATAGTGGCATCATCCATCATTTTATATCCATCAACCTCTTTTATAGGGAAGGTAAACGCTAAAAGTGTTTTGGCATTAAAGTTAGAGAAAGGCAGCAACAGAAGTCCAGGAAGTTGTCATACTTCTGTGTCCTTTGCTGCATTCACTTCCATACAATGTAAGTTTTAATGGGCATCGATCCAACTCAATGGACAAATGTATGTCCCAGTATGTATTCGATTAAAAGGTTGGCTGATCTTTTTATCCTGTCTTTCCATGACACCCTTCACAACCTCCTTCACATCTTTGCCACTCAATGCCGCTACTCATGGACGGCATTGAGGTTCAATAGCTACACCATTCGCAGGGATCCTGCTAGCTATGGGCAGCCCATTGCCGACCTGGAGACGCTGCATGTCTGAGGGACCCTTGTGGTGATTAAGTTGAGACAACCAAACAAACAGCCTCCTAATCTCTGAGTTCAACCCATCCTCCCTCTGGAGTTGGCCGCACCATGGAGGGATCTGCTAGACCACAGAGCCCTCCCTGGGATCCCTGATGGCTGGTGTCCAGGCTGCAGGGTCCTTCTGGGACATCACTTAGTATGTTTACATGATGCAAACAATAACATGAACAACCAGGATACGGTCATATTTCGAGCACTGACTGGCGTGAGGAGCACATCACTAAAAGGCGTCAGAGCACTTGAACACTTTATTATGGACAAGCAGGTCACTCTCCTAATTTATATTGTACAGACCGCAAAACACATTGACACATCTAAATAGGTGAAGTGACATGTAACCAGGTTTGACATTTTCCTCTAGCTTAGTATAACTGTATTTTGACTACACTGGCCAACTGTTTATAATTATTACATGAATTCATATATGGATGACAAGCCTGTGGTCTGCCATTGCAGAAAGGTGGGTGTAATTATAAGTAACTGTGCTTATTGTTTGGGAATGTACACAGAAAAAAGCCTACAGACTAGAGAAATTCAGGAAAAGAATATAAAAGAGTACAGCAGCTCTGTAATTTGTCAAAACTATGACTGAATCTCATTTGCAAACAGCTATCCTTACTTGAGCTCCATAATAGATGGCAGGACATTAATATGAGCATTAACGCCCTATGCAGGATTATTATTATTTTTTGCATATGGTTATGAAAATCTAGATGGGGTATGGGTAATTATTAGTCGGCTATGTCACTCATATTTTGACCCTTTAATTAAAATGTCTTAGCCTGTAACTGCTGGTGAGTGGCTTACACCCCAAAATGCTGGGGCTATTTTGCAGGTTGCTGTGCGGAAGCGGTTCAAACACTGGCATCTTTATTTAAGGGCAGTAGTAAATCACAGAGCGCCAAGAAGTGAGAGGAAGGGGTGTGGTGGAGAGGCCATGAGTCACTCAGAAGAGTTAAGATCCTGAGAGAATGAGAGTGAGAGAGAGGAAGAGAGAGAGGAAGAGAGAGAGAGAGAGAGAGAGAGAGAGAGAGAGAGAGAGAGAGAGAGAGAGAGAGAGAGAGAGAGAGAGAGAGAGAGAGAGAGATGATAGTTGGAGGGTTGGTGGGAGATGGTTGGAAAATTCAATGATGGTGACAGCAAAGAATAACATTCACTGTCGGAAAAACCACGCTCCTATGTCGCATTTGAAGTGTGTTGTGCGTGTGTGTTTGTGTGTGTGCATGTGTGTGTTGACACAGTAGAGCTTGTATAAACTCAAGTCCCCGTATCTCATATCCCAGTGCCAAACTGGGGGGACATGCATAAAACATGATTTGGATTAGGAAATGTCAGGCTGGAAGAAACAGTGTCCCAGTGTCCCATTGGGCCGGGCAGATGGACTGCTTCAACACACTGAAGTCCCCTTCGCCCTCTGCAGTCCATCTCTACAAACAGCACTCCACCAACCGAACAACACACCCCAGCCTCATCCCAAAACCTCCTGCCCTTACAGAGATTTTAGGGTACGAAAACACAACCCATTGATGGCATGCATACGCTGTACACTTTCCAGCATTCATTATATTGTTCTTACGGTCCCAATAAACCAAATGTCTGCCGTATTTCACAGGGATGCTCTGATCATATGAACGTTAGGTGCGAGTGATGTAGGCTAGCTATGTGACCAAATAATGCAGAGATAAGAAGACTGTAATCCAAAGGTGAGGAGAGGTGTGAGATGCGAGATCGCATCAATTCAAATGTATCATATGGCAGCAGAGCACTGTTCCCCATGTAGCGTATATGGATTATAGGGATGTATGATGATGGCTATGAAAAGCTCACATACTGCATATGTAGTCAATATAATGATAATATAGATATTGTTTTGATATGGAAAACACAATAAAACCTTAATGTAAATCCCTAGTCTTATTAAAGCAATGAATAGTGCAAGCCAAAATTTTGCATAAAAAAAAGGTTGTATAAATTGTTGTGACAGAATGGAAATATCCTTTTAGTATATTTAATTTTCTGGTAGAGTAGATCATCCCTAAAAAAAGAGATGTTTCAGCCATATTTATGGATACTTCACTTCAACCCTTCAACCCAATGTATGCTGTGCTGTTTCCAAATTACTTTATTCTTAAGGGATAATGGCAAGGAGGATGAACAGAAGATTGCTCATATAGCTCAGTCATTTCACACCAACAAAACGGATGAGAGCGAGGGCTTGAGTGTGTGCCTGCAGGCTCACTCAGTATCTTCGTGAGTAGGCCCATTTCTCCTGCGTACGTCACTCTGCTATACTCTTGATAGACACACTGCTCTGCTTTTCCTGCTGTGACCATGGCAACAGTGGAAACCAATTAGCATTTGAAGCACACACAAGTACAGGCTCTTTCACACTCAACCACACATTCTCACAAACACAACTAACAAAACACAATGTTTCCTAAAATATTAAGCTATTAAAACAAATCAAATCATCTATCAGACTATCTGTCGTTGCAGAAATATCAGTGACTGTTGTTCCACATTTAATCCAATAGGGGGACACATACAACTGTGGAAGGAATAAAGTGTGGTTGAGGCATGTACACTTGGGGGTGCTGTTGTACAACCTTCTGACGAGATGAGTTAGTAAACATTTCAATAGAGAATCCATTAAAGATGGATGTGTTTGTAACTTAAAGGTATATGTGACAAAGTTATTCATATTCCGGAGATGCTTTCATCCAAAGCAATTTAATGTGCAGGTGAGGGCTAGGTAGGAAGGAAATATATTGGAACCCAGAACCTTTTAGCTTGTCATCAGAAACCCCAACAGACAATCATGGTCCTTTACTAAGGCAAGCAATAGGCCAAAGTATGGAGGAGGTGTGATCCTCAAAACATAGAGATAGATTGTTTTGATAGTAACGAAGGCCTAAATATAAATGGAAAATAAATCATTAATTCCTAATTTTACAAAAGAGAAACTGCTGTTGTGATCAGTGACTTGGACTTGGTGGTTTATTATTTTAGGATGTATTTTTACAATAACACATTAAAGCTTAAGCTGTACTCTGATGAGTCACAGTACACTGTGTGCACAGCTGTATTGGCTATGTGTCTATCTCATTAAGCCTGGGTTAGCTTTACCTTTTATATGTGGGACTGCTCATTGAGGCATCACTCATTTTTAAGAAAAGAGGTGAAATTAGGAGAAATTCCTGGAACATTTGCATCTAAAGATTTATAACAAGAAGAAGAATTATAACGGTCACTTTGTCCAGTGACTAAGGCCGCTAAATTGATTATAAAATACAATTAATAATAGTAGGACCAGGATCATGCTTAAAATTATAGTTGTTTTCATTAAATGCAATACATGCAGTAAGATAGCAGAGACAGAGAGGTAAATGACAACAGCAACATCACGCAACAGAAATAGTCTTTGTAATGGAATAAACCAGAGATATCAGTCCAAAGTATAAATAAAGCCAATAAAGATGAGAAATCCCCAAATGATGAAGAAAGAAAATAAAAAAATAAAAAAGATCACCAATATGGCAGACATTGCTGAGAATCCTCAGTTGAAATGCCTAATCCAACACAAAGGAAATATCAAAAACCCTTGGCCTTTGTCTTCATCTGAGAGGTTAAATGAAGACAGAACAATGACAGTAACAATGACAATCACAAGACTAATATAAACCTTTTTGCTTGTTTTCAAAAAGACTTCCCTTAAAAAATACCATAACTACAATTTAGCACCCCATCATGCTTCCAGTTTTCAGAATGTTCCAACTACCTCAACAAACATATTCCCATATCTCTTCTCCCTCTACTCTCTTCTTACTTCCTGTTCCTGAATTTTGAGCCTATCAAAAGAAGGTAGTTGATTCTGTAGGTTACAACATCACACAAATGCCAGCACCATGGCCACCTGCCTAGCATTGTGGAAGCTATGCAGGGCTGGCCTGGTCCATCCTTGGACGGTAGACCGGGTGGTGCTGGTAGAGGTGTTGGAAGGCCAGTGGGGGTGCTCATCCCTCTGGTCTATGGCGTATCCCAAATGCCCCGGGATGGAGACAGGTAGAAGAGCGCCATCTTATGGATGAGATGTTAAACCAAGGTCCAGACTCCCTGTGGTCACTAAAGATCAGAGGGCACTCATCACAAGAGTAGGGGTGCTAACTTTGGTGTCCTGGCTCTTGTACCAACATGTACAAGATCATCAAATCATCACCTCTCTAATTGGATAGTTTCATTCCTCACCTCTCCACTGCGATAGCCAGTGTGTGGTGAGGGATCCGGCTCATACAAGCTGTCATGCTACAAAGCGGTAGTGGAGGAGGTGTCACTGCAATCTAAAAAGCAATCGGATCTTTCAGTTATACATTGTATAACTTCCTATACCTTCCTTCCTTATGACATGGGAATATTAGCGTATGCATATTTGTTGATGTAGAATATGCTATCCATATTTGAAAGACATGCAGGATCCATACAGGATCAATGATGATACTGTATTTCGCAATGTCATCATGCCAGTTTGTGATACCATAGACAAATGGCAGAGAGAGAGAGAGAGAGTCTACAAACACAGTGTGTTACACAACTTAATACACGCGAGTACAGAAAAAAGGGGGTCAAAATAACAAGAAGCTGCAGAGAGGAGGGATGGGTTTTATATGAAGACACAAGGCAGTTGGTGGGGTGGAATCTGGAGGTGTGAGCTTGTTGTTTGGGAGGGCAGAAGCAAATCCCTTGCCAGTAACATCTATTAACACATGTTGAACACAATATGATCTACTGTTTATAATCAATGTGTGTGTATTGCTATAACTACTACTACTACTATTGTGATCACTACAGCTACTAATGCACTGATAATGGTTTTACACGCTAAACTACCAGTAATTATGGTCATCGATTATTTTTGGACATAGACTAAATAGATACATTTTGTGGTTAGCACTTCTACACAGTACAGAAATAAAAGGATGAAAGTGTTTTTTCATTCTTTTTCGAGGAATGTGATCAAAAGTGCATTTCATTTTGCACACAGCACACATTTTATATGTTGCATGAATCCAGGTCTCCATCCAGGTTCCTATCTACAGTGTTACCGCTGCACTATCTTTATTGTATATATACCGTGCTGGCACACCTGCTGGACATCAGGCCTACACATCTCTGCTTTGATGTGCACAACAAGGAACTAACAACAAACCCCCGGTAATAAGACACACAAATGCATCAAAGGCAAAGAAACCCATAGAAAATCCTCCAAACCGCAAAGACTTACTGCTTTGTACTCATGCTACTAATTATCATTCTCTGAACTGAGCTACTATGTCAGCTTAGCCACTGCTGTACCATGTACATGCTCACTGTAAACCGATTACCAGTGACAAAGGCACTGGTAAGTGAAGTGACCACTGATGGCTATATTAGTATTTGAAAGCAGGAGTTTCATTTCCAAAGTGATAAGATCTCTATTTGACAAAGAAAATACAGCTTTCCACTTTTTGGTTTCATTTATTTTTTATTTCGTGCTATACTGTGCAATCTTGCACATATTGCACACAGTCCTATTTGAAGAACAGATAGACTGCTATTTAAATTACATTTCATTACTAAGACGTTTATTATTATCCATGTATACTGATGTGTTTTTTTATGTTAAGATATTCTGCAACACTATAAATGAATTACATCAGGTAACACACCTCTGCCAACTTAACTCCAACACTATTGGAGACATTTCCTATCTCTATAAAACTTCTTTCTGAAATATATTATGATTGACAAATTTGGCCCTCTTTCCCTGAATATATGTAGTGCCTTAATAAGTCTCAGTAGCTTCTCTCATATCTGCTTTCTGATTCATAGTATTGTACATCTGTATTCATAGTACTGCTCATAGTATTGTACATCAGGAGGACTCATCAATTCTGAAGTCACCTGTGAGGAGGGGAGAAATCAAATTTAGATCACCCCAAGCCAAACGATTTGACTTGATTCTGTTGGATTAAATGAGTGTGTGAATTATGAATGCACTCTATTTTAGGTAAACACCTTTCCCTCAATTGTAACACTATGATCAATAGTAGTCAGAAACAGCAGACACACTGGATAACACTGTTATTCTGTACCTCCCGGCTCTGTGTAAGATATATCTTCAAAAACCGCCCCAAAAAGACTGTTTTGGTGCTTCTTAATATTGTTGTGCGTAGGCACATGGGAGAGTAACCTAGCATTCACTTGCATAATGTAAAACCGATGGTCAAAAAACACTGCAATGTCTTTTATTGAGGCCAACAGTCTGCACACAGCATGTAGTTTGCAGGAGACGCTAAATCAGGACAGCAGAGCTGTTGTACGAAGGATGTTGCTTGCAAATGTGTTTTCCCACAGAGACAACAAGTAGTAACAACAAATGCCCCTGTTGGTTACTAGAGTTTTTAGCAGTTTAAGATAACTATTCAATCAAAGTCTGAACTGCACCTTTTATTTTTTTTAGAACTGCTCATATGTAAAATGATGTAATAACTAATTAGCCAACAAGGTGCTGGATGATGGATAATTGTTTGTTTTTTTACAATCAGGGAGGATGCTTTTGGATATGTCACCCGGCAGCCTACAGATCCACCCTGACATTCCCTGGACAAAAACGTCACTTCAATGATGTCCTCTGTCTATCCTAATGTGGCAGCCTGAGGGAGGAAGAGCAGGTCCTCTGGGCTGCATGGAGCCATTCTACCAGCATACACAATATCATCCTCTGCTATCCAGCTCCACCGTGCTGGCCTGGACAGATTCATAGTTCAGGTTGCATCTTACGCAATCTGGCATGCAGAAAGAATTAAACACATTTGCTACAGGTTTTGCTACAAGTGATGACAACCTATAGGGAATACAATAACGTAGTCACAGTATCTCAGCAGAAATATAATTTCAATACACAGATGGGTCAAAGTAATTTGCCCCTGACAATCATATTTTTTATTAGGTATTCACAGTGTATCTGTGGATACCTTTTGTTATTGCCGCGGTCGCCTATTGTTATTATTCCGGATTGGAAACCCCTATATCTCAGCGGTGCATTAATGAAAAGCTTTCAAATTTGGGGGATTTATACATATCCCCAGTATTCTGGTCTCGAAAAAGTCTGCCGGCGCATAGGTGGCGCTATAACATCCGGTCAAAGTTAAACGATCGGCACGTCCGCCCCTATGAACATTTCTGAAACTTGGTGTATATGCCTTATTTCACATGCTGAACATTTTATCTTCTTGGGACCCTAAAGTCCGTCATGATAGAATTTGCTGTACAATGAAAATTTCATGAAACCTTCAAAAGTCTTCTTCTACAGAGCCAGAGCTTCCCAAGAAAAACGGATTTCAGATTCATGATCTGTGGGCTTGTTAGAGCTTATATTCCAAGGAGATTTCTGATTGGGTAAGAAATGGCAGATGTATGGCCACAAATCAGCTTAGCAGAACCTTGAAACCTAGCATGCACATAGAGGACCCCTCTCTTAATATGTGATACAAATTTGGTATCGATATCTCATTCCATGACGTCACAGTATCAATTAACGTGATTGCTGTTAAGCGTAATACACCAATTCGCCAGCATGTGGCAGGATATCACAGAGGACACCCCCCTTAACATGTGATACAATTTTGGTGTCGATCTCATTCCATGACGTCACAATGTCAATTAACGTGATTTTTCTTAAATTTATTGCACCAATTCGCCAGCTGATGGGAGTATATCATACATAAACGGCATCTACTATGTAACCACTGCGTCTGTGGCAAAATATCACACATAAACGGCATCTACTATGAAACCACTGTGTGTGTGTGTGTGTGTGTGTGTGTGTGTGTGTGTGTGTTACTCTGTCTGTGTGTGTCTGTCTGTCTCTTTCTGCATGTCTCTCTGTATGTCTGAGTGTGCATGTATGTGTGTGTGTGTGTGTGTGTGTGTCTCTGTCTGTGTGTGTCTCTGTCTGTGTGTGTCTGTCTTTCTCTGTCTGCATGTCTCTCTGTATGTCTGAGTGTGCATGTGTGTGTGTGTGTGTGTGTGTCTCTGTCTGTGTGTGTGTGCGTCTCTCTGTCTTTGTGTGTCTGTCTGTCTATCTCTCTCTGTCTGCGTGTGTCTGTATGTCTGAGTGTGCTTGTATGTGTGTGTGTGTGTGTGTGTGTGTGTGTGTGTGTCTGTCTCTGTGTTTCTGTGCCTTTGTGTGTGTGTCTCTCTGTCATTCTGTGTGTGTGTGTGTGTGTCTCTATCTTGTGTGTGTCTCTATCTGGTTCTTTATATTTGAAAATATAAAAAAATTCAAAATAGAATTGGGTGCATTGGTTTGACATTCGCCTATCCAAACTGAGGCCTCTCTCCAACGCAGGCTGGGCCATAATGGGGTACACACATCATTTGTCAATGGTCCATTTGTTCGATTCCGACCTCAACCATTTGTTTATTATTTCTCAATGGTCCGTTTTGAAGGTGGCTGTTGACACTGTATACTTTACAAACATGGTTGGTGATTATTTAGGTGTGCTTACTTCCAGTAAACCGGTTTATAAGTCATACATCTGCCACTATTGAAGACCACTCCCTCTCAAAACATAGTGTGATTTGAACCCATAAGCACTCATGTCCATGTAGTGTAGTGGTAACGCTCCTGCCTCACAAATGTAGGGTCACCGGTTTGAATCCGACCCAGAACTTTTATTTGTTATTTCTCAATAGTCCGTTTTGAAGGTGGCTGTTGACACTGTATACTTTAGAAACATGGTTGGTAATTATTTCAGATGTGTTTACTTCCAGTAAACCGGTTTATAAGTCATACATCTGCCACTATTGGAAAACCGCTCCCTCTCAAAAAATATTGTGATTTCATCCCAGCAATTGCCATGTCCACGTAGTGTAGTGGTACAGCTTCTGTCATACTAACGTAGGGTCGCCTTTTCGAATCTGACCTCGAGCAACAATGTTTTTGAGACGCTGCACGGACGCGGCGTTGCCGGTTCGAGTCCGAACTCGACCATGCATTTTGCGAGACGTGGCTCGAAAAGGGCGGCCGCCGGGAAAGGCGGTGCGTGGGGAAGGCGGTGCGTGGGCTGTGAATACCTTGTGTGACTGCTTGCAGTCCTAGTTCTATGTCTATTTGTTTTGTTCAGAAATGATTGGGTGTTTAATATCATAATGACAGAGGTGAGGCTCTAATATAAGTAAGCGATTCTGCTGGTCAGTTGAACAAATTACCCTGTACTATGCCAGACACAAAGGCCTACTTATTCAGCCCCAATGCCAAGAGCTAGCATGTATTGACTTTAAGCATGATTATATATAAATTCAAAATAGGAATAAGAATACTAATGCTATCCAGTCTCTTTTAACATGTGGCTCTGAGAAGAGTATTCCATGAAGCTATCAAGCTCCATATGGTCCCTCTAAACACACCTGAAGGCTGGGCTCCTTTGGAAATACCATACCACTCACTGCATACACATATACATAATTACTTCTGCTGTAGCATGTTTAACCAGTACTGAAAGGGTTATTAATTAACCCTTGCTTTTGCATCTGATTCCTTTCCTGGTTCCTTTTATACAGTCCTATTCAAAAGTAAGTATTTGCTCAACATAGATTGTAAGTCTTGAGAGATTGTTCAACATATGCAATGAACAATAAATACATAGTGGTCTGCTATAAATTAAAGAGCAAATAAAAAACACTGCTCATCACAGCACACGTATGCTTCCTATGGCTACTATACCGACTGCTATCAGGGATGATAGGGATCTATTTGGCCATACCCCATAATCCTCTACTGTGCACTGCATACACACTGGGTTCTCACACTCCTCTCCAGCTGCTGTGTAGTGTGGACAGTGATCACTCTCCCATGAGCCTCCACAGGGCATGTTTGGAGGAGTTGTTAGAGGGAGGCTTCCTCCTGACTACACCAAAAGAGCAGCTGTAATGCACCTGCTGTCAGCCAATGGGAACCAGAGACCTCAGCCACATACCAAACACTGCACATTGATTACTCTGACGCATTGGAAACAATTTTCTTCAGACCATTGATTGAGGCTCAGACCACAAGACCACGGTTATAACTTTTCTCTAATCTTACTTTGCTTCATTTTCTCTATTCATCGGTGTGAATGAATCTCTGATGAAGGGGATAGTGGATGCGAGGAGATATCAAATTGGCCATGACTGAATGAGTCTCGTCAAATGCCAAGAATGCTGAATAGAAGATCAAGCTCAGTGTGATATCTTTGTTTCTATAAACCCTATATTCCACATTCATTTAATTCTGCCTTTAAGACATGCTCTCCAAGCTGTATTATCTTGTCTTGCCACCACTCTCTAGAATGCTGTGTGAGTGAGTGGGAGCCAGGGCTGTTGAATTAACATGTTGTGTGTGTGTGTGTGTGTGTGTGTGTGTGTGTGTGTGTGTGTGTGTGTGTGTGTGTGTGTGTGTGTGTGTGTGTGTGTGTGGTGTGTATGTGTGTGTTTGTCCAAGAGTATCTGTGTATTCTTGTGTGTATGTGTGTGTATGTGGGTGGGGGGGAGCTACATAGAGATCAAATTGGTTGTGTGTGTATGTGTGTGTGTGTGTGAAGAAGAAGATGAGCTAATAATGTGTTAAGGCAAAGCAGCCTGTACACCACACCAGCATTACAATATCCCTAATACTGATTTTGTGTATTATAAGAAAGAATAGCCTTGATTGATAGCGAGGTCAGCAGATGAAAGGTCCAAACACACTTGCATTTTTCCCACTGTGAGTTGGACATCATATAATCTGTCTCCTTATTTTAATAAACAATATAATTATAAATAAACACACAGATTGGCAATACTCAAAACTTGTGTGTGTCTTCGATTTCGGACATTGGGGCACGATAGTGCACGCCACAAACTATGTTGATTTGATACGCGGAAACCATTTTGATTTACTGCAGTTTGTAATCCAACTATATAGTTGTGCGTAGGATGAACAATCCCCCTAGCTCTTACTAGTAATATTTGCCACATGTTCTTCCATTGACCAACATAGTTGTCCAATACCGAAGGGTTCAACCAAATTCTAAAGGAGGTTTATCCTCCACTATTATTATGTTTCTCTTATGGTTTTCCCTATGGTTCTTATTAAGGTTTTTGAACACATACATAATAAAATTTTAGATACAATACAATTAGATGTGTGCTACGTTTTTTTTTTTATGTATTAGAAGAGCATTCTCACATTGTGGGATAACGTTAATGATATAACATGTAATCTATTTTATTTTTGTAATTTTTAAATTAGGAAATAAAAGGCTAAAATGGAACAAAACAAACATAATCTCCACAGGTAAAAAAAATTGAAGTACAGGTACTGTGTGTGTGTGTGTGTGTGTGTGTGTGTGTGTGTGTGTGTGTGTGTGTGTGTGTGTGTGTGTGTGTGTGTGTGTGTGTGTGTGTGTGTGTGTGTGTGCGTTACACTGTGTAGCTTTACAGCTTTCCTCTCTCTCTGTCTCTATCTCTTGTTAAAGATGGTGGGTTTTTTTTACATAGAAGAAAATACCTCTAGCTCTGGTTGCAATCTCTTTGGTCATCCAAACACATTTGGAATACTTGTGGAACTACACTACATTTGGAATACACTGTGGAACTAATAATGCAAAATATATAGTATTTGCTGTCACGTTTGATTTCCCAGTGACTTGTTGTGAAAATTATACAAAGGGTTTATAGTTGACAATATGTCATGTATTTAATTTGACCATTATAAAATTGTCAATTGTATTGCTGCCTCAGATTTCATATAGCCTAGCCTGCACAAGCGTTCCTGTTAAATTTCCTTAATAGGTGTCTCAATGTAGTTTTCTAATCTTGAAGAAATAGATAAATTATCCGGATGTGCTATGTGGCTATGAAATAGATATAACATTCTATGGAGGTCTGCACGAGTAACGATGTCATGTCCCATTTTAGTAGTAAACAAACTTCCCTCATTTAAAGGACCTGGCACAGGGTGGTTCGTATTGAAATGCAGCGTTAAGATGGCTAGCATCTCTGCATTGTAGTAGCCTACCTCTGCGCTGAGTGACGATATTAGTATGTGGTATTGCCATATACGACATGCAGTAGTAGGCTATGTGTATTAATCGGTCCTTGAAAAGGGGAGTGAATTACACCTGTATTCATGTCAAAACCCTCCTTATCTGAACACTCTTTTAGATGGATATATTGAATTGAGCAAGGGCTTCGGTTTCTTACTTCATTCCAGCGTTGTGGGCAGCCAGAGCAAACCTAACACTTCGTGTTATTCATGCAGACATTTTTGAGAAGCAAACACTATTATGCATTCATACTAATACACATTTAGCCGACATAATTAGTCACGCGGACGATCTCGAATACACTTGACAACTATTGCGCAGTTGACAAAAAACATGTCTAATTTGATTATGAGAATTCAAACGCTGAGTTTAAATTGATGACACTTTACAGACACGTTGAACTGCTATGCTTTTCAAAAAATCGTATTTACCTGTCATAACTCCATCTACTGTAAGACATGCTCCTGTTGCTGCAGACTGCATCCATGACTGGAGTGGAATTTATGTTTCACTGAGAGCTGAAATAAATGTTTACAATGGGGAACCGCAGTAGTTAAACTGAAACGGAAATTTCCACGACGGATGCAAAAGCAACAATAAGAAATTTATTTAATGAATGAGTCGGAATGTTTGGAGCGAGATGCTGTATCTTAGGCGATACCATTATATAAAATTGGGAGGGGGGCCCAAGTCATCAAATCCTACGACAGGGACAAAAAAACATTTATTCTGATTTATTAACATTTATTCTGATTTATTCCGAAGGAACTCGCATCATCGCATTATCTGTCCTGGCAGTTTGATGATTTCTATTTTGACAGTTGACAATGCTAACATTGGCACGCCATATCGTTAATGGTACACTAGTTGGCATGTCACATTTGGAAAAAATAAAGTAGCCTTTCCCTGATCGACGGAAAATGCCCCCAAAAGCCAACGTTTTCTGGCTATATTCTTCACATTTTCATTTAAATGCACAAGTCACAACAACACAACTAAGAGATCAGACAAATCACCACATGACCAATTAATAATGACGTTTCCCACTTACCCCATGGATCCCATTTACATCATGATTTCTTATGATATTATTTTTACTTATCACCAGTAGTATTGTATATTTTAGTTGGGCTGTTCATTTTCTCACAGTTGGAACATGAACGTAGCCTACAATTCAAGAAAACATAAACTAATCCGTTATCCAATCAACCAATGGCCAATGATAGGCCTACTAAGCCTGGCTCAACCACATCAACAATTGGAGAAGAATAACGGAAAATGTGCATCGGACACCAAAGATCTTAGAGACATTTTGATTTGGTAGCCGATCTATTCACACTATGTCAATAGTTAACAGAAACGTTACAGGACAACGCCAAACAAGGCTATTTGAAAGGGCCCGGACGTGCACTGCACAGTATTTTGATTTGAAACAAAACACCTTAGGCTCAATCACAGGTTTTATTATAGCACCAAAAGCTAAACATGTAGTTAAGGACAGAGACGAAAACACTGTAATATATAATGTACACTACAATCTGCAAAACCCTGGGGGTTGTTTATTTTTCTAAACGTCAGTGATACGACTGAGTTTAGGTGTAGACGACAAGATCAGCCCCGCCCCCCCGCCATCTGATAATTTACAATAGGACCCTGTAGCGACTCATCAAGCTCAATATTTTTAATAAGCCACTGTAAAAAAAAAAAACTACATAAAAACCAACAAATAAAACATTACTGATCAGATGTTAGTTAAGAATGGAACTGAAGCAAATTAGGGCCCACAGTCATCACCTGCTAAAAACAATCAAAATAATTAAATATTATTCTTTATACACATCTTGTAAGCGTATAAACATATAAAAATACCTGTTAGCTAGTTTGATAAGAAAACAATGTATAAAAGTAGAGTAAAAACATTGAGTCAATTCCATTACTTCCATTATCATTTTCAGTTTTTGTTTTATGTTACAAGATAATAATACAAGAACCATCTTAATCGATAAGCCTTGGGGGTTAGAGAGATGTGAAAGGAGAGGCAAAACTATATTTTTGAAGACCTTGTGTATACGATTAGACAACTAGAGCCAGGTCTTTGGCGTTGATAAATCCTGTTGGTGGTACGCATCTTATCATTGACCAGGGGTATATTTTGTATAAGAAGCTATAACATTGGCACCATGTATTCAGTATGACGTATCTGCTACTTGGACGTATTCTTAAACACAAGGAATACAATCCATTCCAGATAATGTCTTCGAGGGTTAATGTACAACAGGAATGATTTGAGACGGCTGTGAACTTTTATAGATTTTTTTTATGGGCCATTGGAGAGGTTAAACAAAGAGATCAATTTGGAGGTGAAAATATAGTTCCTCATAAATAAACAATATGCTACAAACGATTTCTTTTGTTCTCTCCCCTTCATGTCAGAAGATGATGGAGGACATGTAGATCAGTGTTACTCCATGAAGATAAGGCTCACAACAGCATCTTTGCTGTAATAAGAAGAGGTGCATGTTTTGGATGTGAATTCTACATTGTACAAGAAAAATGACAATAAAGTAGAAATGCCATGTATCGTGAATGAGATGAAAGCAGATTCCACTTACAGTGCAAGAGATCCATTGAAGATGCCAAACAGTTAGATCATTGTAACTTTAAGGTCTATTGAGACAAATTAATTATACCTACATATATATTTATATATATATGTATAAATATATATGTTTTTTTTCTGTAAATGTAAAACCAATTTCATCCTCACACGCTGTACTGAGGTGATTTAATACGTCATTAGAAATACACTTTGAAAATCACAACAATTGTCAGATATGTACAGTAGCAGATTCAACACACGGATATGGCACATAATCAAATCTGAAAATAATCAGTTTTGCCTGATCAGACACTATACATATATATATATACATATATACATATATATAAATATACATATATATATATATATATACATATGTATATACAATCTCAGGCAGTACAATGTCACAACAAGGCAAGAGCTGTCCTTCAGATTACAAAACATTAATTTGTTACGATGATTAGGAAGGCAATGTTTAGTGTTGGGACTCTCTTATTGTGAAGTGACGGGGGTTGCTCAGGAAGGTAGCGTGGTGTTTGAATTTGGCATTGTCAGTTTGTGTACAGTCAGGTGGGGGCAGCAGTTTTCTGCTCAAAGCGCGGCTGGAAAAGCCATCTGAAGTCATGCTGAAGTCCCCCTCGGAGGATGTGTTGTCAGGCAGAGGGCGTGGCGGTTTCAAATGGGCTGCGGGAGTAATACATTGATAAGGTCTACTTAGACAATCACACAATGGCAGCCACTCTTGTCTTTTTCTTTCCTCGTGGGTTCCGGCGAAGGTGGACAATCCTGCTCCTGGAATTTCCTGGGAGGTGTGATGGAATAAAAAAAGAATCACAAACACACTTCCCAAAAATCAGGGCTGAATCTTTTGAGCAATTGTGAAAGAGTTGAAATGTAAAATCGAAAAACAAATGGAATGCCCATATGAGGCACCACATGACATTAAGATATTACACTTTGACACCCACCTGATGACTCTAACCAGCTCGTGAAAAGCCTGGTCTACATTCATTCGTACTTTAGCTGAGGCCTCCATGTATGTGACCTTTAGTTGTCTGGCTAACTGTTGTCCCTCCTCCTGGGTAACCTAGGAACGGGGATTACAATACTAAAGCATTAGTATCCCTGCATGCTGGCAACACTGAGAAATACATTCATTAAGAAAGATCTAGATTACACGTTTTCTATACCATTTAAATTAAGCATGCATCAGTTTAAGCCACAAGTCATATAAGCTGCATAACTATTAAATATTCAGGTAGACATTGCATTATCATTATAAAATCTAAGAAAAATACAACAATATTCACAATAAATGCAATTTGCTTAGATTATCCTTACATACACCTGCAATATCTTTCCCGCCACAGGGTGGCACTATGGATCCACCCAAGGCAGCAAGCTACAGCTGCAAAGCTATAAAGGTAGCCCATGAGCTTTCTTTATCATCTACTTTCTTTATCATCTACACTCTTCTTTTGATCACAGCCTTCACTCTCAACACCTTTCTGGAGCATTAGGTTTTCAAAAACCACTTCCTTTTCAATCAAAAGCTTTCCTTATGTTTCAAATTGTCAGTACTGCTCAGTTATAATTTCCTGTCTTCCAAATTCTATATATTTCCTACACAATAAGTAGTTTTATGATCAAACCACTGAGAGGGATTGTGACTTACTTGTCTCTGTGGATCAAGATCTGCTTTGTTTCCTACAAGGATCATGGGGAACTCATCCCGGTCTTTCACTCGAAGAATTTGTCTTTGGAATTTGTAGATTTCTTCAAAACTGTAAAAATAATAATAATTGTGTTCACATTTAATGTTACGTTACACAGATGTGGCCATGCTTATTGTGTGAGGACATTTGACCAAGCAACTGATACTTGGTGTGTGTGTGTGTATGTGCATGTAAGTGCATGTGTGTGTGTGTGTGTGTGTGTGTGTGTGTGTGTGTGTGTGTGTGTGTGTGTGGTTGTATGTGTATTTAAGTGTGTGTGTGTGTGTGTGTGTGTGTGTGTGTGTGTGTGTGAACATCAGAATCTTAGCCAGACCTCCTAGGAATGCAACCTCCTCCCAACCTGAATCCCTTTTGTCATTCAGCCCCCCCCCCCCCCCCCCCTCCATCACCCCCCTTCCAGCCTCTGTTACTAAGCAGATGAGGTCAGCACTGCACTGAATGAACTGAACTGCACAGAAAAGACCAAAACGGGAGGAATTCCTGTTCTTATAAAAAGAAACACACAGAGCTAGAACAGTGCAGTCACAGTGATTATTTGGTGTACGGGAGTGTACTCCGTATTTGACTCAGGCTACGAGTCAAATTTATACAACTTTATACAATTTAGTACAACTTGTATCTGTTTGAGTTTAAACAGCATGCATTATAGCCGATCGGTCCCACCAACCACAAACAAGAGAGTGCAAATAGTAAATCCTGAAAGACGCAAGTCATTTAAATGGAGGAAGGGAACACTGTTTACAACACAAACACAAGAGGGGGCACTAGAGTGGGGGCAGGGCACTGCAGCTTGCTGCATGCTTGGCAGAGCCACAATGAACAGAGAGAAAATAGGTGGAGTGTATATGCCTGACTATGCCATGCAGGCAAAATAACACACACATTACATCTAACCAGTATCCATCATATGAAATGTGATGTGGTGCATTCATCATCCTCTATTTAAATTGATCATCCAATTCGTTTTGACAGATACTCAATATCATATTTTTGTGTATCAATTTGAAAAGAAAATGGATCAAAGAGTAAAGAGAAAGGGAGCTATTCTTAAACATTCAAGACAGGGGACTGGAGAGAGGAAGTGTTGAGAACAAAAGAGAACGACAGCAGAACCGCAGCATGAGGCTGCCGGAAGTATCACAGAAACAAGGAGGGAGTTAAACTAGCAACACAGTGTTTGGAAGGGAGAAACCCGCATCCTTACACAGAAACAGCATGAGCGATATTGACAGTGCGTGTGTGTGTGTGTGTGTGTGTGTGTGTGTGTGTGTGGGAGTTGGTGAGTTGGTGCCACTCACCTTCCTCTGTCGGTGACGGAGAAGACCAGCAGGAAACCCTCCCCTGTCCTCATGTATTGTTCTCGCATGGCTCCAAACTCTTCTTGGCCTGCAGTGTCCAGGACTACATGCACACACACACACATACACATACACACACACATACACATACACATACATGCATGCACACACAAACACGCACGTACATGCACAAGTACACACACACACACGCACCCACACAAACACATATGCACGCACGTGCACACACAAACCCACACACACACACACACACACACTAATTAAGTTGCTGCTTTAAGATACAGTTTCAGGGGGAAACAGTTTTAGCAAGCCCACAGTTATTCATGTAAAGCACTGTCAAAATAGAACAAAGCAGCATACAAGGCAGTTCAGTGTTCACATGAGCTTACTTTGTTTGCCCAGAACAAGTGCACTTACTGTCAAGCCTGGCTGCCCTCTCGTCGATCACACACTGCTTGGTGTAGGAGTCTTCAATCGTGGGGTCATAGTCTGTGACAAAGTAGGACTAGAGGACACAACAGAGGAAGAAACAAAGAGGGAAGCGGAAAAAGGAGAACCAGAGAATAGAGAGAGAACTGTGAATACCTCTGAAGTAGTCCAAAAAGAATGTATGTCGCTGTGGTCCATTGTGATGGACACACAGTCACAAAAGTTTGACTGTGGTTTGTGTGTGTGTGTGTGTGTGTGTGTGTGTGTGTGTGTGTGTGTGTGTGTGTGTGTGTGTGTGTGTGTGTGTGTGTGTGTGTGTGTGTGTGTGTGTGAATGATCTACTACTATAAAAGGCCAACACAACCAGGGAACCAGACGGTTTATGCTTTTACCATGGGCCATTTTGCACATTTGCATATAGAACCCATGTCAAAAACAGATTATACCTGGGTTTCAACAGGCCTCGTCATTCTCTCAAAGCTTTTCATTGTAGGCCAACATTGTGTCCTGATAGAGACAAGTTGCTAGGGTGGGGCTCGAGGGGGGGTGTGAGGAGGAGGAGGAGAAGGAGGAGGAGTCCCACATTTTTCACATTTTTCTCATGTTTTGTAGCTCCCTCTCTCCCTGGCTCTAGTTAAGTGGTGACAGCTGAGCAGAGAGCTCAGGGAAGTCAAACCAACACCCTTAAAAGCCAGGACCACACTGTTAACAATGTAACTAGAAGACAACGATCTCTCTCTCTCTCTCTCTCTCTCTCTCTCTCTCTCTCTCTCTCTCTCTCTCTCTCTCTCTCTCTCTCTCTCTCTCTCTCTCTCTCTCTCTCTCTCTCTCTCTCTCTCTCTCATGGCCAAACTGTAACAACAATGCAACCAATACCACACGATGGAATTACTGTTTCAAAATGTTTCGTACATTTGTTACACCTTAACATTCCAATCAAAATAATTGATCACAGAATGTTATGTTGCTGTATCTACAGTATATTCTTAACTGGCTTGTATTCTCTCTCTGCAAGGCATAATGCTGTCTTGGGACATAACTACCCTCTATGTAACTGCTACTCATCCACCCTACTGTGCACTGCACTGTTACTGTGCACTTGTCCTGCCTCTGTGGCTGCACTGCACAGGCTGAAAATCTGTGCCTGGTTTGGAAAACCGGAAATGTGCTTTGCACCCTATCATCAACACAGAGAGTGAAAGAAATCACCAACCCTCCCAGTCCCATACAGCCAGAATTGTGATGCCGGTGGCTCCACCAGTGTTCTTCCTTCTTCCCCATCTGCTCCTTCT
Organism: Lota lota; assembly: GCA_026745465.1. Taxonomy (NCBI): domain Eukaryota; kingdom Metazoa; phylum Chordata; class Actinopteri; order Gadiformes; family Lotidae; genus Lota; species Lota lota. The sequence goes on along the minus strand of JACYXH010000659.1, from coordinate 12,659,764 downwards.
CAAAGGCAAGCAAGCACACCGCAAGCCTCCCGCTAGCCTGCAGCGCTGCCCTGTCCCTGCAAGCCCTCCGTGGACCAGAGAGATGCATGCTAGCCCCATTCTCTCTGCTTTCACTGCTCCAGCAGGCGTGATGAATGAGGCTGTATCTTCTGCACCGTAAGCAGCATCAGTAGAACCAGCATTGGGGCTATGAGGGGAGCTCTGGACGGCTAGCCTGTGGCTACCAGCTAGCAGAAGCCAGTCTGACTGAGTGACTACATGAAGGACGACTCATGAAGGCTGTGCGGGAAACTGTGTGATACATAAATCCATGTTCGGAAATAAATATGACCTGTATCCTCATCATCGCCACCGTGTGCAGTTAACTCCATTACAGCCAGACGGGATTCAACTGGGATCTTTTTTTTCATTTATCTACCTAGTGAAACATTGTAGCTTTGTGTTGTAACTTTATTGTATACAAATCTTTCTATATCATCTCTAAGACAAGAAAAACTATTTCCTCTTGCACAATGTGTTAAGCTAGGCCTACACCCTGAAATTGTAATACCAGAGCAGAAGTAAGTTATGGATTCACCATAAATGTGTATGATCCCGGACCCTGACTTAGTGATCATGCCTCGGATAAAGGACTGCATGCAACCTGCACACCAAGTCTAGGGGGGTCGGGGGGCTTACACGAACACAATGTGGCTGAGACCCCCCACAAATATTGTGTGCTTGAGCCTTGAAGGTTATCTTCACTCATCTGTCCCTTATCACACATCCTTCAAATTATTTCCTTCTTCAGTAAGTGACTGAAGCCCTTCACACGGCTTCTAATAAACATCACGTCTTTGGCAGTATCTTAAGAAACTTGCACATGCTAAGTTTACAAAACAGAGACCATGGTCGTGTAAAGCACATTCCTGTGTTCAGAAGGATTGGGGGGAGCTAAATCCTTAAGCCTGAGTATAATTGAAAACAACATTGTGTGCAACTGTGTTGTTGCCAAGATGCCTAATGCAAGTGAGTCTGTGACGTTACGCACAAGTTATGCTAGCAGGCAGTAAAACAATAGTGGGGGTCGGGATAAGTAAAATAAAGTTGACAGTTACAGGTTAGAGGTCTGATAGTGGTGGTAATCAGGAAGAAGGAAGGGAGAAAAATGGCAAACTGCACCATCACTCTTTCTTATGCTTGCAAAGCAGCCCACTCTCATTTCCCAATTGTATCTGGAGGGGAAAAAAATATGGAACTGGGGAGGAAACTCCACCTCTGTACGGCTGGACATCTGCCAGCAGCCTCGGGGTGGCTATGATGTCATCGAGGACATGTTCCTCAATCCCACTTACCCGCTTCCCACTCCAAAGCCTGTCACTTCATTTCCTACTAGCATTCCAGCTATACATCTCCACCCCTCCACCCACACACACACACATAAATCTATGTTGCAGCAGGAAAACATTACAGGCCTATTCACCATGAGAAGAGGGTCAGCAAATGACTGTCAGCTGTAACACAGCTTTCTCAGATTGAACCGCTTCAAATGTGTGAAATATGCAACAGTTCTCTCAATGGTTGGCAAACAAATAGCTGAATTGCAAAAAACTGAAAAGGCAGTTATTGTTCATTTGTCATCCTTGGGTGGTGTAAAGTCCATTCAATCCAGCCATAAGTAAGCGCCTCCACACTCAAGCCAGTCCTCTGGAGTATGTACACTATCATCTGTAAAAACCTGAGCAAAATATAACCTCTAATTTAGAGGTATTTAAAGGAACTGTGTGTACGATTTTACATGCATAAATCACTTTGAATTGCCAATATATGAACAGGTTGTAAGTTAACTTAAAACATTGGACCTACCGCCTCTCTGTGGGGTAGAACAGCCTGTGGGCTGATTTCTATTACATTTAACCACAACGGTTTTGCTGGGAATAAAGAAGGAAGTGACGTCTATGCACGCTTCAGAGTGGCCTAGTATGTAAAGAAGAGCTAGCCTTTAGACAGTGCGTACTATTGTATAGTTAGTTCGTATTAATTAGTTGATATTGGCTAGTCTGTTCGCATTATGAGTACACTCGCACTCCAGTGCTCTCAATGCGCAAGCTCCAGCAGGCTGCAGTTCACTTACGACCAAAGGGGTCAGTCAAGAGAGAAATTTCTGATTCTTAAACAGAATACCTTTAATAGGCCCTCCCTTTAATGGTTCTATTCATATGGCCTAAAACTAAAACAGAGAATTGGGGATGACTAAATCCTTAGTATAAAGTATAACGTTTGTGCTTTATTCTTTAAGAACCGCTCTACAATTGATGTACATGATGTACTGAATGAGAACCATTGCACTAGTTGCTTTGTCTGTCTGTCTGCAACTGCAGCTTGGCAGTCTGCTCTTCATCAAACAGAAAGCATGGGTAGGTGTGATATGGGTAAGGGGAGCAGTTAGCAGCAATGCACAACATTCGCCCACTTCCTCTCCACAAATGCAGCCTTCCTGAAAGTATATGTATATATAGTGTGTGAGATCATGCCTTATCACAGTTTTAAGGTTTTCTTGAAAGTATGAACCCTTTGTCAAACTCAGTTGGTTCATCATCTGACAAAAAAGATATTGGTTAGCTCCACAAAAAGCACACGATTAAAGCACAACCCCAGTATATAGGCTAACGATATACTAATATATTATTCTAGAAATCAATGTTGTTTATGACCAGCTTCATTAACATAGTCTCAAAGGTATGCATGTCTTGGCTTAGCTAGCTATGTGTGCAGGATTGCAGAGTTAGCTAATATCAACATAGTGGTTTATTACCTCCCATAACTCTGTGCCCCAATGACCTTCTTTTTAGACCTTGATTTTTAGACCTCGGCTTGACAATCATCAGTGCTGTTGGGTCGTACTTATTTTTCTTTAAATAACGGTGTACTTTCTGTGTAACAGCCTATACAATATGCTTCCTTAAGCTGATATTTCACACTGCTCTCTCCCTCACATCTCCTTACTGCAACCCTGCTTCCAAGTTCAGCCATAGGATGACAACCCATCTCTTTATTCTCTCCTAATAGAGACCAATCATCCTCTCTGGTCCCAGTTCTGCTGACAGACCAATATAGATCCTGGCTGGCACCCAAAGTCAACCACCACCGCAAGCTGGAAAGAAACAGAACGGCCGTCTCTCGATGAGGGCACTTGAGGCTCCCAGCTGACAGATGTATATTAAATTGTCTCACTTTGGTCAGCCAATATCAAAAGCAATTTCAACTGGAGACACCTCATATATATACAAAAACACTTGAGGTAAGGCCTTAATATAGCAAGTGATCTACTGATGATGAAGCACTCAGAAACAACGGCCACATAGAAACGAATCAGTTAGGAATCTGCATATTCAACCGAATAACTGTGTTTGATGGCATAAATAAATAAATGCCTCTTTCTTGGATGGAAGGAAACAATAGGCCACAGTCTGAAAAGTATTAAGCTGCATACCATGAGGCATTGCAGACCTCAGATATTGCCTTAATAACCACAACCAAGCTTAAAGGGTTGTTAACTTTAGAGAATCTTGTTTTAGAGTGGCACTCTGCGTACGACACATGCTCCCAAGTCACAACTTTAAGCTGTCTCAGATGCCTCACTAATGCTCGGCCGTTCAGATGCAGTAGTTGGGAGTAATGTACGTGGACTGGGGATTCATAGGGGGTGTTGTTTGTAGAGCTAAAACTCACTACAAACAAGGATTTGTGCAGCAAGTTCAAGAAGTAAGATCAAATCCAGGGTGCAAGTTTCCAAGTCAATTTTATTTGTCGGCTCACGCAGGATACCCAAAACAAGTCGAGTCAAAACGAGTCCTTCCGTGGTTATCTATTTTCTCTCTTTCTGCGTGTTAATCCTGCATGATCTCCCATTATTGTTCTCCCATTCATTGTACTCCATTCATTGCAAAACACAGTATCTTAAAGCACATGACAAGGGCGGGGCTCTCAGTTACCTCCAATCATTACCTGTTATCCGACAAAAAGGTGCAACCCACTGATTCCTATTGGGTTACCGTTATTCAAATCAAGCCAATCACAAATCAACTACACTCTCTCTAGGCTAAAGATTTGGCGGGGTGTGATACAAGGGAAGGGCCATTTGGTGTTGGAGACAGACGTCTGGCAGGGAGGAGGATGAGAACAGGATGAAGGTGAATACACATAAATTATTTGATCAACTCCTCAAGTGTAGTGGAAGGATAGAAACCGATGTTTGGCAGGGAGGGGTATTAATAACAGAATGAAGGTAAATACACATAAATCAACTAAAAGTGGGGGTCAGAGACAGGGATCTGTTTTTGGGCTGTAAGACAAAAGAAGGGCCATTTGATGCTAATACCAACCCCTCGGTTGCTCCATTGATCAATTGCTTTAAGAACAAAAGAGGGTTAGAGACAGACGTCAGGCAGGGAGGAGGATGAGAACACGATGAAGGTGAATACACATAATTTGTTTGATCAACTAAAACTGGGGGTCAGAGAAAGGGATCTGGCAGGGAGGGACATGAGGGCAGGGAAAAGGTGTCGTCAACTAACAGTGGGGGTCAGAGACAGGGCTCTGGCATGTTATGGATGGGCGGAAAGATTTATCGCACAATATTGTTTTCGTTTCTTATTTCATAAAAAAATAAGAAACATTGACAGACACCGACGGACCTGTAGAATCGAAACCCCAACTTTTATTATATGTAAAACCACACCAAATTTTCAATTGAAGTTGCACGTACTGAATGGGTAACTGAAATTGTCAACTGGGGAAAAAAGGATCTCAAATCCTATTTGTTATCGAAGTGTTGAACAATTAATTACTTCCTGTTCCTCAACCCCATGGGCCTGACCTCTGCTAAACCTCTGGGGCTGTCCAGACTCACTGCAGCTGTCCATAATCACCCGTCACCCCACATAATCATCCACTATCACAAAGTAATGTTAAACAGATGGACAGCTCCAATGGCTACTTAACGTGCTTTACACTGTTAGAATGTGTGAATTAATTTGTGAATTACCCTTTTTTTAAGACAATTTTGGTTTAAACATTGGGTAAAAGAGTGATGGGGAATACAACGGCTCTTACCAGGAGAGGCAAGAGAGCAAGAAAAGAGAGAGCGAGAGCAAGAGAAAGAAAGAGAAAAAGAGAGAGAGGGAGGGAACGGGTTTAACTTCCTGTGGAAACGCCCACTTTTCCCATGAGTTCATGCAAACCAGTGAAGGTCAATTATTCAATACCTAGACAAAGGGAACACACAATATGTCCACTGCCTTAAAGGACCACTCGGGCACATTTTCTTCACCTGAGTGAGGCTCCTTACACAATAAATGCCACAGAATAATTGTAAAACCATATATTTTCTAACACTGGCTCTCCAGTGCGCTACACAGGAGTTGTCACAATGCATGCCTAACACATGCACACTTTTATTTTGTTTTCACTATTACAATATGGCTTCTATGCTTGTAGGATGCATTTTGGTACTGAATTAAATAACAATATATAACTCATATTTAAAGTTTTAAACATTTAAAGTTTAAAAACATTTAAAGTCTTGATATCCTTAGCCAGTGAGATACAATTGATTCATACTCTACCTACTCACTTCTGATAAATACATATATCTAAACAGTTCACAGTTCATCATAAAACAACAACAAAAACATTACGCAATACATTATTAGTACAGTAATAATTAATATTGGTGTAATATACATCAATATTCAATATCAATATTGTATATCAATATCAATATTCTGTTTCATTCATAAGAATTCATTACTGAATTTGACCCATTTTGGAATATGGACAAAAGGAACAAACATAACTTAATTCAATTTAACAAACAAAATAAAATGGCAAAAATAGCTATTATAGATGATCAGGGTGAAAGTGATGGCAGTGATTTGAGACTGGTTGATGATGATGAACTATCTATGCATGACAAGTGACAAGTGCTTTTCTTTAAGGTGTGATTTTGGTTTTGTAAATCATGTTGTATGTGTTTTCAGCTTGCTTGTGTAGTGTGAACCGATCACAAATTAAGTCAAGTGAACAATATTACACTATCTAACCCTTGTTTTCTTTTGCTACCTATTTCAAAAATATTGAAATGGATTTATGAACAAACCTTTTCATGTTCATGTCAATTCCTCCAACTAAATTTGGAGTATGTTTGGTTTAATATTGAATAGTTGACTACTATATATTTGACAGAAGCCTATTCCAAAAGCACACGCAGGGTGCAGCTGTGGGTGGAGACCCTGAGGAGTACAAAGACTAGGATGCCCCGCCACCATCTAGTTCCACACTTTGCCTCGCTCGCCCCCCCGCTCTCCTCTGACCCCTGTGGCATTAAGACTTCAATCATCCCGCTAAATATCAATGTGTGCCGGACTTTGGCCTCTGTCAAAGCAACTCAAAGGCCTGAAGTCAAAGAGCTGCCATTTAACTGCCTTCCTCACCCAGTAGATCACAGCGTAAAGCGGTTCTCCTCACCCACTAGATCACAGCATAAAGCGTTTCGTCCATGCGACTTGTATGCTCTTCTATTGGCATCAGTTAAAGCAGCATTGTCTGTGTTCTCTATTCTAGAGACCCGGTTACTGTAAAGTCCAGGTCAGTCCATAAATGACCCAATAAATCCACAAACATGGAGCTGTGACAGGCCCATATTGTTCTGTCCAGACATGTAACATCACTATTATGTGTCCCTTCCTGCAGAAAGCCAAGCCTAAGCCTTATTGATGCAGTCACCCCGGTTGTTTCGCTGTGAGGGGCAGAACTATTAGACATATTGTTATGATAAGACTATTTATCTTTGGCCAAGCTAAGCCCCCTGACATCGCCTTCTGCTCTACCGCATCATCCTCAATGGCTTCTTTTGTAACCATGGATCAAATGTGGCCCTTGTGACACTCTATTTAAAATCATAAAATCACACCCGCGTGAGAATCAAGAGTGTGCATGAGTGTGTGTGTTTTGATGTTTGCTAATAAGGGCAAACAACAAAACAATTATCTTACTATGGTATGTAACCAGTTTACATGCAATACAAGTTCACTGTAATTGTAAATTCACTGTAACTGTAAATTCACTTCTGTGTTGATTACTCACAGTATAACTAAGATTACTGTGTGAGGTATGTTTTATGCATTTAAAGAGTATGTATACATGTATGGTACTATAAACCATAATGTTACAATTCACCTAAAACATCCAGCTAGATTAGAGTGATAGAAAGTGTACTTTCGGAAGTGAGCATTGGGAGTATCCTGCGTACAAACTGAACCAGTTTCTGGATTGACAGGATCTACGATGAGAAGACCAAAGCACGATTTTTAGTCAAGACATGCCCAAACCCACGCAAGCAGCTGTTTGCTTGGTGAGCACTGCCTTGTGCCAATTCAATATTCTATGATCAGTACGTTTGTTGACAACTGCTGAGATGATAGACGGAGCAGTGTGTGCAGTGTCTGTGTGTATCTTTGAGATCCCCCATGGGCAGTCGTGGGACAGCTGTGTCAATGGCTTGGTAAAAATGAAAAGTGGACTGTGTTGTTTGGTTGTCTAACCTGGACAACTGATCCCTGTCCAGTCATTCTGGTTATGACCTGGTGGTGATCATATCCATAAGGTCTGGCTTTGCGAAAGCGGGCCGAAGGGGAGGCCACATTTGCTTCAGACATAAGGAGGATGCATGCGGGACACGCAATCGCTATTCAATGGCAGCAGTAGCACATATGGACGCAGTCACTCATACTGTAGTGTCACCTGTCGAGGAGTGGTCCCAGTGTGGGCCGTGGCTGACCCAGAAGAGGGAGCAGGTGCCGGGCAGGCGAGCGGCCTGCAGCTCTGGACACAATGTCTACATCAACAGAACCAACTGTCCACCAGCTGCACCACAGGCAGCAGGGACCTTAGAAATAGAACCATTAAAAGGGAAGAGGGGGTTCTATCAAATACTTCTGAAGTAGAGGTTTGTATGTCTATGGTTCTAGATGTGCACTTACTTATGGCTGGAATGGCCACCACACGGCCATTTCCTATCATGCGTTTTGTTATTTGAGCATTAGAAGGGAGACATGATACAGAGGCCGATAATTTTACAACAGGCAGATGAGCAAACATCGAGAGAATCCCCAAATACAACAAAGGGAAACACATTGGCCTGCTATCTGTGGGCCAAGCACTTCTCTGTGACTAGTAGACAGCTAAATAAGGTCTATATAAAAGGTTTCTATATATAACTTTGGCTTATTACCTTCTACCTTAATGCATGTATACACTTGTTTATTTGAACAATTATTGTTCGTTTAAATGCTTGACACTGGTTGGTCAATGGCTTCTTTGAAAACAAGATTAGTCTGTGTTCTCTGTTGTTAAAAAATAAAAGTTAATTGATTATTATTTTGAGCAGCTCATGTTTAAAATTAGACTTAGCTACCTGTGTACCACTTTCTACTTGAAGTAGGTCAGAAACATTGCTTTGCTTTAATGGACTCAACGCGTGTGTGCTTTGTGTGCTGTATATTTCCTGTAACTAATATTTATTGTGGTGAAGGCATGGAGGTAGCATCCTCATATGTTCATTTCATAAGAATTGGGAAGCTACTGTTATGTGATAATGTCACAGTATACTGAATTGACTGCAATCACTCAAAACACTACGTGGCAACTATTTTAACCACATTCATATTAAAACACACACACACACACACACACACACACACACAAATGTACAAGACTTCCCAAAAACAATATATTGTGTATATAGCTTGTGTGCTTGTCAGTGTGTGAGCACGTGGTTTGCCACACACTACTGCAGTCAACCTAAATATCTCCTACAAATAGTGTCCAGGGCATCAGAGAAAAACATGCTACAATAGGTAGTTACAACAAGCTATGTTGCATGCAACTTGATATGCAAGTTCTGTTTTGTGTTTCATTAATAACTGTGGTTAGGTCTTTTTTCAACCTAACTAGAATGCTGCAGGACACTTTGATACACATGACTTAGTTATGCGAATTTGAATTGCCAAGAAAATCCATTGCATCATAAAGGACCTTTTTTGAACAAATAACTGCCTCAACTACCTTCCTTTCATATAAATATATTATATATAGATTAAACACTTGATGAGCAGTGGTCTTCCGAGCTCTACACTCATAAACTGGAGGCAAATGGGATTGCCTTCATGTCTCAAGATCATAGCAATTAAAAGAGTGGGAGGATATTCGCAGTCCGTGGCCTTCACACATAATGCTATGGTTGGCCCCATGGCACTGTTCCAGATCCTGCTGTTACCTGGGAAACTAGGGAAGTAGTCCTCTATAAACTTAAAAAAAGAAAGGGAGAGGAAAGGCAAATGACAAGAACTCTCACAAACCCTTCTTTGCACCATGTCCAACCAGCTCCCACTGTGTGCTGCTACGTAATAAAAAGGACAAACACTGCAAGTTACTGACCATAATGTTTTACTGCCCAAGTTTAGTTCTGTCTTTTTTAGCTTTAGTACCATATGCCTCTGTTGTTGTTGTTGTCGTCCAAGGTCACATAAAACAAGCGACATAGCTGTCATGTTACTTGGTCTCCATCCAACTTTATGTCCTCACGATTAATTTGGTCAACATATTTTTCTTTTAAATAAAACTTCCTCTATGCAATGTGACAGCGTTACAAAGAAGGTGAACAAATCCCACTAGATGCACAATACGTTGATTACAGACAAATCTGTATTTTCCCTGCTTACAGCAGATGTTTTAGGAGAAAATATGAGACAGGCTTATCGTGAGAATGGATTCTACAAAGCAACAAAAAGCAACATGATGGCTTTATTATTCTCAAATGTGCTCAACAACAGCTACGGGAAGGGTCAATCTGTGGTTTGCTCAGTGGACAACACTTCAATCTCTATTTTATAATCTATCAATAATCAACATAATTTATAATCAACCAATAAAGATATGGATAAATGTTTGTTTTATAATCATATCACAGGCTGATGCCTTCAATGATCCAGTTGATGGACAAATGAGAACAATTTGATACGCAGTCAGGAATCGTTCAGTGAATTCATGAACATGTGTCTGTTTAGAGCTATTTTTCAAATGTAAGGTTACAAGTGACTTCATCCAACAAGCCTTTGTGATAGCGATGACTTATCATCTGCTCTCATAAAGGTGTACTTTGAAGGAGTCCGCTCTTTGTGAGAAATCAACAGGTGACCCTCATGGGGAGCTGAACAAACATTAAGCTTTCATAACACACACCCATACACACACAACTACAATACACAGTACACAAACACACACAGACACACCAACTGCAATACACGCACAAAGACACCATCCCAACAGTACACAAACACACACAAACACACCAACTACAATATATACACACACAACACTACACACACACATACGTAAACACACACACACACATACATCTGACACACCTGTGTACTATAATAAGTAACAAATGTCCTTATGATACCAAAGCCACATTGAATAGATCAACAAAGCGCTGAAGCAAAGCCATGTGTCAGGCGGCCCATTCTCGTGTTGCTTACGTTACCTCAAGTGTTGGTCCTTCTCAGAGGACAGAATCACACGCAAACCACAATGGAATTTCTTTGGAATCAGCTGAATCGCATGTGATGTGACACATTACAAATGGAGATAACGTTTTACAAAAACACACACACACTTTTCAATGTTTATTCAGTTCAATTACTTATCATGGCAGCATTCCTCCTGGATGATATAAGAACAGTTAGCCAACCTGACAGAAGTGAGAGGAGAGAGGGGTGAAAGAGAGGGGAGAGAGCGGGGGGAGAGAGACTTCTTTTTTACCTTAATTCATCCAGAGGTCTGCAGTGGCCTTTAGCTAATCTCTATGAGAATTTGATGAGGCTGGAAATGTTGCTGTTACAAATTAATCATGCTAAAAGAGGGGCCATCAGCTCACCACATATTTTCCATCATTAGTAACTCACCCTATAGCTCATATACTTTCTCCGTAAACAGTTATCTTATTACTATTCTCCATGTTGAGTTAAATAGTCTCTCTCTCTCTCTCTCTCTCTCTCTCTCTCTGATGAGATGACATTTCAAACGGCGCACACTGTTTCACAACTTGTGTCAGATGACTCTGTGTTATGTCACCCGCATGCTATTTCAGCTGGAGTAAACCGCCTGGCATTTGTGTGGCCAACAAGTTCAGAGGAGCTGCCATTCTGTTATTGCTACTGATAACACTCTATGGTCCCCCCTGGAGTGTCCAAAGACGAGCCGCTACGTCAGCACTCCGTGACCGTGTTGTCCCATTACTACTCTGACGATCAGCGCCCTCAACATACAGGCCTTCCTCGCCTCTCTCGCTTTTCTCCCTTCGCTCCCTTCCTTCTTATCGTTAGGAGAGTTCCCGGTTTTTAAGTCGTTGGCTGGGCCTTTGGTGAGGTCAGTGGTCAATATATACAGTGTTTATGTGTCGGCTATGTATATGCATATACACACACATATAATTGTTCCTTTCTTTTCGAAGACTAGGTCAGAAAAACACCAAAGGGTTATTAGTTGCAGTCCTAATGTAACTAGAAAGCCCAATATTAACCACAATAGTGCTAGAGCAGATACAATAGACTAGCGCGTAGTAGTAGTAGTAGTAGTAGAAGTGGTACGTTTTATCCTGCATTTTGAAGGCTGTGAGGATGTTGGGGTTTATGAAGATGCTAGTTATTTAATTGTAAGGTTTGAAATACAGGTGAAATGCCTAATCACCTCCATAGTTTTGCCTCATCTAACTCATCAGAGTTAGTATCACATTGAGTGGGAGCACAGGTTCTGTACACAAAATAATGTTACAGCAAATATAACAATGGTTGACAGCATGCCAATCATCTTTTTGGTGGATGAATTGTTTTTCATCCAAAAAGAAATCCAAAAAAATTGTTGATCAGTCGGTCCTAAAATATTGAGACCTCTATTTTAAAAGTGAAGCAATACTAGGCTAAGCGCGTACCTTTAAACGCAATTGGCACACAAAAAACTGTCAATGGACTTATTATTCTTCAATGTTAACATTTGACTATTTCCATTCAGGCATTCCTGAAACAGAACCTTTTTTTCCCATAGAAATGAGGACGATCCTCCGGACAGAAGCTGAATGACCTCCTTTGGAATAGAGGCTAAAATACCAGATAGTCTACGCGCAACAAGCCACCCAGCATGACTCAGACAGCTTCCCAACACACCCAACCCTGAACAGTTGTGTTAAAGCATTGCTTTGACTCTATAACCAGCTGTTAGCCTATTCCTTTGGCAGCTCACTTCTAGAAACCCCAGAGAAACGGTGGTAGTAATTTGTCTCTCCATGCCAACAATAGGAACAGCATGACAATATGTTGTACTCTCCATTGACCACTGGAACTCTGATTCAATGGTAGATGCAATGATTATTTATTTTTTACATTGTGATAGTTGAGTTATAATGGATATTGGCTTTTATGTGTCGTGTGGAAAGATATTCAAAAAGGATCAAGTCAAAATTGATATTGAAACAATAAAGCACAATACCCTGAAAAAAAAGATGTCATAGGCCTACAAGGATGGATTTGGAGTCAGACACATTCAAACTCCATGTATTGATCATTATAGAATGCACTTAAATTAGGACCACTCCTGGAGGAAGCGAAGTATTTAAACAGTCTAGTACTAGGCTACAGCAACTTGTTACGAGAATGCTATGGATTCACTATCTCTGTAAAAAGCAACTACTGTTCAGGCGCCTAATTGCGATTGCGGTGCCATAACAGTTATAAATTTGTCATGATACAAATGAAAAAAGTCAAATATAAAATGTCCTACATGAAGATTATTTTTTTTAACTGAATTGATTTGCTGACTGAAATCAGTTGTATTTCTGACTCATCTACTTTCCTATACTGATATCCGTTAGGATAATTATTGGAAGAAGCGGCATCAAGACAAGTGTCAGCGCAGGCTGGGCCACGCGCACACAAACCGCGCGCACGGTCTTATATCATGCTCCACTTTGATGTCCGTGCACGCATATATTGTCTGACACTGAGAAGAAGTGCAACTGCAGTCGGATCTTAAAGAATCTGCAACATCAACAAACCTTGAAAGTCCTGCACGACTAACGATTTGAGTCGTAAGCTATGTGTGTAATTTGCTCCACAGATAGACATCTGTTGATCTTATAAATGCTAATTGTATTGTTGTTACGGATATATTCCCTATGCATTTAGAATGATGGTTCTAAGCGCAAGGGATCTTTTAATTAATTACTGATGGATGGGCGTAGAATGGTGCATGGAGAGCAAAGTAACGTTAGTCTCACAAGAGCATGAATCAAATTGTTCCATTTTCGTTTTAAATAACTTGAGAAATGATAGGCTACAAATACATGTTGCGTCTAATTTCACTTTCTTTTTCTAGATTAGGCAATGCTGACATTATATTGGCTCATCCTCAAAATCTCATTCATGAACCAGTTTTGAGCATGACGGAGGATTGGGCTAAAACACAACACTAAATAATTGTATCGCAGGCCTCATAAACTAGTCCCGGTTGTGAGAACAGACCCCCGTATCCGCTTACTGGCTGCCAGTGTCTGGCCATTGCCCTGTTTTCAGCTCAAACAGGAAAAGAACAAATCAGGACAATACTATTTAGGGTACTGACCTGAATGAACTGGATAGTTAGGGCTGATTTCCCAACACCGCCACCTCCAACCACCACCAGCCGATACTTTTCCTGCACCGAGCCGTCTTTCCAGCCAGCCATCGAGAACACTTATGCGTTCGCCGCTGCTTCAACACCACTGAGCAGACACCCACTTTTCAGTAAACTGGAGAGGCCTGCAGTTGGAGGAATAGTGCGCAAAACCCCACGTATACGAATAGCAACCAAATTCTAGGCAGTAATCCGTTCCGGGTACTGTTAAGAGATTCCAGTACGTTCGCTCGGTTACCAACGCATATGCCCTGCTATTTCACCCGTGTCTAGTCTACACAGCGAATGCTATGCACACAGGCAGTGATGAATCCGAAAGCAAGTAATCAGCAAGTTCAATACACCCGTCTGTCGCTAGGGGCACTTCGACAAACCCAAGTAACTATCCCTCGCCAGCTCCGTCCCAAGACTAACATCACGTTTATGCAGTTAAATTCCTGAAGACACTATCCTACCCAGATAGATGGAGGTTTTGGCTGCTAATTATAATTATACATCTCTCTCTCTCTCACTCACACACACACACACACACACACACACACACACACACACACACACACACACACACACACACACACACACACACACACACACACACACACACACACACACACACACACACACACACACACACACACACACACACACACACACACACACACACACACACACACCCCAAAAAAAAAAAATATATATATATATATATATATTCAAAAATATATATACATATAAATGGAAGGGATAGATTGGCATTTGATCTTCGGCTTCCAGATTTACTTACTTTTTTTTCTCCAATTAAGTAGGCTATACAACTCATCACGTCACTGCGCTAAATAGCATCGTGGTTGCCTACCTGTTTGTTAAACCTACCTGTTAGTTAGACCAACAGCAAACTTGGTGCATGTTGACGCCCTCTGGTGTCCAAATGACAGAAATCAAACAATGTCTAGAATGACTACTGTCTATTTTCACAGCTGAAATTTGACCACATGCCACAGTAAGACATTATCATAGAAGTCTGTAATAAGAACTTTAACACATGGGCCACTGATTAGTAGCATACAACAATTGCTATTTTTATTTTGTTATATTTAAACATTGAGTGTTTTCTGTCAAGTGTTTGCCTTGATGCTTTAAGACTATTTTCACAGCTTGTCAAATTTAGGGAAGGAATGCTCCTTTTAATATTAAGTCATTATTTGTAATACAAACGGAATAAAATAATCCTTAAATGTCAATGATACCTGATATGTATTTTTGGTAATTACCTAATTGAAATCCAATTCATATGGATCTTCAGGAAAAAAAAGTATTATCTGAGATATACACTGCTCAAAAAAATAAAGGGAACACTAAAATAACACATCCTAGAACTGAATGAATGAAATAATCTTATATATTTTTTTTCTTTACATAGTTGAAAGTGCTGACAACAAAATCACACAAAAATTATCAATGGAAATCTAATTTATCAACCCATGGAGGTCTGGATTTGGAGTCACACTCAAAATTAAAGTGGAAAACCACACTACAGGCTGATCCAACTTTGATGTAATGTCCTTAAAACAAGTCAAAATGAGGCTCAGTAGTGTCTGTGGCCTCCACGTGCCTGTATGACCTCCCTACAACGCCTGGGCATGCTCCTGATGAGGTGGCGGATGGTCTCCTGAGGGATCTCCTCCCAGACCTGGACTAAAGCATCCGCCAACTCCTGGACAGTCTGTGGTGCAACGTGGCGTTGGTGGATGGAGCGAGACATGATGTCCCAGATGTGCTCAATTGGATTCAGGTCTGGGGAACGATGCCAGTCCATAGCATCAATGCCTTCCTCTTGCAGGAACTGCTGACACACTCCAGCCACATGAGGTCTAGCATTGTCTTGCATTAGGAGGAACCCAGGGCCAACCGCACCAGCATATGGTCTCACAAGGGGTCTGAGGATCTCATCTCGGTACCTAATGGCAGTCAGGCTACCTCTGGCGAGCACATGGAGGGCTGTGCGGCCCCCCAAAGAAATGCCACCCCACACCATGACTGACCCACCGCCAAACCGGTCATGCTGGAGGATGTTGCAGGCAGCAGAACGTTCTCCACGGCGTCTCCAGACTCTGTCACGTCTGTCACATGTGCTCAATGTGAACCTGCTTTCATCTGTGAAGAGCACAGGGCGCCAGTGGCGAATTTGCCAATCTTGGTGTTCTCTGGCAAATGCCAAACGTCCTGCACGGTGTTGGGCTGTAAGCACAACCCCCACCTGTGGACGTCGGGCCCTCATACCACCCTCATGGAGTCTGTTTCTGACCGTTTGAGCAGACACATGCACATTTGTGGCCTGCTGGAGGTCATTTTGCAGGGCTCTGGCAGTGCTCCTCCTGCTCCTCCTTGCACAAAGGCGGAGGTAGCGGTCCTGCTGCTGGGTTGTTGCCCTCCTACGGCCTCCTCCACGTCTCCTGATGTACTGGCCTGTCTCCTGGTAGCGCCTCCATGCTCTGGACACTACGCTGACAGACACAGCAAACCTTCTTGCCACAGCTCGCATTGATGTGCCATTCTGGATGAGCTGCACTACCTGAGCCACTTGTGTGGGTTGTAGACTCCGTCTCATGCTACCACTAGAGTGAAAGCACCGCCAGCATTCAAAAGTGACCAAAACATCAGCCAGGAAGCATAGGAACTGAGAAGTGGTCTGTGGTCACCACCTGCAGAACCACTCCTTTATTGGGGGTGTCTTGCTAATTGCCTATAATTTCCACCTGTTGTCTATTCCATTTGCACAACAGCATGTGAAATGTATTGTCAATCAGTGTTGCTTCCTAAGTGGACAGTTTGATTTCACAGAAGTGTGATTGACTTGGAGTTACATTGTGTTGTTTAAGTGTTCCCTTTATTTTTTTGAGCAGTGTACAAACACAAGTTTCGTAACAATATTGCCCATGGCTCTGCATTTGTATATTAAATATGGACATCAATCTAAATATTGATAATTGTATTATTATTTTTAAATACAATACTCAAACATCCCTCTAGAGCCCCAAAGCTTCCTATTGGAGCACTGACTGCGTTCTGTAAGAGTGCTAAAGGTTTGGTTCATTTGATTCATAATAATTCACCAATGAAATCGAAGGTTGATACTGCAAGAAAATAACAACAAAATGATACTCAAGAAACGAGTATGGTCAGATCAGCACTGCAAACTGAACACAGAAAAGGACCATGGGGATAAAGACAACTGAATGATCAAAATACAGTGCAATTTTGATTGATTTATGATCTATAACTCCACTATCTTCTCATCCAACACTACTTTGCAGAAGTTATGAAAAGCCCTCTGATGAACAAGGACCTTGATTCATTACTTTACATTAGAAAATGTATTTAATCATATCCTACGTTTTTTACACATAATTATAAGTGACACATGCGACACCTACGATGACGACTCTTTGAAAATGTGTATTAGTGGTACCCTTCTCATTAGCATATCTAGATAATAGCGCACTACACTACTGGTGTCAGACATGCATTAAGCCGGCATCATTAACGTTATGGGCTGCACCTGGGTTTGTCGTACTTCACATCTCTGTGAAACACATTCTCACAGACTCCCAACTCTGCAACACACGTACATAGGCATACATGTGCAGTTTCCAAGGTTGGATCTTTTGTTGGTACATCTGTAAGATGTTTAAAATATATGTTTAATGAGTGTTAAAAGTATACATGTCAACTTGCTTTCTTGGCAAGTAGCAGAGTAGTTTTACACAATCTTTTATAAATTCAATGACCAATGTCCTTAATCCTCCCTTTATTTGCTTTGATACAAATTAGACAACAATGTTAACAGTGAGACTGTGTCATTGGACACTACAAAAACTCAGTGTTAAATTATCAGTAGGAGGCCTTAAAGCACAACCAACAATACTTTTTAAATATATATGTTTATTGAAAATTACAGGCAGGACAGGGCAAGAGACATAACATGGTGTAAGATAATAAAGAGTTAACATACGGCAGAGGGGGAGAAATAAAGTGGAAACGGCAAAGATTAATGAGCACGTCTTAACTCTTACTTCACTATGATCAAGAGGTGGTAAATTAGGAGCACTGAATCCAGAAGAGAGGAGGAATCAGCAGGCCTGGCTTTAGACAGACGTCTTCTTCTGGGAAAGATTTATCTTGTCGCCCAGACTCAAAGCCATCCCCTTGAGAAGGAAGGAAGAAAGATGGATGCCATTAGCATTACGAGTCACCAGTTGCTATAAAACCAAGCCTCGTCTTTGGATGCATGGGTTGAAGGGGTCCGTTAATAAGGGCGGCCTCTGTGACCCACCTGGCTTTTGGCTCTGATGCGGATGTGTCCGGTGACGGGCGCGTCGGGTCCAAGGTGAATGGGCTTCTCTATGCTGACGTTGGCCAAGGCATCCTCTCCAAAGATGGAGCGAGCGTACAGGTTGGCCGCCATGAAGCCACAGAAGCCAGAGAGTGCCTATAGGTACGAGAGGGAGAACGTTGTAAGGCATAAGAACATACAGCAAGATAGATCATGGGTGTCTACCCTCGGGCCTCCACGGAAAAGGCTGCTCTGTGTCGCCATCAGTGTAGCGTCCACCTGACTTTATATGTGCTCCACAGGGCAAGTCACAAAGTGTTTCTTTGCACATTGAAAAGAGTCAATGTGCAAAGAAAGATGTCATCCTGCATTAGTGGAAACCGTGTGTTGACGCTAGAGAGAATAAGAAAAAAAAAATTGTTTGGATGGAGCCAGGCTGTGGAGCACCTTCCAATGCTAGGCAGCGTTTCCCAGCCAAATGAAAAGGTTGACGGGACGCTCATTAGACGGGATAAGTGACCTTTTGCCTTTACATCATCTTAATCCATCTACATTTGCCATATAATGACCTTTTCTGGGGTGAGGCACTTCATGTTGGTGGAGCCCAGGATGTGCTGGAGGTACTCGTTCAGATCCGTGATGTTGGTGTTCACCGTCACCTAAAACAAAAAAGACGGGAAGGTTGGAAATGTGTGGCCTGTGTTCCTACAACATGCTATAGCTAGTACAATGCGACAGAGATCTCCCGACTGCATATGTGGGGGTGGGATTCTGAACAACTAGATTCCACACCACAGTCTGGATGGAAAAAAAGCGGTATCGCACGAACCGTATACCTTGTTCTCCCACTCAAACTCTGCCCACATCTGTCTGAACTCTGCGTCGGTGCAGGATGCTGGCTGGATGTAGTCCATGATGTCAATGTGGATATCGCTGAGGACCACGCAGTTCCTGTCACTCGCTGCGCCGGACACGTCGTACACTAGCCAGAAGAAAAGTGTCCCCACAAACCAATAAGAACACATCTTCTCTATGTCCAGCGTGTGTGTTTAATTTTATTTTAATAATACTTTAACAGCAGACCTGCATCATACTGTCATGTTCAAAGTCATGTTCTCTTACCAATGTTGCCGAATATAATACCATTTTCAGTGGAAGCCACCTTGACATTAGCCTTGATGTTTGCAAAGTCGTGGGGGGCAAGTGTTAGAGGGGATGGCTTCTCAACCAACTTGAGATCCCCTGTGGGTTGGAAAAGAAGCAACATGAAGCTACGTGCTTTTTCACAGATATCCATGGCAACAAAGTCACACTGTTTAAATGTCATGAGTCATCCCAGGCTTAAGGAGGTAAAAAATACGTAAAGCAAGTGGTTTCTCACCTAAAGTAGCCAGCTCAAGGGTGCAGTTTTGTAAAGTATCACTGGTTTGGTTGACCACCAGTACATCCAGCACAATATCATACTGGTTTACGTGAACGTAGGCTTCAGCGTAGACAGGATCTGAGAAGCCTGTGAGCTGGGTCACCTGTAATAGAGACAATTTGGTTTTAATCAATTTGTTTGTTAACCATACATACACAATTACCAAAAATATGAAACATTTTGTGTTTAGGAAAACTTTGCATGTATTCTTTTTTTGGCCTACATTTTTTGTTAATAATGAGCAAATCTTTACTTTAGCACCATCTGCTGGTATATGTATGTCACATTGAAAGAGCCAAATGGTAAATGATGGCAAACACTGAGATATCAAGCCGATACCTTGCAATCATTGGCTTTCAGTTTCACTAACACAGATTTCCTCACACCAATAGACAACAGCCTTATATAACACAGACGTGAGTTAGGGAGAGAACGGCACATTTTTGGTTGTCTGTATACCCATAAAAGCATGTATCTTTTGCAGACTGGTATATATTTTTTCTAACAAATAACTTAAATATATTTTATATAAATAATATTGTCCTTCACTATGTGCCTTGGGTGTTAGCATTTTTTAAGACTTTTAGAACAGTAACAAAGCAAATGTAAAAATCTGTCTTATAATGATCCTAAATAATTAAAATGAGTGGGAGAATTAAATTGCTCTCAAGCTGTACCTTGTTGAGCTTGGAGGCCAGGGGATCGGCAGCCTCTTTCCTCTGAGTGTTGCCCATGGCAGCCAGCAGGCTGAGCTGGAACTGGTCATCCTTGGAGGTCATCTCGTTCTTGGCGGTCAGCTGCATGAAGGAGATGGGGTCGTCTGCCTGCACCGCAACGTTGCGCTTCTCAGACTCTTTCTGTGGTTAGCAAGAAAAAAAAACATTGAATTACAGCCTCGTGGACCTTGTTTCTTGAGCACAATAATCTATGGGTCTAGTTAAGTGTTACAAATCCTTGAATATCAGATTTGCAAAGATTGGATCAATCATCGTAATGTCTTAAAGGAGATTCAATGAGATGATCAGAAATGACTTAATGAATGTTAACTTGCTTTTGCCAATAATCAACTTATGTGGGTAGTACCTTCTGGGACAGTTTCTCCTCCTCCAGCCGGACTGTGAGCATGTGCGACAGCGATTTACGGCACTCCTTGTTGAAGATGTCATTCATGAGCGGCGAGCACTCCGACAGCACCTTGAGGCAGAGCGAGATGCGCTCCACGTCGTCATCTGTGATTGGCTTCTTGGGCAGCGAGGACTTGCCCAAGTGCAACACCGTGACCATGATGAGCATGGATTCGGCAATGAACGACTGCAGATAGACAACACAAACAGCGTTGAGTCTTAAAGAAACAAACCAAAATGCTTGCCGTGAAGCAGCAGCAATGCAACAGAGAGGACAGAATGTTGGATAATATGTAACTTTCCTCATTCTCAATGTTTGTATTTAAAGCTGCTGTAGGGAAGATTCGAGTGGAAAAATTAAATAAAAGATTACGATGATAAACACAAGAAGCGCACCACCCCCCACCCCCCCTTTACTTTTCTCTGCCATTTACATAACACTGTGTGTACGAAAGTGATTGACAGGCAAAATTACTCAAACCAATAAGGGAAGAGATGCCGATTGGTCATAAATAAGCCAGGAGCATTGTCATATCTAAATTTCGCTCATGAATAGATGGATGACTGGCATTTTTAACAATTACTCTCAAATTATTGCTCTTAAAATCGTACCTACAGCACCTTTAAGTCACACTGTTGAAATCCCGTTTTTGCCCACAACAGAGTAAAAAAAAAGGAAAATAATTAAACATACGTTTTGTTTCTTTTTGTCTTGAACGATGGTGACGTAGCGCAAGGCCAATTTGGTCAGGGTGGTGGCCAGAGAGGCTGCCACATAGAAGTCCCCATCCATCAAGAAGCCTCTGAGAGGGGGTCTGAAACAATACCAGCGCCGTCACACAACAAACCCACTGAAACGTATATCAATGGATATCCAATAAATAAAAAGATGTGTACTGTGATAGTATTGGCATCGACCTGTCCTCCTCTTTTTTAGAGGGCCGTGATGAGCTGAGGGCACTCTGGGTCACGTAGGTGCCCATCTCCGTCACCAGCTTCTGGGCAGGAGCTGCGCTCACCTCCTCCTCAGCCTTCACCTCTCCAGACTCTCTCTTGATCTCATTC
The DNA here is from genome assembly GCA_026745465.1 of Lota lota. Classification (NCBI taxonomy): domain Eukaryota; kingdom Metazoa; phylum Chordata; class Actinopteri; order Gadiformes; family Lotidae; genus Lota; species Lota lota. The sequence continues at coordinate 12,638,055 of JACYXH010000659.1, read as the reverse complement.
TCCACGATGGGGATCTGAACAACACAGGCACAGCTCAGACCACAGGCGCTGGCACCAACAGCGTTGGAATTGTAACTTGGGTTATTTTTGGTGGGAGAGGGGGGGAAATGACAACACACCTCGCCCAATGACCTGCGGACCTCCGTCATCACACTCTGGATATCGTCCTTGGTGCTGCAGTACTCCCCCAAGATCCACAGAGCACCACGGTAGATTCTGCACACAACATTTAATAAAAACCTGTTTAAAAATCAAAATCCTCCAAGCACAAAGCATGGCAGCTTGAGCCTGTATTTTGGCAGGTAGGGCCAGATAGTGTTGTACAGAGATGGCAGTCAGCAGGGGAGTTTTTTGCATTTGTATTAAAATGTATTTAAATAAATAAAAGAATTAACATTGATGACTTTATATAGAGTAATATATTATATATTTGTGTTCATTTATTATGTGCAACTATTTTTTATATAAATTGCTTTATGAGGGGGCTCTCTTGAATAGAAAATATAGTATATATAGTATAACATGAGTATTATATGTACCAGTGCAAACAAAAGGGGGAATGCTGGCCTGTTAATCCAAGTCAGGTTCTTGTGCGGCCTTACTTGACAGTTTTGATGGCGTGGAAGACTTCCAGCATCTTCTCAATGATGAGGGGCCTCAGGCTGTCGAACCTCTGAATGGCCTCTCGTACAAACTCCAGCACGTCTGCCGCCGCGGCCTCGTTGGTGTCACTCAGGAACTCCATCAGCTGTGGATTGCAAGATTTATTGGAAGGAGATATTCACACTGTACACACTGTAAATTGCGCCAAACGTGTTCATTTTTACCCATAAAAACATGGGTTTTCATTGGTGCAAGATATTTAAGTTACAGAACCATATAAATGGAGCAATTGACACCAGAACACCATGGTATTTGGCTGTGTTACATTGAGACAAAAATAATGACGCAAACTCACCACTGGAATGACATTGGCGGCCATGTCTGGGAAGCGCACGCTACAAGAATGGAGAGTGCGGACCAACAACTGTCTGTATTTATCCGTGTCCTCGTGCTCGGTTACGTTGTTGGTCTTTATCACCTCCTTCTTCAACACTATCACCAACTGAAAAAATTATACAATGCCTTTATTTATTGCATTCTGTGTTTATGTTGGAACAGAAAAGGATAGGAGAAAACACAGGTACAACCTGTGTAAACTAAATCTGGATTTGCAGTTCAACGTACAGCACCCCAGCTAAGACTCACCTCGTGACGCAGACAGACGATGCAGGAGTTTGCATATGTGCTGATGCAGCAGAAGCATAATTTGGGCTTTACTAAACTCACCTCTTCACCATTGTCTAAACTAACAGTCTCACAAATCTGACTTTGGATAATTAATCGAACCCAGAAATCTCAAATCTGGGTCAACAGGGTTTATATTTTTCTTTCACTTCATATTTGTTTCGACCAATCATGTTGCTGGAGGGGGGGCTGCGCTGGAAGCGTGTGATGGCTATTAACAGCAAACACAAAGTCGGCTAGCATAAGTAAAAAGTAAAAAAGTGTCTAACAAGATTTCAAATCTAAACCGTGTAGACTTGCCACTGTAGAAATAAACTTGAAAAAAACTGACCAAACTCACCTCTTCAACATTGTGTAAACTAACTAAACTCACCTCTTCAACATTGTGTAAACTAACTAAACTCACCTCTTCAACATTGTGTAAACTAACTAAACTCACCTCTTCAACATTGCGGGAAGAGACCAAGTCCAATGCCAGCTGTAAGGTCTTCTTTTTCACCTCCAGGTCTGGGGTGGCAAGGACGCGCAAGATATCCATTACTAGGTCCTGTGGAGTAAAGCATTCATATTTGACATAGCTTCACAACATTTAGCTTTATAATGAACTAATGGCTATAAACACATCCAGGGCCATCGAAACTCAGATGAGATTCATCATTAAAATTATTAGCGTGCGTTTAATGCTTTATGTACCATATCCAATGTCAATATACCATACAAATTTATATAATTGTTCCTCTTCTTTTTAAATCTAATGTAAAACCAACAACAATTTATTTACCACTTAAAGAGGCCCATTTGCCTTAATGGTCTTTGAATAATTGACTATGAAAATAAATCAACCACCCAATCGCCGCCTCATTCACCTGGAGCACACGCTCGTGAGTGGGATGCTCCTTCAGTTCAATGAGACGATCGAGCACAATCAGTTTCACATTGTTGTCGCTTTCCTTGATTATCAAGTCAATGTAGCACTGGGCGGCAGCCTGGAACCAGGGAAACTAGGGTCAATTCCACACAGAGCTGCTAACCTCAAAGCAATCCTATTTCTAAAGTAAACAGGATATAGTAGGCTTATGTGTAGATGGTTTGTATCTCATCCATTGCGTTCCAGATAGTAGTATACCTTAATGGCTGTGGGGGCACTGGACAGGGTGACAAGTGTGCCTGCAGCCTCATACTTGACAGCCGGACTGGAGGACTGCAGCAGGTTGTAGATGCAACGAATGAACCGGGCGCGCTCTGAGGGGTTAGCGTGACACACCTGGCGAAGGGGAAACAGAAACGAAAAAACAAACAAAGATGGTGTCAACCCAACACGGCGCTTGTCTTTGTCTTATTGAGTATCTAAATAAGCTGATGGGGTGGGACTCACTTTGTAAATCAGCTCCACAATAACCAGCTGGAGAATATCACCAAAGGTGTGAACTTGGTCGATACAGGTGCTGAGGTAATCCAGAGCTCTGTCCTGCAGAACCAATTATACCCAGTGTTCTACATCAGCAAAAGCCAACTACCATGTCTTTATAGGAACAACAGGGGGAAGAAAGTGCCGTGAATACAGACCTGGTCAGCATGAATTAGCATCATAAAAGCATTTCTTTTACAGCTGGCATCTTTCTCATTGACAAGGAAATCATGGATCAACTCGGGAGCATCAGGTATGAGATTTTCAAAGTTCCTGAGCAAAAAGAAAGCATAATAATGTAAATGGAATTATTAGAATTAATATTATTTTAATTATTAGGAACATGTTTTTAGGGTGTTCAGAATAAAAACTAAAACACTGCATGGAGTAAATTTTGTGTGTAGATCGTACAGTTGGGAATACGGTTGATGTCATACATATACAATTATAAAACAATATAAAATATAGTTAAATTAAAAAAGAAATCTGAACAATGAGAGATTAAAAAACTGTGATCTGTGGCACCTGTAGATAGTGTAGATGGCCAGGACAGCATTGCGTCGCACATAGCTGTGCCTGTGCTCCAAGCAGGCACGGATGGCTGGCATTAGGGGCTCCAGCAACTCAGACTCTTTCAGTTTGCAGAGGAAACGCAAGGTGGAGCCACGGATGAACTCATTGGGATGTTGCAGATCCTGCAGGGGTAATTCGGATGATGTTTAAGAACGTTCAATAGGTTTGGCACCAGGTATGTTTTTACTTTCACTTGCAGAAACAACTAAATGTGTAATTTTGAATTTATTTTAGGTTAAATTGAGTCAACCACCTGGACTTGCACCACCCAAAGGCAATAGCAAGTAACATCAACTGACTCAGAGCATGTGCATGGGCAAAAACAAGACCAGTTCGCCATCACATCATTGAGTGAAGAGTGTAAATGGTTTTGAAGGATTTTTATTCAGAGAAAATAATGTGACATAGTGCCATACTTGCATACTTTTTTTTAATGGAAGTCCATTCAGATCCATTGCATTCAGTAGTGCCAAGATTATAGATTAATCCCCAATGTCAAACCTACCTTTCTGTAGGCATCACAGACCAGAATCATTTCCTGCAGCAGTTTTCCATCTGGCGTTGTCTTGGGGACAATTTCCCAAAAAACCAGCAGAAGCTTCTTGATTGTGTGATCTTGAAGCGGCAGGACGAAGCGAATGATGGTCATCAGCAGTCCTGGCAACTTCTCACCGTTCAAGATCATGATGATCACCTTTTTAAGAGCTTCTGTCTTTGACTTGATTTCCCCCTTTTCTGTTGACAACAATTATAGTATCATCACTGACATATAATAAGGTATGTCAATGATGTAAACTGCATGCAATTTATATATAGATACTTTTTTCAAACTGTCTATGCACAGGGAGTCAAACCTTCTGAACTTAGTTACCTAGATCAGTTTTTAGGCTGATTTCAGATGGGGGCTCTGAATCATTTGGAACGTTGATTAGAGTATAACAAACGTTCTCTGCAGCCGTCATTGCGCCGGTAGGTTTGCGTCACTCTTTGATGAATCCTACTGAATGTCACCTTCTTATAATCTGTAAGAGCCACAACAGCATACAATCGTTGAGCAGTAGAATCGGATTAGACCATTTATGTGATCAAATAAAAACATTTGTGTATATACAAAACAAGTCAACTGGTCATATTAAAACCTGTGCACACACATAATACTATCGGAAGAAATGCATTTATTTTTAATAATTATTTTGAAAACAATATGGGACACGTAACCAAATGTCCACATTGACACGGGTTGTGGGTAGACATTCAAAGAGAGTCTCGAGTGTTGTTTAGAGTCAAGAAATCTTTAAGAATTGGAGTTGGATAAGTCTAGCATTCTGTCCAAATCCGACTCACAGCACACAGGTACATTGTGCCTCCAAATGAATTGACGACAACTCTTACCAAGAAAGCAAACGCAACGCACTATACAGCTAGCACGGCTTACATGCATATAGTAAACTACTGGCTTCCAATGTATACATACAAAAAAAGTTACATTAAATCATAATCAATGAGTGTTGCCTCGGTGGCGACACGTAGCAAACTGAGGAATAGAGTTTGATGACATTACGCTAGACTAGCTAGCAAGGGTTAGCTTAAACATTGACGTGCGTTATTAATGCAATGCAGGGCAATATTATTCATGATAAAACCAGACATTAGCCACAAGCAAACACATCAAAATAGATGGATTTACCTGTGTTAGTTTCGTATCCCCGCAAATACTATTGGATGTTTCACTATTCCACCTACATCTGTAAAAATACTATGGATATGGGATTCACTATCGAGTGCTCGAGTACTTCCTTGTGACGTGGAAGATTATTCTCTGAGCCACATCACTGCTACAGTGTGCAAAAACGGCCAAAACTAGGAGTGCCAAGCATTATCGTAAAGCAAATATAAAATACGTAGCAATTGTCAATCAATTCTAAACACAACAAATGGTGCATGCGGAAAGGGTGCAAATGCAGTCTATTGTTATTTGGCAAATACAATTGCATAGCAATTCCTATTTATATATAGTAATTTGGTGAATGATACTTAGTGATTTAGTGAATCATGTACCTGTAAAGCCCCCCTAACCAGACAATAATGCACAAAAATCACTAGACGGTAAAACCACTACTAGTTTTGACAGACAAGTTGCAGGAAATGTCTTCCTAATTTAGAATTCATGCAGAATACAAATGAGTTGTTCACAGATCCATTTAGCAGGCGCATGCAGCTGAGAGAATACAAAGTATTACAGAACAATAAAATGTGCTCTGAAAAAAATACAGACATTGGAAAAGAGCAGGTAGAAGAACATATTGTATCATATTGTTACATGGCAGCATACGTTAAAGGAATGACAAATAATCAAACCTGAAGGACAATAATACAGCTGAAAAACCTTTGTAGAGAAAAAGAAAACATATTGACAGTGATATGCATGCCAGCCCACTAAATGTTTGATAGTCTTATTTAATATAAATGCACCAGTCTTTTCACTTATCAGTATTTTATTAATACAGCAATACCATTGCTGTATTAATACAGCAATACAGAAACTGATTAGTTAATTGCTGTAATCCTACCCACCCTTCACAGGATGCACAGAGCGAACCACAGACTGCTCTAGAGAGTAGGGTTTCTCTTACGCCACAGACTTCTTGATGGGAGTCCATGGCCCCTCCTGGGAGGCAGTGTCTGGCACCTGAACCTCAGTCGATCACAGCTCTGGGCAAGAGCCGGACCAATGTGCCATACCGGTTGTATTGGGGTTCTTGCAGTCAAGGCTTGAGTCATCTGTCAGCCTCTACAATCAAGGTGTATCTGGCTGCCATTTCCACCAGTCACATCAAGGTGTTGACTGAGACTAATGAGACCATAGGGTCACACAGCCTTGTAAGTCACTTCCTGAATAGTTCAGCAAATGCGATCATCACAGATATGAACCTTCTCATCCTGGGACACTGATGCTGGGGATTCTGTCCCAGCCACTATTTGAAATGGCCATTTTTTTAAAGTCTTACTTCTAGTTATTACATCGGCTAAACGTGGGTGAGCTCCATGCCTTGTCCATCAATCCCAAGTGCTTTTGCTGGAATCCCGAGGGCACAGATGTAATGCTTTGGCCTATCCCTTCATTCCTACCAGAGGCTTTCTCAGGCTTATTTTAACCAGCCTTCTAGCTTGGCAGCATTTGAGCCTCCTTCACAAATGAGTAATTGAGAGCCCCATAATGATTGTGTCCAGTCTTGAGTGGACACTGAGGTCAAATGTTGAGGGGACTGTTTTTGCAGTTTGGTGCATTGTTCTTTTTTTTTTGCTACGCAAGGGGTGAGTATAGCTTCTTGTGACCTTGTTTATATGTCATCCAGGTGCATATGAACTTCCTCTGGCAGTAAGAAAGAATGAAATATAACTTGAGTTAGGAATGTAACTACAGTTCTATGAATTCTGGATGAGCGCCTGAGTTGACTGTCACTCAGAATCTTGGCGAAATAATTTTTTTGTATTTTTTCCTGGTTAAGAATTTTATAAAATAAAAGTGAAGGACATTAAGTACAATGTGCCTGACATCGCCAGACCATTGCACAAATACATTCTGAATACAATACACAAGTCCAGAACATCTCAGTTCATTTTCGATGTCCAAGGGGAGACCAAAATGCCTCTGGATTGAATTGGACAGACCTAAAACAAATTAGAGCAACGAAACTTGATACATCAGCAGTAGCCAACTTGGTTGTTTGTGAAATGGCATCAATGGCGCTCCTCACTACACACTTATCGAACCCGCCCCATTTGAAATAAACGGTTGGGATTGGCCGAAGTTAAACCCAGGCCAGGTCTGCTGGAAATCGGTCTAAACAAGAGGGGGGCCAGAATCGTATGATAAAACAAATAAAACCGTAACTACTCTGTATGTTTCAGGTTTTATTTACAATCAAACCCTTGAAACCAGGGTAACCATTTGATAAAGACAACATGGAATTTAGAAATGTGGTTCATTTTATTAAGAAAAGTCTACATTTAGATATTTTACATTTGCTATATCAAGGCTTCCCACTCTGATCACAGGTGTTTTCCCATCATCACCGTTATATAGCAACAGTCTACATGCTGGTAGTGGTGTCACAACTTGAGTCAGTCTGTTGAGTTTTCGTTTTATGATGGAAGTGGTAACTTCCATCACTTTTCTAGTGGAGCATAATTCAGCAACTTCTCAATAAGATCCACGTGAGCAAGGAGCATCCTCCGACAACAGTACCTCTTCAAGCCCAGAGCATCAAGAGCATCACTTCAAAGAAAGGGAGAATAAAATAAGTTACATATTTTACATGAAAATGTGCAATCAACTAATGGACATGATCACAATAAAGTAACTCACCCTTCGGTATACTCGGCTTGAAGAAGGCCGAGGTACGCTTCCCACTTGTTACCCACAATCTTTCCACAAGTGAAGCACCGAACTGGGATAATCATCGTTGACGCCTGCGATGCAACACATGTACACATTAACATGTTGCTACCAGTGGTGGAAAAACTCGTATTACAAATTAGACGTTGTTGTAGGTACAAATGTTACTAGAATAATTGTCCAGGGTGGGGAAAAGTAACCTTGCGAGGCAGCTGGATTCGCGCGAGAATCCATCTTGCCAGGCTTCAAGTTATGCGTTAACTACGCGATCTATGTCATAAAGTGCCAGCCCCTATCCAAACAGTTTCTGATGAGGTTCTGTGTAACAAACCATCTGGCAGGTCTGCTTAGGGGAAAAGTGAACCAGAATAAAACAATGTATAGAGAAAGATTCCTTGGCTAGATCAGCGCGGTTCATTCTTAACATGCTTTCTAGCTCAGACACTTTTCAATGGAGTAAATAGGAAAGAACCTACATAGTGCTGCTTTAAGGGTAACGTAATATTTTTTCATTTAATAATTATTTGGTCGTTTATAAAATGAAATAACACTTGTATACAAGCAGGTTTGGGGATTTATAGGGCCTAGCTAACGACTAAACCAGTAGTTTAATGGACAGATAATGTCGATTATATTTGTATTTTGTGCCTTGAGTAACGTTAGCTCGTAGTAAAACAGAAACGTTTGTAACGTTATAAGTAACTGTTAAACAAGTTATTAAGCTAACTGGTTATGTTAGCCACGGTATCTTAATTGAAACCTGACCACTCAAACAAGTGATGAGAGATAACATATTAGATCAAATATATATAAATATATATAGATATGTGTGTGTGTCGATGCTTACCTATCGTTTGGATTTTATTGAATGTTATTATAGTAAACCTCCACGCTTGCTCCGATAATGACTTGTTATGCGCATGTATGTGACGCACGCGGAATACGGAAGACTTCTTCTTCCTTTCTTCTTATTTTTTGCCTGTTTTGTTGATTTGAATATAAACTATTAGGTGCATACCGCCACCTAACGTACCGGAGTATATAGAACAGGATCTAGTTTACATTACGCTATAATAATAAAAGTACTATATTCTATTATATAATCCGGTGTTTATTAATACATCTATCACCCTTCTCTGTGTTTCCAACACCTTATCTCCGCTTGTTCCTATTTCCCCTGCCAAATCCCATTCTAGTCCGATGTCTCTTACCTTTTCTTCATTATAGTTGGCACAGTGCATTATTACATGCTCTGCATTTTCAGTTATATTACAATATGCACATACTTGTGAATTTGCCTTTCCCAATATAAATAAAGTCTTATTTAAACCAGTATAATAAAACCTTAATATGGACATAACTACTTCCTCTCTTCTATTTCTTATTTTAACACTACTCTAACAGTCTTTAGTACTCTATAGTATGCTCTGCCCTTACTGTCCTCATCCCACTTTTTTTGCCAAAGTTCCGACATATATTTTTCAATTCATGCTTTACCTTTAACTTTTCCAAATGGCATGTCAATTATATGCCTCATATTTAGTGATTGATTTAGCCATCAAGTCTGATAATTCATAACCCTTTAATCCCACATGTGCGGGTACTCAACCAAGCTCTGCAACTATTCCCAATCTATGAATTCTAAGTTAATATTGATACATTTAAAACATTCGATCTTTCCTTATTGAATTCACAGGCTGGAGATGTACTGCTGTAAAGTCCATTCACACAGCATCACCCTGTCTGACTTCACTTCTTCCACCCACTGAAGACCAACAATTCCTACCATCATCTCAGATGGCTGGTGGTCTGTAATGGATATTGGCTCTCTGTTCTGCATCAAAGGGCGAGGAACAGACTAATATCTACTTGTTTTCCAGTTAGACTAATGATAGCAATAGAGGTTCTGCAACATACTCCATTTGGTAATTTCAGTTTTGTCTCTAAGTTAGATTTGTATCTAACTTACTAGTCTGATTCATGCTTTTGTTTAACCTTTAATTTTATTATTTATTATTATTTTTATTATTATTATTTATGTCCTACTGAATCTTCAAATTGTATAGTGGTTACCTATTTTCTTATGACATCAGTGTAGAAAAGCACAATTCACATTAATGCCAAAATGGCATTGTGATTGTGTGATCCCAGGTGATTCGTCACTTTTTAATCATATGCGCAATTTGGGATTTTCACAAATCAATGTGCAGCGAGGCATACATAACTTTTTTTTAAAAATCTTTTCACCCATTCGTTTCTATTTATAAGAACGGTGTATTACATTCTTCATCGCAATGGTTGAATAAAGCTTAATGTTAAATGTACTTGCTATAATTCTAAACGTATCATCCATAATAGTGTAATATGGAATTGAGGACAAAGTTATATTGAAAGAATTAGCTTTTTGGTGTAGTCGGTTGCCTTTAATATAGTAGTCATTACAAGGGGACTTCTGTACATGTAAGAGCTTTGAAGGCAGAGGAAAGACAATGTATGAAGAAAAAATGTAGCAGGGAAGAATATAGTAATCACCATTTATATCATCATGACCACCACCACCACCACCACCACCACCGTTAATGCTATTTGAACTGCTATAGCAATATTGTGCTAAAATGAGATTCCTATCTGAATTATTGCATTTATACGCTCTTGAAATAATGAAAATAAAGAGACTTTTTAAAATTCTGTATACTATATTATACAATATAAGGTGACGCGTCTCCTTACACATCTGTATGCTATGCTAGGGCTGTCAAATACTCTGTTATTGTTTCATACGATAAACTTTCCCTAACAACTATTTTAAGTACCACTTAGTGTTTGTGTTATAACATCTTGCTGCGCGGTTCCAAGACTGTGTGTGTGTGTATGTGTGCGTGTGTGTGTGTTTGTGTGTGTGTGTATTGACATGTATAACTGCAATTTATCTGTACCTCATCTTCATCAACATAATATATGTGAGGTTTTAAGGACAACTACTTGGCTTAGTCTGGGTGAAGTAGCCACTATGCCCGTATGGATACGATTCTAGACGAAAAAACAAAAGGTTTTTGACTAAAGGTTCAGTTTTTAACCTTCAAAACTATTTTCCTAGAGATTAGAGCAATACATCTAATCTAAGAGGCTACTGACTGGTCAAGCAACTATAAATAAAAATAATGTATGTACACAGTTTTGACCAGGTATGACTATATGACCATTAACTCCCATCCACTTCTTTTCCCCAAACAGGTGTGTTGCTTTTAACTGGAAATGTGATTATCCCTTTGAAATGGCCCTTTTTGACCAGTAACTAACTGTGAAGAGCAACTAAAAAAATGGTCATAGTAACATAGATAATTTCTGATGCAAGAATGTACAAATATTGCATGCCTCGGTCAGTGCCCGAATGTGCACACTAGATGAGAAAGAAAAAAGATAGAGCTTTTCAACAAGGTGAGAGCATTTAGGTATGTTGGCTCAGTACTACAGCATGAGTGCTTCCATGAGAGGGTTATTACAGATCAAAAGCAATCTAAGAGATTAAGCACATTAATGCATTGTTTTGTGTATTTTTGTCCCATAAAGGGCATCCTTTTTATAATCCAATTTTCACGGCAAGCTTGTTTAGTGAGAAAGCAACACAAAATTCACAGTAGCTCCCTACCTATATCTATACAAGGACAGTGTTGCCAAACGCTCAAGTAACTGACTCAATCCCTTTACCCAATAAATAGCTGTAGAGAATGTAGGGTTTAGTTTCGCCTTGCTAGTAGCAGGACGCCCAGCAAGATGGCGCCCACTGCAACCACGGCACCGCCAATCAGAAAAGGTTTCAGGTGTTCAAGACAGTCTGTGCTGGGAGTCGCAGCCTCTTCTGCCTCAGTCGTAGCTTCCGTCTCCGCCTTTTCATCTTTCGAAGGAAGGTTTTCCGTCTCGGTCACCACCAGGGCAGGGTCAGGCTTGCGGGGAGTGGCTGGCTCCTTCTTCTCCACCTTGACCGCTGCCCCCTTGGGCGGGGCTGCCCCGCTCTTGGCCTTGGCCTCCATACAGGAACAGATGTGTGGTCTGGGCAGAAGAGATCTTGCTAAGGTAGGCTTTGTACTGCTGCTGCTGCTGCTGCTTTATTGAAGAGAAACAGAGTCGAACAGATTACATGAAGAGAAGCTCTGCTTGGCTTTAAAAGTATGTATATTCATCATGGTGGCAATGCAGTCAAGTGTCACTATAGGTCTTTAAATCTGACCTTGGGAAAATATGTGACATTGTTGGGAACATTCTGAATTTAAGACGGTCAGATTTGTTTTAAGCAGCGGTGAAATAAATATTCAGTGCTTTACGTTATTCCAAGACAGCTTGCTCAATTTCTCCTGAGGAAAATGTGCATGTAATTAAATGGGAGAAGGAACTAGTGCAGACTGTAGCCGGAGAAGAGCTACGTCATGGCCAGATTGATTCCCTATTCATCCCTCTTTAATAATATAAACCCATATCATCAAACCACAACCACAACTATTTTCTCTCTCATTCACACGAGAGACCCAAGAAGACAGTATAAAATAGTACGAGTCATGTGTTCTATAAATGGCAAACAAGATGGAGGAGTAGTCAGGACCAGAGTCATGACTGTCATAGGTGATATCTCAAATGTCATAAAAACGTAACAAATATCACACACGTCTTAATAAAAATCGATCATAACAACATAGCAAGTTAAACTACAATTTAAATGGAAATGTAGGTTACACAGGTGTAAAATACCTCATATCCAAATCGGCAATCATTTGAGTAAAAGAAACATGGGCATGACATACATTCAAATGGCTTGAATTAGAATGTTTTGCTCAAATACATTAAAAGAAGCTTACACTTGTATCTTCGTTAACTGAGAATGTCCTCAAGACCAGGCAAAGAAGAGAAGGCAAAGAGATGGAGGACAGAGTGAAAACAGTGACGGAGGAGAGAGAGAGAGAGGAAAGATAGGGCCGTACCATCAGTTGATCGACAACAGGGGTGTCCCTTGCTTAATGCGTTATGTGCATTAGTTTCGGCAATTTCATCAGTGTCTTGGCAGAGATGATTTTGTGATGTCAGATGTTGTTATATAAATGTGTAAGGGTTTATTATAAACTATAAATACCAATACAACTACAAGCATCATATCCACAACCACCGCACTTTCTATTCCCAATTCCACCTATGCCGTCCCTTTTTTTGACACGATTGGAATTATACCTTGTTGACCTGTGTGTGTGTGTGTCTGTGTGTGTGTGTGTCTGTGTGCGTGTGTGTGCGTGTGTGTGTGTGTGTGTGTGTGTGTGTGTGTGTGTGTGTGTGTTTGTGTGTATGTGTGTGTGTTTGTATGCGTAATAAATGCGCAAATAAACATCTACGTTTTAGGGATGTTTAATAGATAGTTCCTTAGAAATATTTCATCTGAATGCGTGAACAGTTTAAAGACAACCCCCCCCCCCCCCCCCCCCCCCCCCCTCGCTCTTGTAGCACATTTCCTCTCGTCCATTCAGTAGCGCAGCGCGATTTCTTCATATTCTCAAACCACCAGTGGCGCACTTTCTCCGCAGGATCCCAACCAATTCCACCAGTGTCTGCCCTACATGTCGCCTTAAAGGTGTACGCAAATAACGCAGTTTTGATTTAGTCTACACACAAGGAATGGAAGTAAGGTCAAAGATGACGTAAGTTCTTTACGTAAAACGCGCAGAAACCTAAAGGCATGTCAGGAAGAGGGGCGTAATTTGAAAAGGGAATCGCAACGACGTATCTTTTCCGGGAGAAATATTGTTCTGAGGGAGGGGGGTGGGCCCATTTTTCGGGACCTGCCGTCGCTGCTTAGCCGCCGCCAGGCTATGAGAGATTGGCTAACGTGATGGTGAAGAGAGTGCTCTCCGGTGGATGCAACCGGTTTCCCAGTTCACAACCTCACCGGGTGTGTTTAATAGAGGCTACAGATTGTGATAAACGCCGACATGGACGGGAAAAGCCACATAGTCAATTAAATGCTACAACCGACGACGTGTTGCAACAAACCCAGTCTGTAACGGGAACAACGGCGCGTTGACATTTATCTTTGATGGACACTGTTGGACGGTATGTGCGGAGCCTATTGGTCAGATAGACTACCTGTGGAACCTTCCATTTCTAAATGTCCGTCGGTATATATATGTAGATTCTTGGTTGTCTGCTGTAACTACGCCTTTGTAGTAAATTATTTCATCGGAAGGACATTGAGATTCTGATCGTAAACCGGTGGTGTCTTGGATCGAGCGGTTTTCCATTGAGGGATATGGGACAGCGAACGGAACCGGTCTTTTGGGTTTTGACAAGGCATCTTCAAAACACAGGTGAGTAGATGGATGAAAATAGCGGCGATAACGTTAGCTCACGAGGTGATTTGTCTTCATTGTGGTGGAAAATGTTTATTTTACCCACTCTGTATAGGCCTACAAAATCTCTATACCCAAAGCAGTTAATCCGAAAAAAGAAGAAGAAGCTTAAATACAAGGTATTTTGGTAGTTGCCTTAACCGTTACTTTGTAAGTGTCAGAGTTTGCTATTGCGCTATTCAAGTCTATTTCCTTACACTAAATGAAGGGTTGTTGGTCCTTGTTTGGTAGGACTGGTCCAGCATCAGTTAACGTCGCACCCATACATACCCTCAGTGTCACTGACACATGGGTTAACGATGTTGTTTAGAAATGTGTTGTGTTTCTGTCCTCTTTTGAATTGTTATAGGCCTATCTTTTGTTCCTCTGTGGGGCCTTCTATAGTTTCAAGTACTTAGCAGGATTTGGACAGCCTAAAAGGAACAGCATTGATGGAACAGACATATATGTTTAGTGTAACATATAACTTCCACACAGCATTAGCTCCTCCTTGAAGAAACTGGCACCTAGTTGTTTTGTTTAAATTTCAGCATGGCACTGGAGTGCTTGTCACCAGCTATTAACTTGTGCTTCCAGTAGTCCAGTAGTTAACATTGCAATTGATAGTGGAGAAAGGTCCCTTATCTGAAAATTCCCTTATCTGAAAGTCAAGATACGGGACCAGGAATGACTAATTTGATCATTAAATATACAGCATTATTTGTAGTATATGTAATATCATATTGAAATACATTTTGAAACGCAGGGTTGAATTCAAATAAGACTGTGCACTATACATCTTCAACAGACCGTGAATCATGTAATAATAATAATAATAATAATAATAATAATATAGCTGTTAATATACATTCAGCAAGTCAGTGAAAAATGTTATCTTTTACCACATTCTATTTCTGCTGTGTCTACACTGTCAAGTGGAAATTGGAAATGGAAATGTATACATTTTTGATCTGTTGATCAAAACTTTGATTAAAATATTTGAACTGTACAAACTGTACCTTAAGCGAATTTTCCACACAATTTGAATGCGTCATAGAAAAGCTAACCCTGTTAATTAGTTCATTAACACCAAAAACAAAAAACATTACGTAACTATGGCTCAATTGTTTGTGTCGGACAGCAATCCTTGTTCCCAATGGAAGACCTGGACAAGGTTGTAAAATGTATTTTAAATGAATTCCTTTAACTTGAATGTGTAGAAATAAATTACGAATATCAAAGAAAAAACAATCAGTCGGAGCCACCAATAAAGAACCCTGAACAGCTGTTAGTTTCCTCCTGCTTCAGATTTGTTCTTGTAGGTTCTAGCCCCCACAGAGATGTTGCATTTCTCTCCTTTGTGTGGGTTTGTCTGGCCTTGACTCCTTCTGTAGCAGCTAACTGCTAATCTTACTGGCTGCCGGGGCCAATACCAGATTGAATACGCTACGGTGTTATAACTGAGACTGCTGGGCTATGGCAGAATGGAGGCAATCCGCTGGCATTTTGGGTATAATGCCAACATCAATGATGTTTGTAACAAATGTAAAAACTCTAGAGTCTAAAAGTCCTAAAGACTATCAGGGCAGTGTTGGATTTGATCAATTCCTGGGGTTGAGTTGGTTGTGCTGAAATATGTTGAATGTTGAAGCAACATTCAAGTGTAGAAACATGTTGCTTTTATGATGCAACAATGAAAACACAGTTATTGTCCTGCTATTTCCATGTTTTATTTAGTTATAAACTGGTTTCGTCTAGATGTTTCGATCATATATCCTACAATTTTGACCACATGACCATAGAGTGATAAATGGTTGGATGCGCTGTCTTCGATTTCTTAGATGTATTTCACAGGATCTTTAGTATTGCAATACGACACTACTAAAGATATTACATTTATAAATACTACATACAACATTTCAAAAGCCAGTTTGCTCAAATGATTAATTTGTCAAGATAAAATGTCAACTCTTAGCTGGCAGAGAATGTGCAACGCCTATTTACAGTTCAACAATCTTGTACACATAGGCTGGTGCAAAGGTAAAGCACCTGTGTTAATCCTCAGATGCTCCATCTTTCTTACTCTAGGTATGACACACACACACACACACACACACACACACACACACACACACACACACACACACACACACACACACACACACACACACAAATTGACAGAATAAAAAGGATTGAACGCAAAGAAGTGAAAGGGATTGAGTGGGCGGCAGTGGAAAAAAAAGATGGAGATGCAGGCAGAGGGATAGTGGGAGTGAGTGGCACATGGCTTTCTGTCTAAAAAAAGAATGACGATGAAGCCAAAAACCTGAAGCTGGATTAGCTAGATAAGACTAGAAGGAGATAGATAGAATTGGGGGGGGGGGGGGGGGGGGGGGGGGGGGGGGGGGGAGATGTACTCCTGGTTCCCTCAGCGTTGAACTCAGTGCAGATGCTTGCTGTTGGCTTGATGCTCATAAATACCTTCTGAAATATGAATTGTGGATGAGTGTGGGTAGCGAGGGAAGAAGGAGGCAAGGACATGAGGGAGAGAGAAGGAGATGATGAGGAGGAGGAGGAGACAGTATAGTCACATGATGGGTCGGGGGGGATTGCATGTTACGTCCTTTCGCTTTGAAAAAGAAAGAGATCATCTAGTGTAAGGGAATAATGAGTAAACTACAGAGAGACAAGAGGATAAATGGTGGCGAAGAAGCTGTGCGAAGACAGCAAGGGACAAGACGAGCACCATAGAGAGGCTTGTTCTGAGCTGTAAGAAGAACACTGACCCTGGGAAGAGCAATGGGGAGACGGGAGACCACGCCTTGCCTGCCCGGCTCTGCACGGACTCGGGGGAGCTTAGCCTTACTGCCCAGGCATGTAACCACCAACCCACTGTGAGCTAGCCTCACTTCTCAGCTCATGCAGCCCCTCCTCTCGGGCTCTGTCCATGTGAATGCCATTCCTGTTTTTTTTATGACCGCTTACGATAAGTGTTGCAAACAGCAACCTGCTTGCAGTACCCCAGCCTCACAGCATTTCAGGATCTATTTACCCCATGGTTACATTTTTGCACACAATAGCCACAGTATCTTTTGAATTTAGACGACCATGTACTGTAATATTCCACTAGTACTGCTTTTAGTCAGTATGCAGCAAACTGGTATTTTGAAGGGTATCTGAGATGGAGCTTAAAGTACTGGCTACGCCATGAGCCGCTAAGAGCCTCAGAAATGCAAATATTTGGTTACCTAAGTTTGTTTAGGCTTCTTCTCAAACAAAACAAAAAGGTTTAAGACGTCACTCTGGCCTCTTACAACATTGTAATGGACATTTTCAACAATTATATTCTAGGCCAACTGATTAACCATTTGTAATAAACTAAATTAAAAAAGAAGCCAGTGAAACCTATATGTTCATACCAAATACCAACTTTATTGTGACTTTTTGTCTTTATTAAATACATTAAATGTACATTACACCATAACGTTTTTTCCCTGTTCAAATCTATTGGTAACTTGTACCACTCTTGGGGTGGAGGGGAAGCAAGCAGTTTGAGGTAGTGAATGGCTTTGATTTATTATTGATTTATTATTATAATTATATATAATTTCAGATAATTTGCAACAAAATGTGTGGCTGCTGTGTCTTAAGGGTCATTTCGCCTAATTCTCTTTTGTTGAAGATAGTTTGAAGACAACAGGGCTGTAGTTTTCAGAAAAAAGGACAATTGGTTATCAGAAGATTTGGGAAAGCTTGACAAATATGCAAAGCAAAATTTAAATAAGGAGATGCTCTGTAGGACCTATGTGCCAAAAGTGAATGGCCGGCTGCTGTCAAGCTTTTATATATTGACATCTTACAAAAGAGAGTAAATTGTTTCAACATTGACAGTGCAAATGCTGATTCTAGATTCTCTCTTGCGCCATACATTTCTTTTGATTTTCTGCCTTTGCAGTTAGCCTGAGTAACTTGACACGTTTGGAGGTTGTGGTAACCCAAGCAGCGAGAGGTCTCAAAAGACTCCTTACAATGATATAGTTGTTAAATTAACATTGATTTATACCCGACATGTGAGGGTATTGGTTGAAATACAGGGTGATGTAACCACTTTATCCCGTCTCCTGTCTTTCCTGTATTTCAGTATCAAACATCATTTTACCTCTGAAATGCTTTGAATATATGGATACTAAACGGAGTGTGCTACGACGTTTATGTTTGTTAGGTTTATGTCGGTATTAGCAAGGTTGCGAATTATGGGGGGGCCAGGGGGATTTGGCCTCCCCCAGATGTGATGAGGCTTCTAAACTTAACAGTTCAAATGAAGTTTAAAATATACTCAATAACCTTAAATATACATGTTCTGTGCTTGTTCTGTGTCAGAATATTGTATATAACGTGTATGAAAAGTTGAATCAACCTATGGTGGAGTTTAAAATTGTTCCTGATACTTAACCTACTGCAGTTGTCATTTGCAACTTGCCACTACACACCTAGGAGGCTTAACAAGCAGGTGCACGTCATTTGATTTATCCTTCTGGATTTAAATTATATTTCCAGGCCCACATTGCAAGAAAATGTAAAATTACTACAAACAATAGCCTACCACGACAAGACATGTAAAAAATAAAATCAACTCAAATAATTTAAAATCAAATCAGTTAAAAGTTACGCATGTAACACCATTTCTCTCAATCTTTGCGATTGTTTCTCAGTGGCCTCTGTTAATACATTATTAGCCTGAATACTATTATTTAAGCTAAGCAGTTATATTATTGCATAGCGGCTAACCCCACTTTTAGAAAGTTTGTTTGACAGTTGTGCTTAAAAAAATAGCAACATTACACTTCACTTTATTGTCTTGTTCTACATGACCTGGAATAGCTAAGACGTACCTGAAAGGTCGTGTAAATGCAGGAAAGTGAACCCCAAGACCCTTCGTTTTGGCTGTCTTTCCCACCTTCATAATGCTGTTACACTCTTGCATAGTGGTATATTGTCTGAAAGCTTTTTGTGTTCCCAAGCTGTGTCATGTGACGTCACATTTATAGACTCGTCACAAAAAATGAAATATTGGAAACCCTCTGATTGTCACAGTATAATTCACACCCTGGTAGTAGCTTTATGTA
Organism: Lota lota; assembly: GCA_026745465.1. Lineage (NCBI taxonomy): Eukaryota > Metazoa > Chordata > Actinopteri > Gadiformes > Lotidae > Lota > Lota lota. Next base: position 12,618,897 of record JACYXH010000659.1, on the reverse strand, counting down.
TGTTAAGGAGCACTGGAAATAGCATTAGAAGCTGTCTTTACATTTCAACTGTGTACAAAAGCACAAAACAAACTAAAAATACGCCAGCTATAGTGTACCTGGTGGTGTACAATATTAAAGGTTTTGATTCAACGTAGCTTTTTCTATAAATTGTACATCCAAACATTATAACTGGTCTAATAAATTTTTCAATATATGATTTCTATTTTTCTGTAAATGGCATCTGTAGTATCAGTAACCAAAGTGGCCTGCCCATTGTCCTGAATCTTTTATTAAGCCTTTGTTCTATGGTCTGGTGACACGTTTGCATTCTGGTCTTGATGGAATGCTCTTTACACTCCTAACGCACGGGTATCTCCTATGCAACATAATTGAATAGTTTTCTGTTTTACTGTTGTTGTAAATATTAAGTGGTGGAATAATACTATTTACTTATTAATATCAAAGACAGACAGAGAACTAAATCATTTAACTGCAAAAGGTTAACAGTGCTCACACGCTATACTGAATCAACAGCCCTACACACTTATCCTGTTTTTGGTTTGCTGTGTTGCTTTGTGTTTGATCTGCAGGACAAAGTCTTTTTGTTTGCACTAATCCTCCCCGGGTTGTAGTGAAGTAGTAAGGTCGAGCATAGCACTGCAAAATAGAGAAATAGTAACCCACTTACCCACTGCTTGCCACTAGAATTGGAGGGATCTGCTACTGCAACAGGATTTTAATCTTATTATGCAAGCAATAATAATGCTTCAATATGCTACCACCTGCGTTCAAGTTGAATGCAGACAACACAGCTGATCATTGAACGTTACTCATGTGAGAGGAATAGAAGTTGGGTTAGACTGCCTAATGCAGTATGCTAAGGCAAGTAATTGCTATAGATTCCACCAAACCATCCACTGTCTATAATCCAAGCACCAGTCCCAAAAGCAACGTTTTCTATATATTGTTTTGTACTGTTCTTCGTTAAAGGGTCAATCTTGGACTTGGATTTTAAATGTACCAAACGTACAAACATTTAGCCTTCTGTGTCAGTGTGTGTGATGGAATGTTGTAAAGATGCAGCCGGTTTGATCGCTTGTTCCCCAAAGCAGAAAAGGTGTACGTGCATGTGTCTGTCTTTAGATTGGGGAGGTATCACAGCCATGAAGCCACTTTGGACTGTATACCACACGCTCCCTGATCTGTACCCTGCCTATTTCAATGGGTCCACGTAGAAGGGATGGCATAAAGATGGAAAGCCAGCGCTGTCATTGTTGTTACATCATTGTTGTTACATCACATGGCCTGGTGCAGAGTAGCACACTCTGGAGCACAAAAGCATTTCACACACATGCAGTAACTTGTCACAGGCATTTCCCAAAACCAGGGGGATTTAGTATTCACAGAGAGAACGAATAACGGGGAGTGTAGGTGAGCCTTATTTCGATATCTCTATAGATGTATAGAGAGTACAAACAAATGCCCAAACAAACTCCCATTACAAACATTGTTATTTTTGGCATCAAACTCTCTAGAATATTTATATTCTGTTTGTCATGTGGCAACGGACAAAGAGCATACTCCCCACATATTCATATCTCTGCATAACTTGAGTGCCTCTGCTAGCGTTTGATTGGTCACTGCTGTCCATAGAAATGTTAGTCTCTGAGGTCCTCTGAGCAACATCTACTAATGGTTCCCCACATCTGATTAAAAACAACAACAGCTGATCATGCTTTGGAGCAGAATGTACTCCCTCTCCCTTGACGTACTGTGGACACTTGAGTCCACAGAGATGAGATGAGAAATGAGATAAAGACTCATCCTTTCAGGCAGGCTTTAGGCTAGCACTATGCTGGTGTACTCTTATTGCCCTGTTTCTGTGTTTTAATTGAATTACACATGACCACATTATGACCACATTACCACATGATGGATGGATGGATGGAGGACCATTCCCCAGAGGTGGCATCACGCTATCTGGGGGTTGTGTAGTCCAAACATGCACTGATGATGAGCAAAGTCTGGACGCTGGAATAATGGATGTGGGATGTGAACTAGCCATTTACCACTGGTGCATACATTTGCGAAATGACTGTGATAAGTTTGTAGAATAGGAATATAAGATTATTTCTGGGTATGTTCTGTTTTTTAAAACTGATTTTCTTTTAAACTTTGACTTTCACGGCTCCTCAAGCCTGAAAGAGTGCTCAATCGTTCACATCTGCCTGTCAGTGGAATTTATTGTCAACAGCCCATGCAAAAATATGAACTTGAAAAATTCAACCAGCAAACATCAATATTGTATGGAGAGCAATATTTACTCTATACCATTCATGGAGTTCTAACGGCTGTAGAAGTCATGCTTGCAACAGCAGCCCTCAGACGTGCTTTTTCCCCAGACATTTTCTCCACTACTTGTGTCCAGGATATAGGATCTCCTGTTCATCCCTGGTCTGCTGTGGGACTCATACCAGTTTGAGGACCCTTGTGTTGTGCAACTCCAGATAGAGGAGGCCCCATGGGCACGCTCATCAATTGCCTGAGTGTCCTTGACTGGCTATTAGAAATGCAGAGGAAGAAGCCCAGCCTTCTGGCAGAGAATACGACTGTGTTTTCATTATTTTGATAAGCCTAGGAACATGATGAGAATGAAGGTGATGGTATGGGAATATATATATTTACCCACAGGAGACTTTAACCATGGAGCTCAGACTCAGTAGTGCTGATCCACGACTACACTAATGAATTATATACTCTTCCCCATATAAAGCTCTGTCAGAAAAGGAGTGTGTGATGCTTTGCAGGATTTAATCACTAACTTGGAATGGAATAAAATGCTGTTTCCAAAGAAGTGTTCACCTCTAAAGGAGAGCTCTGATATACAAATCATTCATTTAGGTGCAGTCCTGACCTGCATCCATGTGGGTTGCTTCGTGTTATCAGAGTGATTATTTTGCTCTAAATGAGATAGGATGTGGGGGAGATGAAGAGAGACATTCAGTACTTCAAGGAAAGTGCCTTTTTATTTTTTTTATTTTTGCATCTAGCTGAGGCAGCTGATTTCAATCACATCATAGCTGTTGTTTACACATTCTTAGGCAACTCATTTTCTCTTATTCCTTCAAAAACATATTTTAACCACTGTTTTAACTCTTTCTGCTTTCTTAACTCATCTTTGGCTTCAGTAATCAGTTGACTGTGTGTTTACAAATGTGAGGTAGGCTAACTGGAACCGTAGACCATACCTGAGTAGGACAAACACAGAATGCGGGGTCTGGACTGGTCCTGGCTTTTAAGAGTTGAGTTGCTGTCCTCATTTCTAGACCTCACTGTCTCCATCTGATGGTTGTTCACTTTACCTGGGCCCTGAGGCCACTCTGCCCAGCTCAGTGCCCTTCTCTCTCAAACAGATTTAATTGTGAGGAGAAAAATAATTTTTGCCTTGCCATAATGCCATGATGCCATTAGGTATGAAAGCCAAGTTGTCTTTCCTCTCATACATTTTGTTTTGCAGTCTCTGGACCGTGCCACTTCGCCCAATATGTTGAATCTGCCCTGTCTGTTCCCCTCTGTATCAATACTTCTAATACTAATGCTTGTAATCAGTTCTACCACTCTCTATTCCGTGAGTGTGTTTTAGCAGATTATACTTATGCTAGTGTACACCTCATCATAGTGTTGATAGGGAGGATGCAGCTGCTAATCTTTAAAACCTTCGTGCAATTTTCTTGTGATGGAAAATATAAGTGTTTTTTTCTGTGCATGTCAAAGCAATTTCATCCTCACACGCTGTACTGAGATGATTTAATAATTATAGTCATTAGATAGATAGATATATAAATAGGAGGTCAAGATGCTGTAATACCTAATTAATAATAATAATTAACAGGTTACTTTATATACACGAGGTAGGAGGACATGACAGAATATGCATGTTTACAGTGCATATATGTTGATTATTCACACCCCCCCCCCCCCCCCCCCCCACCCTCAGGGCAGTGATGCCTGGCATGGTGATGTTTCGGCGGCGCTGGTCAGTCGGCAGTGATGACCTGGTGCTGCCCGCACTCTTCCTCTTCCTGCTGCACTGCATCTGGTGAGTCGTCCAGTTGGACAGGTTGGCAGTGTTCTGCGCATTGTTATCCTCCGCACATCCGCAATGTATGAGGCCAGGTACACTGGAGACAGGACACACTTGGCAGAGGTGGAAATATCTTCATACAGAACTTGATTTTCTATTATTTTTTTTTTACTTTCATAGCTCTTATTTATTGTATTATTTTTGTGCCTCTGACTCACATAGAAACCCACACAACGATTCCTGTCTTGATAGTCCTGTGTTCTCACTTCCCTCATGGTTTTCATTTTTGAAGAACTTCAACCTCAGTGTGTTGATATTTTGCGCTAGAAGAACTGGGTAATATCGACAAGGAAAAGCACTTTTTTTACCCTCTGTATCGTGATTCATACTTGTAACAATATATTTAGCATTCACTGCAGAAAATACATTTTTTGAGAAACCATCATTACATGGATATCTTCTCCAGTAGGTCGAAACACTCGCTGGTAATTTCACTCCAGACAGCTGGATCAAGTTTCATGTCTCTGTATCAACATTATATTGATGTATTTACATTTACATTCATTCATTCAGCACACACATATAGCCAAAGCGGACTCCCAAGTGAGGCTGACCAATCACAGCATGCAATTCGATGTTGCTGTGACAGTGCTGCACAGTCAAGGACCCAAAAGAAAAAGTGCACTAGGGATCGGTATCGCTCAAAATTCTGGTCCGGTTTTTCGGTTCTGGTTTCAAATTATTACTCACTTCGGTTCCTATTAATCGAAATGATTACCATTTAACTTGTGCATTTATAGGACCTTTTTTTAGTTCAGAACACAGACATACAGTAGGTAACTAAGATCGACGAGACACTTGACTGTGTACAGCAACCAGTTGGCAAGCCAGACTTGAACAAGTCGGTCGATCCTCCGCTGCCTTCAAAATAACCGTTCAACAAATGCATTATGATAAAGCACTTAAAAACATTAGAACCACATTTAAACTACAAGATTTCAGTACTACTCTATTCCAACATAATTTGGTCTGCACCTAACCAAGTACTGACATTCGTAACCCATTCCCTTATCCGATGTAATGGTTGTTAGTTTGATGTTTGTTTTATTGTACTTTTCTAATTACTAATCAACCCTAGTGTCCTGAAACCTGTGTTTTGCTCTCCTCAGGCTGGTGGTGCTGTCCGTGGTGCTGTTCGGCCTGCCGTATGGCTCGGACCAGTCCTGTACGGTGACGCTGGTGGACCATGGACGGGGCTACCTGGGCATACTGGTCAGCTGCCTCATTTGTGAGAGTGCCATCATGTGGCTGAGCATGAGAGGCAGCATCTTGTACACACAGCCCAGGGAAGCTGTGCAGTATGTCCTTTATATACGCCTTGGTAAGAGCTGGCAGTAGACACACACACATGCACATGCACATACACATATACATACATACAAACATAACGTCCTTAGAGATGTGCACAAGAAAAAAATATATGGTTGAATAATCAGTGGTAGGTATGAGCGAATAATAGATTATTCGGATTCGGCAACATGCTCAGAAATGAATCCCTTGCAGATGCCTAATGCGTTATAAATGTTACTATTTGCGCCGCAAATTATTAACAGCTGCATTATCCTACATATTGGGAGGTGCCAAACAGCTAACAGGAGTATATTGTGGATGCAGCCAATATCAAGTGACCTTACATTTTCATGACATGAAAAGATGGAAGCATATCCATCCTTTCCTCTCATCTCCTTTGCTTATTCAATAACTTTAAATTAGTTTTTTCGTCAACCCCAAAGCATATAGTCCCTCATATTTTTAGCGCGACACAAACAAGAAGTAGAATCGTATTGTTATAACAGAGCAATGCCCACAGATCGCGAATGTAATGTGGCTGTTTTTCTCTTTATTTTTCAGCCATTCTGGTAGTAGAGCTGGTCTATGCAGTGGTGGGCATTGCCTGGCTTGTCCAATATTACCAACCATGCTCTGATGTCACTGTCAAGAACGTGGCCCTGGGTGAGTTCACAGGAGCTTGTCTTCAGCAATGCAGAAACTAGGCAGTGTCACACATATGGCTTATCTTGTGTCTCTCACTCTCTTTGTCTCCTTCTCTTGCTCTTACTCTTACTCTCCCTTTTCTCTCTTACTTTCTCTCTCTGTCTCTCTCTCTCTCTCTCTCTCTCTCTCTCTCTCTGTCTGTCTGTCGTTCTGTCTGTCTGTCTGTCTGTCTGTGTGTAGGGATCGTGGCGTGTAACTGGATGGTGATATTCAGCGTGTGCTTCACCCTCATGTGCACCTTTGATCCCACGGGGCGCACCTTTGTCAAGCTCAAAGCCACTCGCCGGCGCCAACGCAACCTCACCACATACACACTCAGGTACCAACTTTGATCCTCTCTGCATTTTCGTCTTTCTACCTCTCACGTGAGGGTGCATACACACACTTGTACACACTTCCATACACCCACACGCACAGGCACCTCACTCACTCACATACACGCATGCACGCACGCACACACACTTGCATCTACTCTCACTCACTCACTCACTAACTCACTCACTCACTCACACTCACACACTTGCATATATTCACACAGACATTCGGGGACAGACAGACGGGACACCATGCCACAGCATATATTTGTCACCTCAGCCGCACCACATAGTTTGCCGCTAGGTGTTAAGTGTCTCTCTCTCTCTCAAATAGACATCGGCTGGAAGAGGGCCAGGCCAGCAGCTGGAGCAGGAGACTCAAGTTCTTCATGTGCTGCAGCAGGGCCCAAGACACGCAGTCTGTGAGTCCTAACCTATAGCTTGACCCTTTTCAATACCACCGCCAACCACTACATGGGTTTCGTGGAGTCGGCAAGGGTTCTATTTCATTCCTTCATCCAGAATTTGTAGAACCGTGGTTGCATTTATAATCTTCGTTCAGTCTGTTCAGCTTTGTTCAGTTCTGTTGTTTTCTCTTTTAATAACAAATAAAGCAAAATCGTTGAAGCTGACACCCACAAAACACCCTTAGTAATTTAAAAGACAGCCGGGTTCCCCATTGTTAGGTTTTCTTCCCTATTCTAGTCCCTCTTAGACCTCATCTACTGCTCAGTGTACTGTGCTGTACTTTACACTAAACATACTGTACTGTATTATACTTATACTGTGTTGCACTATACTATACTGTATTGTACTGGACTGTATTATACTATACTGTGTTGTACTATACTATTCCTTGTTGTATTATACTATACTATACTCACTGTACTGTATTATATTAGGGGTATCGCCACTGATTTCCCGAATCATTCGATTCTGATTCCCGACTATCGATTCGGTTAGCGATATTTCCGTTACAATACCAATTTTGCTTGGATATGAAAGAGATTCTCAGAGAACTAAGGCTGTCAGTTGTACAAGGAACCCTCTAGTCCGGGGCATTATTACAAATATTAACGTTTACATTAAGTATTGACATTTTTAACATGACCAACACACTATAGGAGTCACCACTTTAGAAGTTGAAGAACCAAAGGCTGGCTAAACGAGACTAACAGGGTTAAAGCTTCAAGCATCAACGGGCATACATTAAAAGATTGAACTTTGTGCCTTGTAGCAACCCAGCTTCGATTCCCACCTGTGGTCTTATGCTACACTTCATTCCCTCTCTTCTTCAACCTACTTTACTTTCTATGCCAACTTTTTCAACCTTAGCCCTGTATGATACTATACTGTACTGTACTAAAAGTGAATGCTGCTCTGTGTGACAGGATGCTTACTCGGAGGTGGCTAGCCTGTTTGCAGAGTTCTTCCGAGACCTGGACATTGTGCCTAGTGACATTATTGCTGGTCTGGTTTTGCTCAGGCAGAGACAGAGGTCCAAGAGATTCTCAATCCTGGACCAGGTATGTGTGTGTGTGTGTGTGTGTGTGTGTGTGTGTGTGTGTGTGTGTGTGTGTGTGTGTGTGTGTGTGTGTGTGTGTGTGTGTGTGTGTGTGTGTGTGTGTGTGTGTGTGTGTGTGTGTGTGTGTGTGTGTGTGTGTGTGTGTGTGTGTGTGTGTGTGTGTCTTGTTCTATTACTGTCCTTTTATCTATTCAAATGGATATTAATAACTTTCTATTTGGTTCTTATTTTATTCCCAGGCAAATAATGACATTTTAGCCTTCCTTTCCGGAATGCCTGTCACTCGCAACACTAAGTACCTTGACCTTAAAAACTCGGTGAGTTTCTCTTTACCGTAATGGCCTGCTTACAGTGCTAAAAGCAGAACGTTTCTATTTCCAAAGTTAGACACCGTACAGTATCATCTACCCACACTCTACTGGATATACGTCATAATAGTATTCATACAAGTCCTTCAACATGCAGTGCATTGTAAATGACAAACCACTGACTTACTTGCAATTGCAAGTAAAAACCTTGCATCTTTACATAGATACATTTGACAATCTGTTTTTATTAGATATGAATTTGGAATTTACATTGTCAACCCCCTCACCAAATACAATTTGTAATTGCAACAAAATGTTACATTTTAGCACCAGTTATAGTTTGGTTTAAAAATGCTACATGTATGCTTGTTTGCCATTCCTTCTTGTAGACTGAGATGGGCATGTACAAGGAAGTGTGCTACTACATGCTGTTTGCCCTGGCTGCATATGGCTGGCCCATGTACCTTATGAGGAAGCCTGCTTGTGGGCTGTGCCGTCTTGCCAGTTCTTGCCCGTGAGGACACGCACACGCACAAACACAAACATGGTTTCTGTGTTTTTTTTTTAAGTTTACATATTTTTTAATTTTTGGGGGGATTGGGGCTCACAATATGTGAGCACTAACACTGAATATGTCATCAGATCTGACAGACACAGCTACAGGCACTACCAATGCTTATCGAAACTTATGCATTGTTTTATATTAACAATGCATGCATTCGTTGTTTCCTCCACTATCAGTCTCCATCTTACATATGTGGTGTGTTCTCCAGCTGTGCGGTGAATGGTTCCCGCCTGTCCCAGAGTGTGACTGTTGAGGAGGACAACTGTTGTGGTTGTAACGTCCTGGCCATCCGCAGACACTTCCTGGATAGGGAACTCAAACAGGTCCACATTGTCTACACTTCCTGCCATGATGCTGTGAGTACGCTGGCGATTGGCTGACAGTGGATCAGAGGTCATTTAGACTCACGGGTGATTGGCTGATGATGGATCGGAGGTCATTTAGGCTCACTGCTGATTGGCTGATGGTGGATTGGAGGTCATTCAGAATCAGACTCTTAGCGACATGGAAGCGTTAAGGCTTAGACTAGTGGTCAACAAATCAAAGGTGTGCTTTGTATTGAAATTCACATTCGATATCTTGATAAGCATGAGTTAATCTGCCCAAAAGTGTTCTGAATGACTTTCAATGGGCCGATGACATAAAATAAATGACCAAATTCGTATTATTCGTACTATTTCAATTGTTTTGATTGGTTGATTCCACAACCATGCCGTAGCTTTAAAAAAATAGTTACATAAATATTTTGGCTATAGTATTATCTCAGCCCACTCTTGAGGCTCCACTAAACCTTAATTATGTAATTGAATCATTGTGCTTGTTAAAAAAAGAACAAACTACTTTCCTGTTTAATTTCTGTTTGTAGTGTAATTCTTGTGAAATTGAACATTTTCTTGTTCACTGTTTAGTATTACCATTTGAGCTAATATCTATTTTTCTGTCTGCATTGTTTGTAAAGGTGTATGAGACGCCATTTTTTGTGGCAGTGGATCATGGCACAAAAAAGGTTGTGATCAGCATTCGAGGAACCTTGTCCCCAAAGGTGAGATGTGTGTGTGTGTGTGTGTGTGTGTGTGTGTCCCGGTTGGGTTAAGGCTGCCTTGATGAATAACATTTGAGTGTGTATTAATTACACACAGTACATTAAAAACTCTAGGTTTCAAAAATATATGTTTAATTAATTGTTAGAATATTTATGCTAGCGTGTAATACATAAGAACATTACCTTTTAGTAACTGAAGAATGTATATACTTTTCTGCACAATTATCACATTCCTTTTACCTTATTAAACACTAAAATGGGCATTGAGGCGAATCAAAGTGAAAGTGCCCAAATAATATTGATATAGTGTTTTAAGTAATTTGTCATTATTGTAAGCAGCAAACAGTATTTGTTTTGTTTCATTTTGCTGAGTGAAACGGCCCATATAAGCCATTAGTCCTGGTCAGTGACACGCCCATTTTGTGTGTTTCAGGATGCCCTGACTGACTTGACGGGGGACTCTGAACGCCTTCCTGTGGAGGAGCAACATGGAAACTGGCTGGGCCACAAGGTCAGAGTAGGGCTGGGCCCTGTAGTGCTCCTCCAAGTCTGTCTGTTTCACTTCGCAATTAAGATGAGAAATATTATTCCCCGATCCGTGGTCGTTTCTACCTGAGCGTAGAATAATTCAGGAGGTTATTTGAAAAAAGCCATTAATTTGACTTCCTACTAATTTCTTATTTTTTCTTCCTTCCAATCTCTGTCTATATCTCGTTTTTAATTTCTGCCTTTCTCCCAGGGGATGGTTTATTCAGCAGAATACATTAAGAAGAAGTTGGAGCAGGAAATGATCCTGTCACAAGCCTTTGGGAGAGACTTGGTAAATGACTATTCTTCTATTCTGGACCTTCTATTACGGTGTCTGTTAAAAGCTATGGAAGGCAATTTGTTTCGGAAGCATTTTTTGTCGTATTTGCTGAAATTCTCTCTTCTGCGTGCACGCGTGTGTGTGCATGTCTGTGTGCGTGTGCAGGGTAAGGGCACCATGCACTATGGTCTGGTGATAGTGGGACACTCTCTCGGTGCGGGCACCGCTGCTATCCTGTCCTTCCTGTTGCGGCCTCAGTACCCCTCCCTCCAGTGCTACTCCTACTCTCCACCTGGCGGCCTTCTCAGGTTGGTTAGTTAGTTAGTTGGTAAGCTACTTAGTTACTTAGTTGCTTAGTTGGTTAATTTGATCTTTTTGAGGCCAACCAGAGATTCAAGGCACACCAACTTAAAGTTGTCGGGCATGATTATGAAAAATACCACACACATCATTGCCAGGACATTATGTATAGTCTAGGTTATTGGCAATCTGTCAAACTATAGCAAATCATAAATAGTACTAGGTCCATAAATGTATTACATCCCACAATGTCACGGCCCACCTAGTCTTGCCACACTGTTTGGGAACCACTGGGTTGGTTAGTTAATTTGTATGGTTTATTTGTAAAGGGACAATAGAAAGAGATCGTTTTTTTCTCACCTCAATCATTACATGAAGTACAACAGTTGAATATATGAAAATAAAATATAAATAGACATGTGAGAGAGCAGGGGAGTTCATGCAAGAAGCGAATCTGTCTTCAGGGACAACAAGTTACTCTCAGATGCAAATGTTGACCCGCATTCTAAAAAAAGGAACCAGAAGAAGTCAGAAGCCTTGGCTCAGCTTTTGTTGAAGAAGAGCATATTGTGCTCGCAAGCTGCCATCTTAAACAGTCCATCTGTGGTGTGTCCCATTTCCTGAAATGCGTCAACTTTTGTGTTGGGTGTAGCATACTGAAGTCTATTTTAGTTTTTAGTTTTTTATTATCATGCTGTTCTGCCAAGTACTGGGCCTGAATAGACCACCTGAATTCACCTTAACCTTGCTCACTTCACACCACTATGGAGGACATTTCAATCGACTAGGACACATGATGTCACTAGTTGTGTTAAAGCCTAAGATTTAACATAGGGGTGAACTCTGCTGTATAAATCAAGTTGGAAGACCATAAGGGAAATATGACCTGGTGCTTCTGTAAAGCTAAATTAACCACATAAGAAATTAGAGCCTTTTATTGATCCTGATGGGACATTCTCCTGTCATCCAACATTATCCATCTCTATACATATAACTCCTAAAGGCAAAACTTTACAATAAGGGTGCATTAATTAACCATGAATTAATATGCAGTAATACGGATTATATATAGCATTAGCATAGGGGTAGGGGTAGTGGGTTATGGTTAGGAGTAACCCTATTTAATGTATAAATTGATACCGTAGTTAACGTGAACACCATTACCTTAGTTATAATGAACACCATTAGTAAATTATTACTAGATTGTCAGTTAATGCTTATTACTGCATTAACTCATGTTAATTAACGGTTAATACCCTTATTGTGTTGGTTACCCCCTTACTTACTATCTCATTCCACAGTGAGGATGCCATGGAGTACTCTAAAGACTTTGTGACGTCTGTGGTGCTGGGGAAAGACCTGGTCCCAAGGTAAGCCCTCTTCTAGACACCACAAGGTCTCCAATGAGTTTCTATCCTATAGTGGCTTCTTCATGAGAATGCATCATGGGATGTTTTCTGTTGGCAATACTCTGCCATTTTGAGAGAGTTGTAGTACTGTTAAATCCCAAATCAACGTAAATATACTGTAACCTAGGCCAATGAAAACATTGTCGTGTTTGAACACAACAATGTCTTCCTATAATGGCAAATATTTAATCCATAATTAGTAACGAAATAAGAACCAAAAAAATACTTACCAACACAATAACTAACATTCCAATGCTCCTGTGCTTCCAAAATGGAGACGGTCATTTCGATGTGATGTCACGATGAACAAGCCCATTTGGGTTTTATGAGCCAGGCCCTGACAACCTTTTCTCTGCTTCAAGAATTGGCCTCTCACAGCTGGAGGGGTTCCGGCGCCACCTGCTGGAAGTCTTACAGAAAAGTAACAAGCCTAAGGTGACTTCAGTTATTATATCAGTGTCTATGTCCATCATGTTTGATAGATGTCTACATGGCTCAGCTGGTCTGAACAGTGTGGATTTGAGTGTATGATTAGTCTGACAAATCAGACTTTAGATCATTTATCTAGTCTGATTGCAGACAAGCTCAAAACCGGGTGAACCAGGCATTTTATTTATTTTATTTTATTCCTCTTCATATTTGTTTTGGACCAATCATGCTGGCAGCGGGGATATGTACACACAAACACAAAATTGGCAAGCACTACTAAACTTTTTCAGGTGGGAAGACAAGCTAAAACACCAACTTAGATAAAGGGCCTCAAATGTTTCAAATCAACACTGTGTAGACTGGCCACTGTAGGAATTTAGTTTTTGATTGGTAGAATATCTCGGTAACAAAACAGGAAACAAGGAGTAACTCCACCCCTTTGAGATTTTGTATTCCAGTCTATGCTCTGTGCCGTCTCTCCCCAGAAGTTCTGCTTGGTCTTTAGCCTAGTTGGACTTCTAGATCCTAGATCCCAGATCAGTGTATGATATATTCCGCCAGAAAGCGTTCCTCAGTGTTGACTCCCCAATAACCAAGTACCCCAGTCAGCCCAGATACAGATATCATTGCAGTGGAACTTCAAAATGACACGTGAATCGCAAGATAAAGCTTACTACAGTACGCCTGGAGGTGTGCACGGGTTTGTGGAATGCTGTATTATGCAATAGAATACTGCGTCATTTCTAGATCTTTCTAGGTCAGCTTGTGAATACGATACTGTGTGTGTACAAATGTGTACGTGTGTTTATGAAAAATTAAGCACACAGACATAGAACATGAATCATATGCAGATGCCCTATTAAATGACGTCTATGTGTTTCTGTCAGTGGAGGATAATTGCGGGCGGCACCAAATGCATTCCTAAGTCTGAGCTTCCTGTGGAGGAGGATGTGGTCCAGGTCCAACCTGCCGCCCCCCCAAACAGCCGCCTCTGGCTCCACCCCAGTGACCTCAGCATCGCCCTGTCAGCTTCCACGCCCCTGTACCCCCCGGGCAGGATCATCCACGTGGTGCACAATCACCCTCCAGAGAACTGGTGAGACCGGGGGGGGGGGGGGGGGGTGGGAACATGTACTTTTATCCAGATCATTTAGTACATGGCCATGAACTTGGTTTACACAGGGCCACCATTAAATAACGTTGTTTATCCCGTGCTGTGTTGTTGTATAACACAACAGTAATAATCAAATGTTGTACCCATTTCATGTTACCATATTTCTTTCCTTCCTTATCCCCCTAGCTTTGGCCAGGAGGAGCCCACATACTCGGCCCTGTGGGGGAACAACAAGGCGTTCGATGAGGTCATCATCTCCCCGGCCATGCTCAATGAACACATGCCTCACATGGTGATGGAGGGCCTGAACAAAGTAGGACATACCTCCTTCTCCGCCTTTCTCCTTTCGTTCCTTCTTTAAACCGCAAAAAATAAATGCAATGAAGACCTAATCATTCAAGTCTATACATTCCCGTCGCCATGTCACACTGTACCATGGAGACAATTCTTTGTTAGATCCGAAGAAGCGGTAAGCTTCGTCTACCCCGTTCAGCGTTGGTGATAAGTGTGTATTGCCGCACGTGGGACAGGAAATATCCGCTTGGGTGTCACTTCTCTGTATTCGTGTCGGTTATCCACAGAAACGGTAAAGCAACTTACGTGTTAATGCGATTTTTCTACTTTACTATTTCCACGACAGTTGTATTGTGACTGTGTCACAATGCACCTTTTCTGTGAACTCACATTTGTTAACCTGTGACCTTATTGCTGATTCACTTCTTCTGGGGTTTTCCTTCTGGTTTAATAACGTAAAACAATTATACATTGGAGCATTTTAAGATGGGTAAGAGCTTGTTATGTCTTATTTTCTATTTCTGATTTGAACAATGGAAAGAAACTGCCATAAAGCTCACAGCAAAATACATGTGCATTCACAGATTCTGTAGTTCTTGTTTTCGGTCTGTGCTGATTGGTATATAATAATGAGAGTTGGTCATTCTGGAGACTGCATCTGTCGGCTATGGGTTAATGGCATGTACGGTTTTGTTCTAACTCCTAAACATTCCCCCTTTTTTCTAATGGGTCCAGTAGTGAGGCATGGAGGCTGATCCGTGCTGGCCTTCTTTTGGTTGTCTTGGTTCTCTGCAAATGTATGAGTCACTGGCAGAGCCTCTCTCCAGATAAGGCGCTGTATTGATCTGTTGTGTGTGTGTGTTGGCATGTGATGGAATTTGCACTGGAGGTTGCACAGAGGTGATTCTAATTCAAGTGTGAACGCCGCAGTGTAGAGAGTCTGTTGTGGTCATCCTATATAGAGCTGTATATGCGTGTGTGTCTGTGTGTCTGTGTGTGTGATGTGTGTGTGACGCACATGTGTCATGTGTGTGTGTATGTGTGACGCGCATGTGAAATGTTCCTGTTCAACGTGTCTAAAATTAAGGTGTGTGTGTGTGTGTTCATGTGATTGTTCCAAGGTTATTGTTTGATAAATCCAATATCCCTACAGGTACTGGAGATACATTGCCCTGCCCTGTCTGAGCGGGCAGACTCTGAACCATTGGATGTGGAGTTCAAACAACCGAGCAGCACTCACACCGTGCTCCCAGAGTTGAACTCTGACCTCCGTCTCGACAACACTGCCCCTCAAACAGACAAAACTGCGGCGAGCGATCCCCTTCTCTCAGAGTCTGCCGCTCTTCCTTTAACCGTCACGTCTCTCTCCTTTCTACCGATAATCCCAGCTCTGCCGTCAGCGAAACACACTCAGCCAACACCCTGCCGCTCTCAAACAGCCCATTAAACACTCCCTCAGGAACGCCCCCGGACCCGCAGCATTCACACATGCCAGACAGACACACCTAGGTATCCCAGGTGTATAGAGGTGGTATCCTCTCTTTGATTGTGCACTATGTTCCTGTTAATTCCCATTATTCACCCCTATGCCTTTTGACGGCAAGGCGATTTCACTTATCACTCCCTAAAACAGCTTTTTCCAACTTGTCACAAAACCCCCCTGCCCCCATCTCGACGTGCTTCCCTTGGGGTTTTTACATCGCTCTTTCATTGCCTAATTCTATTTTCCTTATTTTTAAAAGCTCATTATTGTCCTGAGATGTAACAGTGTCATTATTCCTAAGTGCTGTGCCTTATTCCTCAGGTGCAGAGTGGTCACACGTGGTTTTAGCTTTGCTCATGTCGCATTTGTGACATGAGCAAAGTAATGCAATAATGCACCCAAGCCCTATTTGGGTTGTTTCCAAATCCACAAGTTTTCATGAAACAGGAAGTTTCATTTTAAACAATGCCATATTGTGAATTTTATTTGTGAAATAAGTTATGTAAGGACATAACTTTATGTACAATATATGCTGTGGTCGATCTTAGGATGTTATTGAGAAGCAGAGCCGTACGTTTTATCGCCATCTGCCTCTAAGTTCTCTATGAGCTGATTCCTGTGGTCTTATGCATTTCATTTGAATGTTTATTGAAAAACATTCGGGATGGGGATGAATTAGATCTTCAAAGTATTTTGTGCCGTCAGTCACTGACAGCCATGCAGTCTTAGCATCTAATGTTGCTCCCACTGCCAACTGGTTTTTAATGTGTTTGCTGACCTTGTTACACAATGTTACCATTATCTCATCCGTGTATAACTTCTACATAGGCATAGAAGCATACCTGTTGAAAGCCATATTCACTTTATTATGCCTATCGCGCTATATATATATATTTCAATAATACCATTAACATGACACGCATGTTGCCATTGTGCCATTATGTCATGTTCAAATGTTGCATTTTACTTTTTGTCTGTTTACATGTTTACATGTCTGTCATGTTTACCCATCCCATTCTGTGTTTACGTCATTGGTTTCACATTCATTAAAAATAACCAAATGTATCTAACTCTGTGTCTATGTGCTGGCTATCATAACCATATCAGAACATACTATATATATATATATATATATATATATATATATATATATATATATAGAGAGGTTATATATATATATATATATATATATATTTGTGGAATTCTTTTTTTTAAGCAACTATTTACTGCTTTGTTTGCACTGTTGCTGTTTGACAGTCAAATATTTAACATTTCATTTAAATAGTTGGAGATCGCATTGTACTAAATCCATGAGCACATCCATCATTTCATCACATTTCGATCAACTTAACTCAAACTTATTATGAAAAGCAGCTCTTAGTAACTAAGCATCGTGTCTGGTGTTTCATTAACATCAACAGTAACAGTAGCTGAATGAATGATGTAAACAAATGAGTCTCAGGGTCATCATCTAGTTGTCATCTTTTCATTTCTTTGAAGATATATTAAATTGCTACATATTAATGACAAACAATGTACCAATTCTAATCTTAATTCATCTACATTTCTGATTGCATGACTTCTGTTTTCAACAATTCAAATTTTTTATGTAACCACATATTGTTATATTGATTCCTTCTGAAGGGACTGCACCAGAGGCAGTGAACTGAAGTCATAGAACTGTACCAGTTACATACATAACTGGTCTTCTGCATTTGGTTATATCAGACTGATAAAAACAACTATAACTCATGGGCAGCATTCTCAGCAAGGTTATTATTCGAACCACTATTGTTTACAAGTTGATCGCCCCTGTTGGTTACCCCCCTTTGTGTGTGTGTGTGTGTGTGTGTGTGTGTGTGTGTGCGTGCATGTGTGTGCGTGTGTGTGTGGACAGGTGCTGGAGAATTACAACAAAGGAAAGACGGCTTTGCTGTCGGCAGCCAAAATCATGGTTAGCCCCACGGAAGTGGACTTAAACGCGGAGACCATCTTCATGGGTGCCTCAACAACTTCACACCAACCCACGCCGATCGCCCAGCACCGGCGCAACAGCAGTGTTCGGTTAGTACGTGGTCTGTCAGGACGCACAGAACAGTATCATTTAATCCACAAAGATAACACCACTTAAAACTAAAATGTGACATAATCCTATATATATATAGATTTTGCATCACTCCGGGATATGGCTTGGTCTCTTTTTTTTTTTTATATTCACTTTCAATATTTCTGTTCACTTGGAAGAATGTGATTTTATCTTGGGTTTTCATTTGTCACAATGTGTTTACATTTGGATGTTGCATTCTTTTTAAAGCCTAAAAGAATTGTCACGGTAAGCAAATCAACCAGACCATTAACTTTTCATCTATGTAAATTCTTCCCATGCATGCACGCACGCCAACGCACGAATGAACGCACGCTGTCCCGCTATAGAACTCTTGTAACGTATGGTCGTATCCAATTCCCTCCCAGACCGCCCTGGTTCAGCCCTGCCCAATCTAGACCTTATAGTATGATTATAGTTGGTTAATACTATCACCTCTAGACGGTTCTCTGTAACCAGCATTGGACCCCCCCTCTTTCCCTCCGTTTACCTTGTTTTCTCCCTCACGTTGTTTCTTTAGGGCTATAAACCTTTTTTGTGTTGTATCACAAGTTGGTATTATGTCCTCACAATTCCTCTTGACGTCCAGTTCCCAGTGCTTCAAATTTCCCACCTGATTCCCACTTCTTGTGTGTTTTAAATCTCCCTTTATCCCTCGGTTTCCCCTGTTCCCCATCTCCGTCACCCCCATACCCTCTCCTGCCTCTCTTCCCCCTTCCTCCCTCCCATCCTCTCCACCTCTAGCTCCTGTGCCCACTCTGAGCTGTCTCTGGAGGGCTTTTCTGAGTGCCCTCCCCCCCCGGTGCCTGTGGTCCTGCGGGGGGCACACGAGCGCCTCACCGTGGAGCTCCGGGAGCGCAAAGCCCCGCTGGCCGTCATGGAGAGCCTGTCGGACGCCGAGTCCGTGTACAGCCTGGACTCCCGGCGCTCCTCGGCCGCGCTGCGGGGCTCGCCCATGCTGGGCTGCCTCCCCTTCCCCCTGGATGCCCCCATCCCCGAGGAGAACCCCTCCCTCAGCTCGCGCACCGAGCTGCTGGCGGCCGACTGCCTGTGCCCGGCCACTCCGGAGCACCTGGGGGAGTCGGGACCCTACTTCGCCTCCTTGGATTCCATAGCCAGCCCCGAGTATGGCATGCGACTCTCCCCCGCCACGGCCCACTACGGCGGGAACCACTGCCTAGCCCTGCGGGGTCAGGGCGCGACTCAGGCTTCTCCTCCTCCTCCTCTCAAGGCGGGGCTCGGCGCCGGGCTCCAGGATGACGGCTGCACCGTGATGCCCGCCGTCTACAGTCCCAGAAGCACTCCTCCCCATCAGCTGAGTCCTCAGGCTGGCTCCAGGCCCGCAGACTCGTTAGACAGGGAGGAGTGGGCCGCAGAGAATGGCCAGTCGAATGTGGAAACAGAGCTGGCGGCGGCCTCCTCCACTCCCCATACGCAACTATCTAATGGAAACCCCAGCCAGGCGGTGCTGGAGTTTGCCCAGTATCTAGACTCCCTGTTCAGGCTGGACTGCAGCAGCTCCCCGCCACTGGAGCTGTCCGACGGGGAGTCCGAGTCGGGCCGCGGCTCCTTCCTGGAGCAAGAGGAAGGTGTGGGTGAAGGACAGTCTATGGACGACAAGCGGCTTCTGGCCCGAGCCATGGTGGAGCCCAACTTGGTTCCCAAGCCCCCACGCACTTTTGCTGGATCTGCGGACCCTTCCTCTGGCATCTCCCTGTCACCGTCCTTCCCCCTCTCTTCATCCGGGGAGCTAAATGACCTGTCCCCCAGCGAGGGGCCCCCCCTGGCCACACACTCTCTACGAACATCCCCTCCCTGCCACTACCCTGAGGAGAATACTTTATCATCCATGGTGTGAGGCACCGCCTAGTCTCCTGGCCTAACTTTATATGAGAGCATCCATCCGATATTCAAAAAGCATATCACAGAACATGCATGCGATGGAATGCAGTCTGCCATACAGTCATGTATCAGAAACACAAAAACAATATTGACTGATCTATAAACTTCATTTTTTCAAGTGTCTTTTTTTAATGCTATGTTGAGCATTTTTCACACTTTTGCAACAACTGTAAGAAGAACAAAATTACATTCTGCATGCCAGAGAACAGTGCTGCTTTTTTTGGGTAAATTATTGTAGCTTTTCATTGCCATTCCAATACAATACTATCTCACTCATCAAGTGAGCATTACATTGCATGATATCCATTCAATGGCAAGACATAACTAAACTGAATTGACAACCGTGCAGGGATTTAAACAATGACAACAACATCAACAACCAGACACTGTAGAAGAGGTTAGAATAGGCACACTGTTGTAGTTTATAAACCGTGTACTTTTCTGGACCCTTAGCAACCTGGCTCTTCATCCAGGCCTTACTTTTATTTTAATCAAGAATGTGAAACGCAAGAGAAAATGATGATCAAACAAAGGGAGGATGATAGAAAATATGCCTCAGGTTTATTGGGAATCGTCTTGTGGGACAAAAATAAATGTTCTTTATTGATGAAAATTCATGTGTCTTAAAATATTGATAGATGAGATATTGAAAGATGTTATTCAGATCTTTTGAATCTTTTAGTTTGCCATTTGTAGTGCATGATGTTCTTTTTGAAAGTGTTACTAAGCCACTTAACAATTCACATTTCGATCATCTCGCACATCTCCAAATGCTTTATTTGCCCCTTTGCCAAAAAAAATGCAATGTATTGCCAAATGTATTTATGAGATGTAATATTGTGTATGAATGTGAATATTGTTCAAGTTAGACGGATTTCAAGCTGAGCCCACAGGAGAGGAGGATTTACACCACGCGTAATCTGCCTCTTCACCGGTCTATTGTTTTCTCTTGTGCCCATCGTGTGATGTAGCCGCCCCATAGGAAAGGATATCCTGACCTTGTCTCACTGCCATGGCTCCCATTCCAGAGACTGGAAACCCATCCTGTATCTCCAGTTCTCAACAGCTAACTAACTAGCATCTTAACTACCACATTGTTGTTGTTGTTTTTTGATGAGGTAGTATTTTTTTATGTTTTGATGGGTCCCACTGGTGATCAGAGAAGCAGGTAAACTCACTCAAGTTGGTTCTACCTATCAGGTCAAAGTCAAGGCGCTATGGTAAATGACTGTCTGCCTGAGACACAAACTGAATGAGGGATTTACAAAAAAAAATAAACGGTTCACCAGGCATTTACCTGTGAGTGAAGCATCCTGGGAGATGTAGTGTAGTGGTGGAGGTTGTGTGGAGAGTGTTATTTCTTGTCAAGGTGCTAGCTCTTGACGCATTTACTTCCCTTTAAAATGGTTAAACTCAAGCGACCTTGGGTGTCTGACTGGAGAATACATATTGTTGGTCTGCTACACGGCATATGATCTTCCATATCATTTAAATGATTGGTTCGCAGTTTGCATTATTTATTATCATGAATGTCATCATCTTTATTGCTGTTAGATGGAATATTATAGTTATTACTTTTGCAACAGGTTGGATTTATCTTCTGTAAGTGTTATTTCAGGGGGATTTGTTTTTGTACGATTTACACAGGAACAAAAAACGATCAATGTGGATTTATTTTTTGTTCTGTTCAAATTGAAAAGTATGAGACGTGTCAATGCATGGCCACCTTATTATTTGTTATTTCAAGTCAAGGTGGTAACAATACTCTATAATTAAAGCCACTTCACAGTAAGCTATGTTATATTCAGTTATACACACCACCAAAGCAGTATCAGGTAGTTGCTCTGTTAGAAACTGGATTGTGTGTGGGAAGACGAAGCAGCCATGTTCTTGCCAGTTTACGGACACCAAATGTATTCATTGTGTCAGCTCCAGTAATCGCAAGATGTCACTTTTGTACAATAGCTTTGCTTTCTGGAGTCACAAGCCAAGCATTACTGAAGGAAAACCCTATTGTACATCTTCACAAAGACATGCACAGCACTGTCTATTTTTGTGTAATTATATGCAGATGTCTACTTAAAAAAAGAAATTCCAAATATAATAATGTAGGAAATCACTGTATTATGAGGATGAGATATATTATAATCTTTATCAATACTGACATATATAAAGTTTATAGAAAAAAAAGAATATATTTAGACAGAACTGTACCAGATTTAAACTATTGGCAGAATTTGGGTTAATAGATTAGGAAATTGGTCTGTATTTAAAGTATTCAGAATAATTCAACTCTGTCTTGTCCATGTTTACTTGGTTTGCTTCCCTTCCCTCCCTTCCCCAGAATCAGAATGTTTCTAATCCTTCCCTTCCCTCCCTTCCCCAGAATCAGAATGTTTCTAATCCTCCCTTTTCACTGCCCTGCCTGTAATGGAATAAAGCAAAACCAACTACCAAGAATCATTTGTCTCTCCTGTTGTCATATTTGTGTTTGTTCATTGAAACATTTTGTAAAAGATAAATAATTACATTTGACATAAGTTACTTTAGGTGATGAGTCTTTGTTTATGTTTTTTGTTGTTAGAATGTTAGAATTTGCACACCCAGGTTATTTAAGAGTGTCAACCTCTTGTTATATGTCAAACTACTAGTTGCATCCATACATTTTGCCTACACTTTGCATTAATTGAAGTACTTCAAGATAACCAATAAACTGAATATAACACGGCTAAATGCTTACCAAACGTACATCAATCTCCACCACTGGCTGATGACAAAGGCTAGCTATGAGCCATTTTTGCTAGTCATTTCTTTCTTGAACTTACTCTAACTCTAAATAACATGATAATCTATATCAGATGTATAGTTAATCAATCCTCCTGAGCTGTGAAAACGTCATGGTTGAAGAATAGCCTATTATTGAAACGAAAGGAAAAAGTGCTCAAAAGGGGCATCGTTTAAGAGTGTGATCTTAATCCATAGCAGGACTGCGCATAAAGGCTTGTTTTAAAGAGTATTTTAAGATCCATGTTGCGAGTGTAGGATACCATGGAGCTTGTCAAGCTCCTGTTGTCCGCCAGGGGTCTTCGTGTTATTCTCTCTAGCAGGATTACATTATCCGTGCAGTGCGAAGAAGAGTGGGACTTCCGCTGAGGAACACCGTTAGCAATCCACATAATCCTCGCAATGTTTTTTTTGTCTGTCCGTGAGATTGCTGTGAATTGACACCGACATTTCGACAGTTATCCTGTCAAACGTGAAAGGTATGTGAAAACGTATTTTGAGAACAGTCTTTGTTTTAACGTTCAACGGTCCCCCCAAAAAACACTAACCCAAACAGCTGTTATTAGCAAGCTAGGAAGGTAGTCAATCACAAAAGCAAATCACTGCTTTGCCAATTCCTAAACTTTTTTGATGAAATAATATATTCGCAATTGTATTACTAGTACTCGTACCCATAGCTTTTAGCCTACATCTGACTCACGGATTGGCTGATAACTTTATTCCATTGTAGTCGTATTGTTAGATGAGTCACATATCAATCAACTGTACTCATGTACAGTTAAAGTGTGTGTGTGTGTGTGTGTGTGTGTGTGTGTGTGTGTGTGTGTGTGTGTGTGTGTGTGTGTGTGTGTGTGTGTGTGTGTGTGTGTGTGTGTGTGTGTGGTATACGCATATAGTGGCCCATTCATTAGGCTACATGTACGTACAACTAACTGTTTTGTTTGTTTGCTATGTAACGTCATAGTTGGCTGGGATTTATCCGACTGAGGGATGTGTGCCTCTGGAAAGTACAGCTCGCGGGGTCCGGCTCTCATCCCACGGATGAAGACCAAGCACCGCATATACTACATTACCCTGTTCTCTGTGGTCCTGCTGGGACTCATCGCCACAGGGATGTTCCAGTTTTGGCCGCACTCCATTGAGTCCACGGCCGACTGGACCTTGGACAAACGCAGTGTCCACGATGCACCTCTGGTGCGCCTGCCTGTGTCTAGTCCAATACCCGAAAGGGGTGACCTCAGTTGTCGTATGCATACTTGTTTTGATGTTTACAGATGTGGCTACAACCCTAAGAACCGAATCAAGGTAATTATTCCTCCTATATAAATGCCAATAGCGCTTGTGTGTTAGGGTGTAATGTGTGATAAACACACCAGTGTTACACCACTGTGATAAATGCCTATAAGCTTTGAAGGCCTTAATCACATTGGTGTAGTAGTAGGGGCGAACACAGGTGTATCTCTTGACATTAACTAAGGTCACTGGCATGCCTAAAGACCCATAATACCTGAGCTACACCTGTCAGGGTTCAACGTTAACATTGGCCCA
Organism: Lota lota; assembly: GCA_026745465.1. Lineage (NCBI taxonomy): Eukaryota > Metazoa > Chordata > Actinopteri > Gadiformes > Lotidae > Lota > Lota lota. Next base: position 12,594,847 of record JACYXH010000659.1, on the reverse strand, counting down.
GTCGATTGGCCAAAATCAATTTCTACTGGCTTTCGCTCAAAGTTGTAGTTATCAATGTAGAAAAAAAAACATATACCTTTTGTTACTTGCCATGTTTAATAATTTATCTAAACAAAAACAAACACCTCAAATAACAATGACATGTATATATCCCATTTCTAGCGCCGGCCCGATCGGGACAGTGACTTTAAGATAGTTTTACTGTCTGGATGTGACTTTTTAGGCCCCAGGCGATCGGGCACCCCTTATGGTTGAACCATTCCTGTTTTCGTCGCTACGTTTACACCACTGTGATAAAGGCCTTATGCATAGTGTCTTTTTTGTTGATGTCATCCTAACCCTATTTGTACATGTTTGTCTTGTAGGTGTACATCTACCCGCTCCAGAGGTTAGTGGACGAGGTGGGTATACCCATCAGTAGCACGGGTCTATCCAGGGAGTACAATGACCTTCTCAGTGCCATCTCTGACAGTGACTTTTACACTGATGACGTGACGAGAGCCTGCCTCTTTGTGCCGTCTATCGATGTGCTGAACCAGAACTCCCTGCGCATCAGAGAGACAGCCCAGGCCTTGGCAATTCTACCAAGGTAAACCAATCAAACCCTTTTGATGAATGTCAGAATATCATTGTAATGTATTTTGCGTTTCTTCCCTGCATTCCCCTGAGTAACAGGCCTCAAATATGTCCGGACAATTGTAGTTAGAATTCATATACTAAGTGTTAATATGTGTTTGTTAGATGGGACAGAGGAATGAATCACCTGCTCTTCAACATGTTACCCGGAGGGCCTCCAGACTACAACACAGCCTTGGATGTGCCCAGAGACAGGTATCATGACTCCTGAAGCCTACCAACAGTAATGGGTCTTTAGTAGCTTGATTAAAGCATGCTTAATAGGGTAGTGGGTTAGATCTACATATACAAAAAAACAAGCTGGGAATCTTAGAGAAGCGCTGCAGTTTATATTTAAAACACTAGATGGAAGCACCCCATCAAGATGCCTCTTACACTATTTCCAGATGTTGATAAAGAAAACACACAATGCCATCGGTTGAGTTTGTGTTTATTCTTTTTTTTACATCTTAAATCAATTGAAACATTATTGAAAGATCGATATTATTTAAAGAAATTCTTGTCCTGGATTTAATGGTTATCAGTCGTTTTAAAACTGGGACCTCACTTTGATTTGACTTCTCTCATATTGTCTTAAGAATCTACAAAATTAAATAATTGATTTTATGTTAAAAATGTAATCAATAGTGAAATGTGGACCAAACAAAACGGTACTTCGAGCTTTAGGTAGCTTATAACGATTTCAAATTCGATTTCCAAGAAGACTTTCAATAAAATAATAAATTCTAGCATTACAAATTGATGCAGTTTATTGCCGTTTTAGAGCACATGTATCACAATCTATGAATGCATTTCTACATCCCAGCTACATATGTAATGGTTAGCAAATTAATATTGGATGTTTTTGTATCATTGAATCGCTGTGTGCAATATCGTAGACCAGGATATATTTGTATTGGCTGGTCATTTGGATTGGAAAAGTTGGCTTTGACAAACACCCCAGATGATAAGCACTTAGATGGGAGCTATAGGGAATTTCCTTGGCTCAAACAGCTGTGCTCTATTTTCTGCCGAGCCTTATCGGAACCAGGTGTGTGTCAGACCATCTATGCACTAGGTACAGGTCGGATGAATTCCAAAATGTGCTTGTTGACCTGTACTACATTTGACTCACATAGTCACTTGCTAGGGGTGGGAAAATAGATCTCTAATGATATATCGGTGTGAACAGCGAAACCCAGAATAGACCGAGGACAAGATAACACTCGTTTCACTATCAGTATTAGACAAAAGTGCCTTATGTCTTCCTTTGCTTTTTCATAACGTTTTATTTTAGTTTTAATAATGTGTAATACAGCTATATACATAAACATAAGCTAAATGTGAATAGTATATAAACATGATGTGTATTGTGGAAGTGCATGCAATCCGTGTTTGTTTGTGTTTCAGAGCCCTGCTAGCCGGTGGGGGATTCTCCACATGGACCTACAGACAAGGCTATGATGTCAGCATCCCCGTGTACAGCCCCCTGTCTGCAGATGTGGAGCTGCCTGAAAGACAGCCAGGGTGAACACACACACACACACACACACACACACACACACACACACACACACACACACACACACACACACACACACACACACACACACACACACACACACACACACACACACACACACACACACACACACACACCAATGAACTTGTTAAAGGGGTCACAAGACATCAAATCGAATGGCAGGTTTATATTTGACCTTTGCGAGGTTGGTCACCCAGGCGCTAGACATCCCCAACAAGGATAGGCTGCCTGAATGAACAGGCGGCTAATGTATATAAAGCAAAAATAACTGCCTGGAGGTTGTGGAAAAATGGATTGTGAGCCGGCTAGCTTTGACATGGCTATCTGTTATTGTGTCTATTTTACCTCATGGATTAGTCATCAAAGACTTGATCCTTACGGTTTTAATTGACGTATTGGCTAATAAGCTTACCAAGCAAAACAAATTATATGTCTTTTAACTGGAATGACACTGACCCAGGATTTGGTCTGTCCTTGTTCCTGTTATGCCCCCCGCCCAGGCCGCGGCGCTACTTCATCCTTTCCTCCCAGACCGCCATCCATCGGGAGTACCGAGGGGAACTGGAGCGCCTGAAGGAGGAGAACGGCGAGGCGCTGCTCCTGCTGGACAAGTGTAGCAACCTCTCCCAGGGAGCCGCCTCTGTACGCAAGCGCTGCTACAAGAGCCAGGTGTACGACTACCCACAGGTCCTCCAGGTGCGCTAACACGGCTGTACTGGGGCTACTACGCTCACCATACCACCTTAGCCTTCATACTCCATTCAGATCTTTCAACAGAAGGGCTTTGATCTGTGATCTGAAGTTCAAGCCTGCCACCGTGGTTACTTCTTGACCAGAAGGTCTAGAATAACCTATCTACCAGTTATTGTGCTTATTATAACTAAGCATAATAAGAACTTGTTGCAAAAATAAAAAAACACCACAATGACGGCTTGGAATGCGTGTGACATCATGTGAAACCCTCCTTATAAAGCACAGTTTTATCAAATAAAATACAGGAATGCATACAGAAGTGTCCCTTGAAGGACCTGTCCTCTTCTCGGTGAAGGAAGCATCGTCTGTGTCTCTTAAATGACCTGTCTACCTCTTTGTGAAGGAGGCCTCGTTCTGTGTCTCTTGAATGACCTGTCCTCCTCCTCTCTGTGAAGGAGTCCTCGTTCTGTGTGGTTCTGCGAGGGGCTCGGCTGGGCCAAGCGACCCTCAGTGACGTACTGCAGGCTGGCTGTGTTCCCGTTGTCCTGGCTGACTCCTACATCCTGCCCTTCTCAGAGGTCCTGGACTGGAAGAGGTATTTTCTCCTCCCAGCTCAAAGCATCTAACGGTCAACACTGCATTTCATTGATCGGTTTATTGTCTTAATTACTTCACTGTGCTATAATTTGGCTGTTTTTAATTATTCCTCCAATAGGGCATCAGTGGTTATTCCGGAGGAGAAGTTGCCTGAAATGTACACCATTCTGAAGAGCATTCCTCACAGACAGGTGGAAGAGATGCAGAGACAGGTACAACTCAAACCTAAGAAAATAGATAAAGAACGGAATATTTGGTTTAGAATCAATTTGGTTAGGATTTAACCTTTAATGGTTTGTCTCTGGATGTGTTATTTCATCACAAACTGCCATAGTCACTTTCAGATCTTAACACTTGCTTTTCACAAAGCTTTAGAAGGTATAATAGTATCGTAGATGGTCAATCTAGACTGGTAATTGTATTGAAAACCCACTTTCCTTATTTTGTGAACCTAAATCTCTACATATTTGTTCATCTAGATTAGACGCCTATTTGGACGACCACTACTCAGCCACTTTTGGTTTTTGGTAAACTTTGTAAAGCAAAAAAGAATTTGCACTATCTCCTTCTATTAAACAGTAACATTGAGCCACTATAAACAGCAGTGAAAGCCCTCATATGAGAGAAGTGTATCGGTTCAAGCTGTTTCTCATTTGCCTTGTATCAACGCTGGTCCATTTACCAATTATGCTGGCCAAACACGCATCATAAGCCCACGGCTATTAGACGATCTTGGGGTTAGATTACTCCAGACAGGGCTCCAAGACGGAGCTCCTTGGGGAGACTGCACGCTCACAGCTACATTAGCAGCATAAAACTGATGTGTCCCATCAACTGCTCACAGTGGTGTTAACTCTTATCTTCTGAGTATGATGCTGGCACGTGCATGGTTTTCTAGTTAGAAATGTGTTACCGCAACTTTTATTAGAGGTAGGTGGATGTGTCATTGAGGAGGGAAAAACCGGACTTGCATGAATTCCCTTTTTAAACACAGCATTTAGACTTTCATTGGCAAATCATTTTTCAATATACTGTGGAATCAACTGCATTGAAAGCAAATAGCCGTCAAGGAACTGTTCGAGGATGTTGGATTGCCAAGTTAGCCATAGACATATTGTCAGAATTCAGAATTAATGATCCAAAGGTTGGAGTCAACACAGTTCAGGAACTAGGATAAATGGACGTCTTTTATAAAGCAGTCCAACTGCTCGGAACCTAACATGTTTGATATCGTCATATGTTTTGAGTTATCTCTGCCCACGCCTGCAGCACCAACAACTTCTATCATGCGTCTCGGTGGCATGTTACTTTATATTTTTGGTATCTCTAAAACAAGTTCCTTCTTGGATTGTTGCAGCACTCTGCTTGAGGTTGCGAATGTAGCGTTGCTCTGTTGTAGATGGTCCATTATTTGAAAAGTAAAGACATGAATATGTGTATAAACGTTTTAAAGCAGGGTTTGGCATTTTGAGAACCTGTGTGTTGTGAAACCAAATGAACACAAACTCAAGTCTCTGCTCTCAGGAGGTTTACTATGAAGCGATATTTGATGGTTGGCCATTTTTCTTTTTCCTGACATGGCATTCCTGCAGTCTGTCTTGGTGGATTTAAGGACTGAGGATGCATTAAAAGCTAAAGTTTCCTTCAAAGCAAAAACTTTTAGTATTGGCAGTGGAGGGCAACAGCGCACATATACTCCAACAGTAAGTACAAATTGGGCAATGTGTCATTTTTCACTTTTTCAAATGACTAGTAATAATTTATTTGAATTTATTCTGCTCCCACCCACTGGTCGCATTGGACATCCACCGCTTCTAGTTTGTGCATTTCTTTTGCCTAGAAGGAAAACCTATTTTATGTGGGGTGACATAAATTACACATACATTTAGCTAAAAGGAAAGGTACCTGGGTAAACTATGAGTGTTCGGTTGGAGTGGGCCATTGAAGTGGTCACTCTGTGTGGACTTGATCTATGTGGGACTCCTTTGGGACCTGTACTTTTAGAGGGCCCCAGCTGGCAGGATGAAGTAGGAGAGAAGGTCACATGTATTCAGAGGTTTGTTTCATTGTGAATGTATGGGGTGATTTAAAGAGCCACTTTGTCTGCCTATGCCTGTGCACATCTGGAGTCAGGAGTGCACAACACTCCTTAAACAATATTATTGGGTACATTATTTATCATTATTACCCAAGAGGATGAGGATGATGAGAGATGTTATCCAAGAATGGCATCTCAACGTTCCCTGGGTGTAATTCATTCATATGCTTTCTAATTAAACTAATTAAATGTACAGCTCAGTGAGAACCAGTCTAAATCTACCGGTATTTATTAAGTTCCAGCAAGAACCATTCCTTGTTTCCTACCATTGTTATTGTTGTTTCCCCAAATGTATTTGATGTATTATGTGTTATTTACGTTGACTGACCAAAAGAGAGTTCAACAGCCGGTGCTTTGCCCTGAGGCCCTTTCCACGTTTCCACAGTGGATGACTTTGTGCTTTGTATAAAGAGAGACGTCGCTAAGGCCTTCTCTGAAAGGAGTGAAAGCCATTCGATTTTTTGCAAATTGATAAGTCTTCTCCCGAGTGGGAGACAAGCAACCCATCCATGTTCAGTTTGAGAAGATGAATGTCATCTTAATAAAGCCTTGAGGGAATTTGTTCTGCATTCCAATAATATCTAAACTCAGACCTTTCTGACCTCTGATGAGCAATGGAAGAGTGTGTCAGAACTCGGGGGCAAAGATCTTGGTTCGTGCCATCAAAGAGAAACACTTTGGGACGTCGGAGCATTATGATTATTTGTACACACTGAGATGATGGTCCAAATGTGCGTCTGAAGGCCACTGTGCAAACACCTTTCATAAAGTGGCCTCTAATCAACGTTTATAGACAACGGCTAAATGTTCCCAACTAAATGGAGACCGGGTGACCTGGATCATGCCTTAATTTGATCCATCATGCTTGTAAAACTGACCTTACAAGTGTGGAGCTCATTTAGAACAACAAAGATGACTGCTTGGCTGCCGTCCGTGAACAGAAGCTTGAATTTGAGCGTGTTGTTTTCAAGCTTGAGTTGATGTTGTGACGTTCATTACTTTCTCACAAATTGTAAAGGTTAAGTGTTAAAACAGGTGCTGGAGTCTTGTTTGGGTCAGGCTCCTGGTGTGCAATACATGCAAACCTTTATTACATCAGTCATGCCCGTGTCAATGGGTTTTGCCCCAAATAATTACTATTTGCCATATTGGAGTTTTGTCATCGTGCAGTTGGCAGGTTGCTCTGATCTTCTACTGCGGGTACATACTGAAGTGACAGCACAAATCCAACCGCAGTACTCGATAATTCACACGAGGAATATGCAAGAATTTCTTTTACAGATATTGCCGCACTGAACACTCCCTAAATCATTAATCTAGTAGTTTCATTCACCCATCTGGTAAATTCATCCGTTTATCTGGTCATTTGGGCGCACATCTTTTTGAAAGATGGATGTGGGAGTGTGTGTGGCTGGTATAAGCAGCCTCACCTAGCCAAGTGTGTTGAGCAATCAATGTGCACAGGTTAAACCAGCCATCTCCACACACAGTGGAGTTCTCACAGATGGCAACAACACCAGGCCATGTATCATTATCAAACCTTTATAATAAACCGGATTTCTAACACCACCACCCTGCGTCCTTTGTCTGGAGGAGCCCAAAATAAGTCACCTAGGTGGAGTGTGGCAGCCACCTAGGTGGCGTGTAGTAATGGTCTTTGCTACAATGGAATGGATGAAACTGTTGACTGGCTTGGGTAGATTAAATGAAGTCCTCTGCTGCTGTCGGTGTTCTCCTCCGCACCCGCAGCCCTGTCTCTTTCCCCCTCATAAAAATTCCTGCAGGCGCTAGCCGTGGGGGGTGGGGGGTGGTAGTGGGTAACGGTTTGCCTGAAAGACTTTGTGCCTCCTCCCCAGTCGGAAAGCAAACTTTTATCACTAGCTGATTTATGAGCCGCCTGGATCCCCCTCCCCCAAGAGATTGGAAAGACCTTTTGAATTCTCTCCACCCACACTCACACAAACACACATCACACAGATATGAATGATGAAATAATATATATAATCTTGGAAAGAACTGTGCATCTCAAGACTAACCGGCTGAGACAGGGATTGGCTTTAGGGATTGCGTTTAGAGAGGTGTGTGTGTGTGTGTGTGTGTGTGTGTGTGTGTGTGTGTGTGTGTGTGTGTGTGTGTGTGTGTGTGTGTGTGTGTGTGTGTGTGTGTGTGTGTGTGTGTGTGTGTGTGTGTGTGTGTGTGTGTGTGTGGACCATATGACAATTCCCAGAGCACTCAATACAATAAAATATGGGGGCATTGTGATGAGAGGAAAGAATGGAGACACCGGTTACACAGTTATAAGTCTGGTTAACTAGCAGTCAGGCACCCGAAATGTATGTGTATTGGGGATGATCTGTAGTAGAGCTATGAAAGTACCAGGGGCCGGTTGCACCAGCTTTGCCTAAGTTTAAACGTAGTCTATACGTATAACGTGTGTTTTTACTAAGTTGAGGTTTACACGTTAATAAATCAAAATAGGTTGCAGTAACTTGCTTATGCATAGCTGGTGCATCCCTGTCCAGGTGCTCCAGATATTGTGGAGCTACGGCGTGTGAGCTAGGTCTGCACGGTGCTACATTGTGACTATAGGTCAGTCTAAATCCTTACATTTTACGCGGAACCACAGGAGAGGCTGTGTCCTCATCCTGTCTGTGGCTCCTAGCGCCTCCTAGCAGGGGATGCAGTAGTTTGACGCTTCGTTAACCCTCAGATGTTCTCCGCTGTCCCTTGAAGTGTTTTAATAGAGCGGCTCTCAGGAGACCGGACCTGCTGGTAACAGGAGCCTCACACTGACAAATGACATGTTGATGTTTTTACTGCCAGGCTTACAACCATACAGGCGGTCTCTGTGTGGATGAGGGACAACTCAGCTGATTTAAATTCATTTATTTGTCACCTACACACTTATACTCTACAATGTGTAGAGTTGGATTATACAAATAAAATAACTGTATAATAAAGTAATGAATTTTATTCATCCAATAAAAACAATAATAATATTGCTCATGCCATCGTCTCTGGTGACTTTAAATGGGTGACTATGATTAATGATTGATCAAATGATTCACTTCGTCGCATCCATATGCTATGCAGGAGCTTTAGGTGTGCATGCCATTGTTAATCTTGTATCCAGATTCCTCTGTCTAGCCTTAATGAGTTGATTTACATAGTAATCTGTTGTTTCTGTGCTCAGGCTCGTTGGTTCTGGGACGCCTACTTCAGCTCTATGAAGGCCATTGGCATGACAACCCTTCAGATCATCAACGACCGCATCTATCCGTATGCTGCGCACACGTACGAACAGTGGAACAACCCACCTGTGGTGGTAAGTGTCTCTAAAGCTGGGATTGTATAATAGCTTCACAGTGTTTGACTGGATGCCTTATATTGGCTTTGTAGCATTTGTAATGTGGTTGGTGTTTTCGATACCCCGTTAGTGAAAATAAATTGTCCCCAAACGACGCAGCCTAACAAGGTGGGATTGCCTTTCACACCTTGGTTTGATGCCGTTTTTGATGCCCTGGTAATGTTAAAACAAGAATTCAAGGCGGCCCTTTATGAAGTTAATATATGTCCTTACATCAGGGACTGTTCAACATCAGTCCCATGTACGTACAGCAAACTATGAAGTAAAATGTAAAAATGTATAATTCAAATGTTATAGTTTCCTTCCTTTTTTTAACCTTTTTAAAAAGCTTTTCCTTCTGAAGGCCTACTACATTGCCACATTTTGTTGCATTGCCTCCTAAAAAACGAGACCCAGCATTTGTTTTTAAACTGTATGGAATACTTCCGAGCTCCATATTAAATTGTGGTGGACAGCGAAGGGTTCCATTTCTGAGACTAAAGACATCCTCCTCGCTCCTCTAAATAGAGCCGTAACCATACGGATGCCCTGCACGACAGCGTTTGACGCACCGTGCGCCCCACTGTGCTGTGCCCCGCGCTCAGGCTAAATGGAAGCCACTGTAGAGCAGCGTGAGAGTGGCGCTCACCCGCCTCTCCCAGGGAGCCACGCATGCGATGCTGAGCTAGTTTGGTGAACGCCCAGCTCCAGCTCTTCGGCAGCAGCCAGTTTATGTCAGCAGTTCTGCGCAAGGACTGTGCCTCCAGTGTGGTGAAAAATAAGTTCCTGCATGTCTGAGTCATGCTTTGTGTGTGTGTAGCATCCCTGTGGTTGAGGGAGTGTGAGGCTGCAGACATCCAGGCTGAGGGCCCATCTCTCAGGAGTTGTTAATCAGTCTCGTTTGAGCGGTGGCTCCTCCTACAGAGGCAGAGGCGGCGCATGCATAATGGTGTCTGTGCATATGTTAAATTAATGTGTTTACCCATTGGAAGTATATTTCACCCGGACTCCAGCGTTTTTGAGTAAACCCAAGGCCCCCCTCAGATTGTGCTGGTTTAAACAATGCCATTGCTGGAAACATAACACGATTAATAGGTATTTCCTAGGACCCCTGTGCCATACACTCCTTACAGGATCAATTAGGATTATAAACAGTCAGCTGCTTAGCCACTGTGGTCCCCCTCCTTTCTCAAAGGGTAGCCGATCAACAGTTAATCGACTGTTATAATTGACATTGGCCACCACTGTCAGAAGATTTTGTCTGTGCATCCATCCCCAATAGGCTGTCCATCAGCATCACCCAGGCCTCTGGGTTTGTGCTGCAGCCACAGGAGGCTAATTGTGGCAGGGTTCAGAGCACTGGCCATTTGGGCTTTCAAAAGATAGATGAAGTGCTTTCTCCATGGATTCAGCAGACAGACGGTGAGAAGAACTTGAACTAAGCACTAAATAAATCAGGCAGCATTGGTTTTTTTTTTTTCTCCTGAAGTCTCGGGGATGGTAATTGAGAACACATTTCCCAGGATTGCTAGTGCATTTCAAGGGGGCTGTCAAAAGCAAGGGGACAGGCTGTCTTTTGTTTTTGCGTTTGGAATGTAGATAGTAAGCGGAGCTCAAACGTTTTTTAAATGACTTTGAATCCAGGCAACTTGCCTAACATTTTGCGAAATATGGGCAAAACCCAGCACACTTTTCTTTTTCTTTTTTCTCGTGAGCATTATTATTTTCTGTTGCTCTTTTTGCCCTGTAAGCAAGGAATGGCATGGCAAGCAGTATTTTAACAATCAGCCTTAGCTAGACTTCTATATGTGTGTTTCCTCTTGGTTGCATATACAGTATCAGCAAAAAAAACATCTGCTTCTTTTAATAGAATCTGCTTTGCGTTTGAACCAAGAGTGGTAACAAGCGCACTAAACTCATTTAAGACCCACTATGACACTTTGAAACGTGGTCTTTTCATCTCATTTATTTAGTCTTGACAAATGACTTAAGTGGTCTCAAGCACTTTTTTGGCACGTACGTGTCGCCCATGTACGTTTAATTATTTCCCCCCACTTGGCTCGTGTGACAATGTCAGAACGACCACAAGGAAATTTCCACTTTCCAGTAAAGCAAGTTTTTATTAGTGCAGGATCAACTGATGTGGAGAATAAGATCGTGGCTGGTGTCTCTGCTGACAGACTTGCACAGACGCCAATGGAAGGAGCCACTCAAACCACTGGCTTGTGTTTGCGGGCACCTGGGGATAAAGCAGCAATGTGCAATAGGCACACTTCAAGAAGGCCGCAGATTTACAGCGTCGGATCTGCACTCTCTCTATCCCACTCAGACATGTTGCAAAGCCGCCGGCCTGGAACACATGGGGTGGGGAAAGGGAGGGCAAATCTTTCATGGGGTCTCTGATAAAGGGAATGATTTCATGTCTCTAAACTTGCGTCTACCAGTATTTTGTGTAGAAGCTATGCCGAAATGTATTTCATAATATGGTTTGTTGTTTTATGGTTTATATAATTAGGTTCAAAATACTGTATATTATTTAGAGTATCTGAAGGTTTTACTTGGTCTTCTACTTATGATGAGGGACACCGTACGTGACGTGCTTTGGGTGATTCGGACAGATTTAGAATAGCATCCCCTGTCATACTCCTGTTGTGTAGGGATTAGGAAATGCATGATGGCATGCGTGATGTCTACATTGCCTATGCTGAACGTCCTGTTTTTTCCTTCTGGTTTCCCGTAGAAGTGGTCCAGTGTCAACAGCCCTCTGTTCCTGCCACTCATCCCTCCACGGTCCCCGGGCTTCACAGCAGTGGTGCTGACCTACGACCGCATCGAGAGCCTCTTCCGGGTCATCACGGAGATCTCCAAGGTGCCCAGCTTGGCCAAGCTACTGGTAGTGTGGAACAACCAAAACAAGAGTCCTCCTGAAGGTGAGTCCCTCTTCAGGTCCTATGCATTGTGCTTTCTATCGATTCATTATCAATTCTTTTGTTTGTGCTTTCTCAGGCGTTGAATGTGATATTACATAGAATGAGAAAGTGTGCACTCTACCATTGACCCTGGCACCATGCTAGGTGGTCCCCCTAGCAGAGTGCCTGCTCTGCTAAGGTGATCTCCTAGCATGGTGCCAAGGTGAATGTCCTGGCACGGTAAACCTACCATTCTGCCAGGGGTGGCGATTGTAAATGCTGATGTAGAAAGAATCTAAATCGATGGGATGAGTCAAGAATAAACCACGATTGGATGTGGTTTATACCTGTCCCAATGTACTATGGTGGTTTGTAAACAACCTCGGCTTTGACTGGGCCACGTAACCATCCCTGTCGTACGTTATTTTCCAAAAATGCGACACCCCAGAGTGGTTTATTCCAACTGTGATTAGATATTAGTTACTTTCATCTGTAATGTTATTGAGTCTCGACTATTTGACCGTTGTTTTCAAATTGGATTCGTAACATATTGATTTCGAACTGCTAAAAGGCAGAGGTGTCCCGTTTATTGAAAAAGAATGCACGCCCTTGGGACGTTATTGACCAATCAGAATTAGGTATTCAACAACCCTGTGGTTGTTGGAAATAAGCGGAAATAATTAGTTGGCAATGGTAGTTTTTATTTCCTGAATCTTTATTTATCCATGATGGGCTTTCTTTCAGCCGTGCCCTGCCATGCAACCCAACATGGCTCATAGGATGATATTCTTAATATTTTATAATGATGCTTTATTATGTGTGCTGTAAGAATGCACCATTATTGCTGTGCTTCTTTATATTGCCGTTCCCTAAACAGTTAAAATATGGAAGCGCACACACGGCTCCCATCCAAGGACCCATGCAGGGGAAACTCTGCAGAGCGCATAGTATTAATCTGCCAACTGGGTTTGTGTGGGAGCAGCCGTCTTTCGTCTGTCTGTCTGTCGCTTTCCCTGCCTCCCCCGGTGTGTCTTTCTCTCTCCCGGTCTCTCCCTACCATGGTGGGGTATAAAGCCCCTCGAGGAGCAGTCTGATGTGCAACAGATGAGAGGTAAACACCAAGAGCAGCAAAGACTCCTCCTTTGAGCTGCACCGAAAGCAGTCTCACACTGGGGAAAAGAGCCAAGCTCTCTCTGGCTCCACTATAGACAAGAGAGGCGGTGCGTAGTGCCAGCGTGGGACACGCCTGCTCGAATACACTCGTCTGTGGACCCGCATAGGCCGCCCCTGCCCGTTAACGCACGCCCAACGGCCTTGATGCCTTTTCACCGATCAGACCTTTAACTCTTTCCTGAAAGGCAATGGCGTTCATTAAATCGGAGCAATTTGCCCGCCTGGGCCACATGTCTGACTGTCCGAAGCTCACTGCGGCTGCAGCTCCACCACTAAGGACTCACGCCCCGCCCCTATTATCGATGTGTCAGGGCCAGCCGTTAATGGTTTTCATTAATGCCATCCCCGTGCTGTAATTATTTGGCTTAATTTGGCAGTTAAGTATTCAACTGTTGCTGGAGCCTCACCCAGCTGACGGCTGAGCCCAGCTCTCAGTGTGACCGGCTCCCGACTGTGATTAGATCCTTCCTCCTGCCGTAGCAGTATGCTTATTTAACGACGCTGCGCGGCCACTTTGAAGTGGCTCCTAATGGGCCCGGCCTCGCCGTTTGATTAGAGGCGTGAGCGGCGCCTGGCTGGAGCTTTGTGACCCATTAGAATTAACAAGGGGCCGTGAACGGGTCAGCATTTTAACGGCCCGACCCAGTGGGGATCGGTCTTCCTTTCACACGGAGGACTTATGACGGTGTGCTGTAGGACGCCAGACAAGCCACCTTTATGTTATTGGACTGAGATGTTCCCATTATTCCTGTAATCACAACATTTTGTTAAAATAACTGCTGTTTTTCCAAGAGCTTTGGACTTATAAACTATGTAGAAAAAGTAAAATGGTAGCGTTCTGGAATTAATGGGTTCATGGGTTGTTCTGAAGTCAAGATTTTAGCTACGATGATTAACTCTGACTCTCTGGTTTAAATGTCTGAATAACAAAATATGTGTGTGATGTCGCCGCCATCCTCTAAATTGGTCTTGACCAGACCTGGGAACTCCAGCGAGAGAGACGCACAGGGTTTTAATAGGCCCTTGGGTCTGTCAGGCATCATTTTGCAGCAGTAATGACGGGACACACAGTTGTGTCATGCGTCTCCACCACACTGCGTGCCATGGACGGTGCCCAAGCTCTGCAGAAGCACACCCCCGTTGATGTGCCTCCACCACCGTGCTCACGCGGTCAGTCTTGCACGTGTGTGAATCTGGTGCGTAGATACCAGGTTGAGGAGGCCTGTCAGTCCTTCCACGACCATTTAATGTTTTCTTCTTCTTCTTCTTCCAGGGATCACTTTAACTGCAGCTTGGCTTAATGCGCCAGACTTGTCGAGTCATAGTCCTAATTCATGCGTGGTTTTTGGAAGGTAGCAACTGGTTTGTTAGAACATCCCAGTGGTTCAGTTTGTAAACTGTGTTGTTAAGGAAAAACATTTTGTAATCACTCCGCAGTCCACGTGCGGTAATATTGGCGGTATCATGGGTTGTCCAAATGTTTCCCTGAAAGTGCAGGTGAATCCCCTCTTTCAGCTCCAATCGAACACTACGAAATAAAAAAGAACTATTCTAGGAAGGAAGGGGGTGGTGTTATCCCAATGGTTAATATCGTCTGCAACTTTTTTTTCTTTTTTTGCTAGCTCATGTCGTTGAGAATGAGCTTTATAATGAGCGATGTTGTGTATGAAATGGGTCACACACCGTCGCTTTATACTATATGATGTTCACATCAAAAGCGAAGGGAATTTTCAATTTGGGCTACTCGCGCAAGTTTGAACGCGCGAACCGCAAGCAGTTACTCGCGTGAAGAATGAGGGGCTTACTACCCGCAAACGCCATCGCTTCTTTCCGCCAGCCCTGGCCGAGATAACCACCATTGCGACTCTGTACTTGTTGTGGAAGTCCCGGAGACATCGGAGAACCCAACGCCGTCGTGTCTTGGTTCATAACACCATCCGGAGGCACACACATTTCGGTGAATTTGACCGTCTTCTCCAGGAGCTGAATGACTGCCGATGACTGCTGACTGATGATTTTGGGATCGTCTTTAAGAATCCAAATGGAATTGTTCAGAGGTCATGTTCCAGTTGTAATTTTTGTAACACTCTGAATATCTGATCACATCCTTAAGGACTCCTCCCATGTTATGCGTTGCAGAGTCTCTCTGGCCCAAGATAGCTGTGCCTCTCAAAGTTGTCCGCACCAAAGAGAACAAGCTGAGCAACCGTTTCTTCCCCTACGACGAGATCGAGACAGAGGCCGTGCTGGCTATCGATGATGACATCATCATGCTTACGTCCGACGAACTGCAGTTTGGCTACGAGGTGAGAGACGACGCACGCCTATACATTACATATGTATGCAGCATTATCCCTCATTATCCTTCCATTAACTCTGGCCAATGTAACCAGACATTTCACACTGATCCCCGGAGTTTAAAACCCATTCAGGGAAACAAGAGTCCAGTTCTGCGGTTTGTGGAGATTTGAGCGGCTGCTGGTTAAGGAGGTGTTTGATGTGTGTGAGATGATGATAGGCCCAGAGCTGACACTTTCCATGCCCGTGGACCGACGCAGCTCCCCTCCGCTCACCTGAAGGCATTTAGAAGCCATTTAATACAATTCTGCTCAATTTTGAGGATAATTACGTGGAATGAAAGGCAGCATACCATAGTGGAGCTGTCCATCTGGCTCCATGTTCCGCTGACTCCTGCTCTCACTACCAGGATTAGACAGAGCGCTTGGCATTAAGGGTGTGTGTGTGCGTGTGTGTTTTAGAAATTCGGAGTTAGATCTCAAGTGTTTTCGCTTCATTAGCTCAAGCCAGAAATGACCCAAATGGCTCCATTATAAAACGTAAAGCCTACTGGTGATGGTCCCCTAAGCTTTTCATGAGAGACGATGTGCCATGTGGGTCTGCCGTTTCCCTAGGTGTGGAGGGAGTTCCCAGACAGGCTGGTGGGCTACCCCGGCCGCCTGCACCTCTGGGACCACGAGATGGGCAAGTGGAAGTACGAGTCGGAGTGGACCAATGAAGTCTCCATGGTTCTTACTGGAGCAGCCTTTTACCACAAGGTAACTCATACCCCTGGATCAAATCCCATACTTGTTATGTAGCGCTGCTACAGATGCAAAAACGCCTTTATTGTTCTTGTTTGTATAGAAATTGCAGACCTCTTTCCAACAATATTCTACGAGTCCTCAATAAAATAATACGTATAATCCATATTAAATCAATAATAATAAATGCCATTCTAAATAAGAGAGAAATTACGCCACTACAGTGAGCTTGTAGCCATTTATTCTCCAAGGGAGATTTCTCTCCTTTATGGACACAGACAGGAAGTGCCGAGACCTGGATAGTGCCGCCAACATAGCGTGGATGTGTAGGTGGGGAGGTCACTGTTTCCAGAGATGAATGAGCATCCAGACAGTGGGGCAAAGTTTATCACGACGCTTCCCCAAACATTCCTCACATCAATCTAGAGTCGGTTCTAGCTGGTTCCAAGACTCGCTTTACAAAAGGTCAAAGGTTGGGCTGACCTACTGTTGAATAATGGCTTTATTTGTAATTGTATGGATGTTACACCAATTTACATATTCTCCTGCTGAATAGAATATCTTCTGCTAATGGTCCCATGGTCTTTTCATCCCATCCCAGTACTTCAACTATTTGTACACGTACAAGATGCCGGGAGACATCAAGAACTGGGTGGACGCACACATGAACTGTGAAGATATCGCCATGAACTTCCTGGTTGCCAACGTCACTGGCAAAGCCCCCATAAAGGTAAGGAAAAAAGAAAAACACACTGCATGCTCTTCTCCTGTTCCTGATGCTCTTCAGGCATAGTGCCTGCAGGGGGAGGGGGAGGCAAAAGCATTGCTCTGAAAGGTGAATCCTGCATCTCTGTCCGATCCACACGCACACACAGGTGCAAGGGAACCTCCCTTATCTGGGTCTCACTGGCACCCCCTCAAAGGGTGTATTTTCTTTAGTGTGCTAGTACTCACACACACTCTGCCAACAATTCAAAGACTCTGCACTCCCTTGCACCACCACCACACCCCCCCCCCCCCCCCCCCCCCCCAACCTACCTCCACCACCCACCCTTCGCTCTCTCGTATGCACGCACTTACACACACACACACGCAGACCTCCCTGCTGACCTAGAACCAGACCATCTTAGACTCTCCAGCGTGGCCAGTGGGTGCAGCAGGCGTGGGCTAACTGCTGTGGGTGAAGCCTGTGGAGTCGTGATGGCGGATGTTAACAAGGCGAAGGCTATAAATTGGGCCAATAAAAGACAGTACAGCGTTGCTGCCTGGCATGCGCTGGCCATTAATAGTGCCTGACACGCACTAAAGAGAGGAGAGAGAGAGTGAGGCCGACATGGTCGTGCCCTGTTATTCCATCTTGAGCAGCTAATATGTATATAAATATATATATATGTAGCATCACTCCTGTCAAGCTGAGATTTAAGGATTGTTGACTTTAAACTAAGTTATTGTAATGATTTGACTTCTGCTTCCGTTCAGGTGACCCCCAGGAAGAAGTTTAAGTGCCCGGAATGCACTGCCATTGACGGGCTGTCCCTGGACCAGACACATATGGTGGAAAGGTATGCAGGAGCAGCACAGGGATATCTTGAAGCCCTGAAACAGTCACACAAAAACTCTCAACCAATGTGATTTATGCAGTTCTAGATTTGAGAGAATAAAGTCACTAATACAGTCCGCTAGTAGCCATTTATGCTCCTAAATCTGTTCTATAAGTTCCAAACTGCATCTCTACCAAATTGGATATTAACTAAGGGGAGCACAACAATTGTAACCTTGCGAGACAATCCTGATATTCACGTTTGCATTTCACAATGAGTATCAGTCTGCCCTTGGCTGGGCAGCAATTGATTTCCAAATATGGCCGCGGCCTTACGTTGTTCAAAAACAACTCAAACAACAATAACAAATCAACAACAGCCAATCAGAGTGGACTTGCCAAATCCGGTTGGAAAGCCTTCCTTGCATATTTCAGGTTATCCTTTAACATTGTTATTCAGTCTATTTTCGATAAAACCGTTTGAACTTGATTGCTACACTCCTTGGGCACCACCATTCTTATAATTCTTTTTGGGAAAACTGCTGCGCACCTTGTTTTGAATTTAACTCCCTCCCCCGAACACTGATAGGTTCTGGCATTTTGTAAGTTTTGGAATAGGCTTTCAGCGAGATTGGGGCTGGACCAATCTCCAGATAGAACCAGAATGTGAACTCGCGAGATCGGGAGGGTCTCACGAGGCTACAACAATTCAGACAGGGCTCCAAAATCTCAACATTGATAATCCTCATAATCTTACCCAGTGGTTACAAAATAATGTTTCGTCTTGCGTTGTTTTCCAAACATTTTCTGCCTATTTTCCTGGTGCTGGAGAGGATTGACTGCATGTAAGTAAGGTATGCTTATTGTGATTGGAAGGAAGGCACGGCTTGTTTGGTACCAAACATGTTTGTTTAAAGTTATGGGAATGTATGTCTAGATGCATTCAAATGTCGTTCCACCGTACGTTTTTGCTGCTGGTAATGATTACATGTTATTGCTGAAACGCTCAGTAATCAGATTAAAATTTGGAGGAAATACACATTCCAATCTCTCAAGACATCTTTGAGTCACCTTCCGTTAGTATCACTACGGTAATTTGGGTAGAGCCCCTGTTTTCTGTATCGATCTAGGCGCCCAAACACATGAATCTGGGCCAGGGCTTCAGCGGTTGAACTATGAAACTACAAAAATGACCTTCCACCAAAGTATGAAAACATCAACGTGAACCCGTTTGTTCTGCTTGTCACCCACAGATCTGAATGCATTAACAAGTTTGCATCGGTGTTTGGCACGATGCCTCTGAAGGTGGTCGAGCATCGCGCCGATCCAGTCCTCTACAAGGACGACTTCCCAGAGAAGCTCAAGAGCTTCCCCAACATCGGCAGCCTCTGAGCAGCCCTGGGACCACGGATCCACAGCCCTTTCCCCTGCACCCAGATTCTACCTTGGAGTCTGTAACAGGTTTTAGTCCGTTTGAGATCGTACTTGCATAGCTTTCTTTCAATGATTTCTGCATGTTTGACAATTTGGACTGTATGAGGCTATTGAAAGAAAGAGAAGTGTTTTACCGAGGATTTTTACCATTACCATTGCAATTCAGCTGCATTACACTTGTTTTTATTTTTATTTAGTTGAGGCCAGAATATGTTGTTTTTACTTTTGTTTGTTTTTCTGTCGACTAAGGCTTGTTCACAAATCTAATCTTTCATAAAGGTGTGAACAGCACAAATCACATGGAATCTGATCTTTTCAATCCTGATTTGGGCCATTTCAATATGTGGTCCTAAATCGGATACAGGTCAGATGTTTTGCAATGCGACCTCAGTCGTCATATTGGAATTCATGTGACTTTTACGCACTCTAGATCGACATTTGTCACAATTCTGCGCTCGCGGGAGTCACTCTGTGAATACAAACATGGAAGACGGCTGCAATGGAGGTAGTCAGTGGAGGGACAGTGAAAATAGTAGTTAATAATAGCAATATAGTTAAAAGTAGCTCTTGACATCCTGACATTTTGGATGGAATCTGTTTCAGTGAAGCCATTCATGTCACGATCCCACCACTCCTAGCGCTGACTCAGTTTCCTCACACTTACGTACAGAAGTGGCTGCCATGGCTCCACAAAAAGCCATCGTTATCATCTGCTCACCAAACTGCTGCCTTCCACTGCCCATCCACTTATAAAAGAAACCGTAAACGCCCACTTTACTTCCATACAACAGCTTGCTGTGTGCAACGTCTTTGTTATTCTTCTTTTGCGCTTGCGGGTCCGTTCAGACTGTGACCAATTCGCACTGGAATATGATATTGACCACGTAACATTTTTTATTTTTATTAAAAAGAATCTGATCTGAGCAAAAGATCCAAGACTAAGACCCCTTGAGGAAACAACCGCCGTGGGGCGTGATGGGCTGGTGCTAGAAGAGACCATGTAGGTAGGCTCTAACCAGATAATAAACAGTGCTGGCTTGTCTCACACACACACACACACACACACACACACACACACACACACACACACACACACACACACACACACACACACACACACACACACACACACACACACACACACACACACACACACACACACACACACACACACATTGTACAGCAACACAGAAAATGATTGTACAGTTTTAAAAAGAACTATAATGGGTAAAAATTTAATTGTAATATATAATGCTCATTTTGTTCTTGTTTTATTTCCCAAAGCCCTTTTTTAATGGTGACATGAGTTATATATGCATATAAAGCTGTAATGTTTGGAAAAGGTTATAGCAACATTTAATTACTTTTAAATAAGTTCTTAGTGAGAGTTGCAGGTATTTTACTGTTGGCAATATGTGGGGGCTATATCAGTGATGGATGAGACGCACAGTTTAACATCTTTAAAACAAATGCAAACTTTGTTGCTGATTGTCATTGGTCTAATGTTTTGTATGTTCTGAATTTTCCAAACTAAGCAGGTTTTATTCGATCACTTTTCCAGCAAAATGTCCTCTGATATTTCAGTGGTGGTCATTAACAATGTGCACACCATTAAATATATTCCTTGGCTTGATGTATTTATTGAAATTTGATGTATGTGCACAACAAAAAGGGAACAAAACATTTGGTCATGGTCATTTACCATTTTTCCTTTTTTTCAACCTTTGCCTTTTGACAACGCTCTTTATTTTGATGTTGAGTGCTTTTAACCTTTTATCTTGTTTTTGTAATTGCTATAATTGTAAACTCATATATAGTATAGCTATTGCATTGCATTGAACTCAAACTTTTTTCTTTTGCCTTGTGAAGCTTGTGGCCAATTTTTACTTTTGTAAGATGTATAGTAGTGTGTGTTCAAATAACTTGTGTTGTAAAAAAAAAATCTATATAAACTATATAATACAACTTTTAAATAAACATTTCTCAGGCTTATTTTGGGAAGGCAGGGTGACATCTGGAAATAGCGATGACTCCTCGCATGCTTTCATTTTCACTGCGTAAGTACAGTTCATTTGGTCTTTCGATGTGGGCACATATTTAGCATTTCCCCTGTGATACACTTCCCTATTTTATTCGGTGACTTTCCGAACCTGGTCTTCCATGGCATAATAGATCCATTTGTGGCACTGCAAGTCCCCCTACTGTCACCTGTTGTTAATATACTCCTCCTAATCCACCCTGTAAGCAAAAGGGTGCAGGTCTTATTTTTGGTCATCTTTAATTAGTGTGATATTCTCGATGCTTTGTGCGATCCCGTGTCAGCACTCATGTTGCGTCCAAGAGACAAAACGGCACGTTGATTAAAGACTGGCAATAACAATCACCTAGGATTTTTCTGCAAGTGTGCATTGAGATGGATGTAAGCAGAAATCTTTGATCTAACTACTTAGTACACTTTTCTTGTCGAGAACTTTATAACGATGGTAGTTACATTTCAATGCAGAACCAAAAGTATTTTTAATGAAATCTTTGAAGTGTATTTGGATATGTGAATATCTTGTGTACACACACGTAATTACTTAAACCAGCTAAGAATGATCAAGGGTTGTCCGTTACAATGCATTGTTGTCATTGTAATGCTACTGACTTTTTCCGACTTCAACAAATACAATTACAAATACGAATGCAATAACTTAATGTACTTTATTTGCACACAAAACGTATATGAGAACATAAAGTCATGGCATTTTAAAAGCCTTGTATGACAGCTCAAAGCCTTTAAAACTTGTAAAAACCTGTGAAACGCATTCATATAGTTATTCCATATCTCGGCGAAAGAAATAAAAGTAACAATTTGTAACAAAAATGTTTGTAAACTCAATGCAAAAAGTACTGGTTTCACTGAAAACATAAACACAAAGATACACTCCAAAACATCAAACTTAAATTGCATCCAAAATTAGTATTCCCAGGGGTCTCAAAATGTTCCAGTCCATGAGGCATGTACATACAAATCAATATGCACACACACAATAACACAATTTGTACACGCTATACTGATACTGTCTAATTCAGTAGTATTTGAAAATGAGAAATATGAGATATGGCATCAGGGGCTGGGAGCCAGGCAGGGGATTTCTGCAATGTTCTAGAGAATAATATCAAGCCATCAAGAAGCAAGTACCGATACAACTGAGATTTAAAATGGATAAAGGATTGTCGTGTCTTGATCGTGTCGGACCTGAGCTACAATCTGTATCGTCTGAGAGGTCATCAATACAACGTGCCCTGACAACTGTTCCTCCCACCGACCCCAATTTACCCCAGAGACTACCGTCCGTGTCCTGCTTGACCATGGCTGTCCTGAGAAGACAGGCATCCGAGTCTGCTCCGACACACAATCCCACAAGCCGCAGTACACATGTCCCAGTGTTAATTAAAAATCCTGCCTGGCTTGGCTGGGCTCCGCGGCTGTGCCTTTGGGTGTGTGTGTGTGTGTGGGGGGGGGGGGGGCGCGAGCGAGTAGAGGAGGAGGAAGAGCCCCCAGTGGAAGGATGGGTGGGGGTCCCTTTGAAAGTAGAACCATGACAGCTGAGGGGGGAGGGGGGGAAGCATGTGTAAGGCATGTTTGTTTTGCATTTACCCCCTGAGCACAGCTGTGTGCACTGTCCTTCTTTTCCCAGAACAGCGGAACAACACTGTAGTCCGACCGGCAGCCACTCTGATAGAGATCAGGAGGGGCCCCGCATCTCTGTCTCTATACTCGTAGTAACCGTGAAGGAACATAAAGCTGCAGAGAGCTTGAAACCCTCAAGGTGATCGGCAATGCCGAACACTTCTACCCCAAAGTCCTGCTTTACAGACAGATGGGTGAATGTGGTTCAGTTTAAATAATACCCAACGCTTCCTTGAGGTGTAGCTCAAAATATAAGCTCTCTCTCTAAAGCTGGTTGGTAAATATAGACCTGGAAAAAGAACAGCACCGCATAATGTACCACATGTATTTCTGCTAGTAATAGATGTTGTTGACCTGCACCTCATCCTCCATCATCCTTCTCCTCTCCTCGTCTCTACACAACACCAATGCCGCTCACACGTCTCTTCCGATTTTCCGAAGGGGAACCAGATCCGCTAGAATGCTTTATCCGTTCATGCTGGTGGTTCTATACTCAAACTGTTGCTGTTCAGACTCCTGCCAAGAAATTAATGACACTGGGCTCAAACGTCAGACAGCTCAGCCCCGGCTCAGCCTGAGTGTCCGCGTCAAGGTTATCAGTCTCATGGGGACAATATGACACTAGAGCGGGAACAAGCCAAGCTATTTCAGCCTATGTAGTTATATATCATATAATATATCATGTATCATCATGTTCAGGCTGATCTTAGCATCAATGTATGATTAGCCAAATATGATAGTACCATTTACACTTTTGTTTCTGTGTGTATGTTTTGGGCCACAATGTCATTCTACATTTTGTGTTCATATTTAAAATAATATTTTTAAATCTGAAACAAAGATATGACCTTCTTATTAAGGCACTGTTGGCTTTATTTGATCAAATGTGTCTCATTGCAATCAGTGTGTGGTCTTCATTCATAATACAATCTTCCTCATCATAGCATTACAAAGAAGGACTTAAAGGAATAATGCAGGCTTCAAAACTTCTGTGGGTTATAGGTAATCTAACATATTCTACAATATATTTTCCAATATGTTGTAATATTGTACTTTATGTGTTGCCAAATTTTTCATCCAAGCGATTATAAAACATAACCCCAGCAGATTGGTGAGTATGGAGATTAAACTAATATCGGGTACTTGGTTGATGCTACAGAGAGTTCTGCTCGTGTTTAGCTACAGCAAAGTGAAATACTGCACAATAAATAAAAATTGGACCTGGGATGCACTGTACAACAGCAATAGGCTTAAAGTGTTTTAACTGTATTATTCCTTTGATTCTTGAAAGTAAATCATGGCTTTACTTGTATGTGTCGTGGAACCTATAATCTGAAAAGACAAAATCATATGTAAGAAAATACTTCCTCCAAACAATAAAAAAACTAACCACACAGACAATTGACCGCTCTGTTTCAACCGCCAATCCCATTGGCTGTTGAACACTGCCAACCTTTCAGTGTTTGGCGAGAGTGTCAACGCAAACAAATGCGTGTGAAACTCCAGCCGCCGCCTCCCCTGCCTCAAAGGTAGCCAGCTACTGATCTCTGGCTGTTATTCCTGGCAGAAGGGCCACCGATCAGTGGGCTGCTTCCCACTCTCCCCGAGAGGGCCGAAAGCACGAGGGGGGTGGGGGAACAGACCGGTCCACTTCCACTCCACTCCTTCCTCTCGTCAAACAGAGCGGGGTCTCTACTGCAGGCAGGCTGCGGCCAACTCTGCTCCCTAAGAAAGCAGTGAGGATCGTCCGGCGCGACCGGCGCCTACTCCTATTCCTACTCCTTGCACGCACGCACCTCCTCCTCCTCCTACTCCTCCTGCCGCCTTCCTCTTACATTGGACATCAGTAAGGCAGGTGGAACCCCCCCCCCCTGTTCTATCCACAACTAAAAGCAAACCGCACTTCCTGTGTTTGACTTAAGATGGGTGATCTATGGGTTAGGGCCCATGCCAGCCGTGTGTGCAGTGGTGAAACCAGCGGAGTGGAGTCAGAGGGGCTTGTTTAGTTTGTGTTGGAAGCGGTGCTGCTCACCCTGCCACCAACCTTCTCTGTATAAACTGTTGAGCCTGAACACATTTTATGCAACTCTGCATGTGGTAAAGGAGATAAATATTAACCTTTGAATAATGTGCATATTGTATTTATTTTTATTTTTTGGAACTTGCAAATAACTTCAGCTAGAAGCCAAATTCAGCACTCCCAAAATCATAGCAAAAAACAATAGCATTTTAAATAATTAACACGTTTTAAAAATCAAACAAACAAGTACCGGAACACATAGACTAAATGCCAATAAACGTTCTGTACAAACAGCATTACCTGGTGTTTTTTTTTTTTTTTTCTGTTTTTGTTGTTTCTTTTTGTAACAAATAAGTGCAGGGATTTATTTGCAATGTAGTACATTTCTATGCACATTTGCATTGGCCTTCTTCGTGCAGTTACACTGCAACGTGTCCACAGTTTCCCAGCAAACAAAACATAATACTTCCTCCTCATTGCTAGTGCTTTCCTCCACCCTACAGGCCTAGAGGACTGCCCAAGCTACTGGTTTGAAACAGGAACAACACCTTCCTCTTAAAGTCAATGAATGATCTTTTCCCAACCATATATTAACATATTTACCTTCACGTATTCACCTCCATCACTGTCTCCATCACAAGGTAGTCACTGTCTCCGTTATTCTTATTGTTTTAAGTGCCCAGTCTCTCCGTGGCATGTTGAAGTAGACACTGTCCCCCCCCTCCCTAGTCCCAGCAGACGGCAGGCCTACAGCCCATCATGTAGCCCAGGAGATAGCCGCGCTGTGCTCTTTAGCCTTCATGCGCAAGGCGGCGATGCTGGAGGATTTGCGGTCAGGGTCCATGTTGTGGTCGTACCCGTTGATGCCTCCGCCACCCATGCCCGGGGGGGGACCCCCAAACAGGCCGCCCATGTGCGCCTGGCCCACATGCGGACCCCCGGGGCTGGGCATGCCCAGGAAGTCGGACACCCCGCTGGCAGAGTGGGGGTGGGGGGTCATGCAGGGGCTGACGTTGTCGCAGGGCACCACGCACCCGGGCACCGGGGACGCTGCGCTGCTGCTGCCACCGATCCAGGACGGGTTCTGGATCTGGAACACACACGCCCCAACCCTCCAATGGTCAGTCTAGCTGATCACACACCTGTAAGGTCTGTCAACAACAAACACTCAAACACCACTGATTGTGGTAACAGAATTTGATGTAAAACTGACATCCATTGCTTGAATATAAGTTTTAATATTGTTTTCATATCGGTTTGTGTTTAGTCGGCTACTTGTATGTTAAATGTTTTTTTTTCTTCATTTCTTTCAGTTTCTTTCTTTTCGTGTATTCAGAAATGTCGGGAAGTAAAGGAGAAAGCAACTTCAAGGCTCATTGGAAATATGAGTTTGGTTCAGTTCAACATAGTGTGAATAGTACAATTGTGTTTGATTGGGCTGTGCGTTACTCAATAAACTGTTTATTTCTTTTACATAAACTAGTGACTCATCCATCTATTTGTGGTACCCTCTTCAAACCTCATCTCAATAAATCTAGGGATGGTCAACTTGGCCCACAAAGTGGTTACTGACCCTTATTCAGTATCGATATTGCCCTTTATCTCAGTTAGACTATTTGTATTTTTCTAAACCTTTTTGCATAATTTGATCTGACTAACTTTACACTTAACATGCATGCTCTTAACGACAGATATATCCAAATATTCATCATGTTCTGATCCTGGCACTCACCCCAATGCTGCTTTCAACCATAATTAATTCAATGATTGTCTATTGCCTTCATTGTTATTTACTATATACTATAGCACACTTTTATCCAAATCAACTTGAATTCAGATACATCTAATTTATAAGCGGAGGTTGGGCATCTTGGCTATAGTTCCACACAGTCCATAACCTTGTTGTCTATGGGGATCTCTATTGTCAATGATGATCTCTATTGCATATGATGATCTATATTGTCTTTGATGATCTCTATTGTCGATGATGATCTGTGTTGTCTATGGGGATCTCCATTGTCAATGGAGATCTCTTGGGACCCTGCTGGGGCTGTAGCTCACCTGTGCATAGCTCTCAGGGCGTGTCAGCAGGGGCAGCTCGTAGGCTGTAGAGAAGTGGGTTCGGACCTGCTGCATCTGACCGAAGCGCTCCCTCTTCCTCCACTTTGCTCTGCGGTTCTGGAACCACACCTGTATGGTGAACAATTAGTTTAGTTCCATTTTGTAGGTGTGTGTTTAAAGGCTAGGTGAAAGTTGTTTGGCATCTGGAAAACTACAAGCCAAAGTAACACAATGTCATATTTTACAATTACATTGTAGAAAAATATTCTACGGGACCAAATGTTTCCAAACCCTTCATTCATTATCTTTATTAATTCATTACCCTTTGGTAACCTACTGTTTCTATCACATAAGCCGCTTTTGTCAGTTTGGGAAATGAGAAAGGTAGATTGGAATATAACTTTCAGATAGTTTACATTTTCTGTTGAATCCCCCACGCCCAACAAAAAGAACACAGACGCATGCATTGGACACACTTCAATGTTTTCCAGATAAGTCCATTCTTCTTCACCCTTTCATTTCATCTTGCCTATTTTGCTTTGGGGTGTGCTATAGGTCACCATATGCTCCAGCAGTAACTCCTATAGCTTTATGCCAGTAATAATACCTGAAAAGTGAATCATGAGCCAGCCCATGTCCCTCCCTACAATGTCCCAGCGCTGCTGCTCCGTCATATGCTAGACCTTTGTTTAGAATATGGTCTGTTGGCCATTATACAAAAGGTGCATATTTTGGTGTTGTGCATGCTCAGCCCTGACAGTAATTGGTAAAGACCTTGACAGCTAAAGTAGCTGAGAGAGTTACAGTGAGCCTTCATTTATGTTGCAGTGAAAAGAGAGAGTGCAGAGGTGCTGCCAAACACTTTCTCACAGGAGAACTGTACGTAGTTGAAACACTTTGAAGTCTGTGACCCCGTCCGAGGATTGATAACCTGCTTCTGCAGCTCGCGTCAACCTCCACGCAACAGTGTTGTAATGAAGAGCAAACCCCTATGAAGGTAGCCCGGGCTTTCTAGAACACTCTATACGTTGCTATATAGATGCTTTGGACACAGGTTACCATTCTGTATTCTTGGATAAAAAAGAAATGCAGAATGTTTGTCGGTTGAGGTTGAGGTTTTATATTCTTTGGCTGTACTTGTGCAAGACACTCGTACGTCTTGAGAGACTATCTATGGTTTAGATTGATATCTCAATACGGACACCTGTGTTTGCCTGATGGGGGCCCCTGATTTGAAGAAGCCATCCTGGTTCTGTGGGAGCAGTGGGAGTGCTGGAGTCGGACAGGATAGTGAGTTGAGGGATGTGATGTTGTTGGAACCCCTGACCTTGTGAACTCTGACCTTCCGATGTATCTGCGGCGCATTTGCCTCAGAGCTGAGCCTACTTTCTCCCTTTGAAAGTGGAAGGATAAAAAGAAACATCTCTAGTCTCTTTTTATTTATAAACCAAACCTCTCTTGTTTTGTTATTTGAGAACTATAAGAGGACGTTGTTTGACATTACTGTCGGTAGTTTATGCTCATATATGCTGCCAAAAGATAGTTTGAAACTGGAGCGTTCAACATTGTGCACAGCTTTCTACTAGTGCTGTATATAGGCATTTCAGTTGTTTACTCCCCCTCTTCTTTACAACACTGTCTGTCCACCTCCAACCTTAAATTCATGAGCTGTGAATTCCTCTCCGTGTGACTGACCGGAATAAGAGAGTCCACAGGCCCGGCCTTTAACTGAGGAGGCTTCCTGGGTCTTTTATCTTTTTTTTACTTGAGTGTTTAAGAGGGCCGCTGGGAGATCCAGGGGCCGTAAAGCCCGGTCCACTTGAAGCCGGCAGGCCTGTGATGGTGTTGAGGAGCAGAGCAGACCGGCATACCTTCAGAGTCTCTCAGAGCTGAGTTATAACCCTTTGGCTGCACACATTTCCTGTGATTCAACCGCCTTAGGCTCGTTCAGATCAGTGTTCCAGAAATGTCATGTTAAAAGAAAATAGAAACGATTCTAATCTGTGTCTAATATTGTTTTACAAGACGTTTGATTGTCGTTAATGCTCTAAAGAATGAGGTTCCCCAGTCAAATGGCCTTTGAGCACGCTTTGCTGATATTAACAAAGTTACCCACTCTCATCAGCAAAGATGAACACATTTCAGAAAAAGTTTAGCATTGTTTCCAACTTTGCTTGTATATTGACTCATATTTGCCGTGTTTTTGTCAAATTTGTCGAACATGACCGGAGCTCAGATTTCACCCTCAACTATTGCTGTATCAGTCTGAATGGGATAGATGACAAAGCGAGGACCATTTGCCTGCTTAAAGTCAACGTGAAGGGTTTCACACCAACCCAAGAGATCATAACAGGAACACATGCTTCTCCGAACAGGATATTAATGAAAGAAAAACACTGGGAATCCTGGGGCTTTTGGTCGTCTCTGACACGCACACAGACAAGCACACCCACCCCCACACACACACATACACACACAGACACGCACACGTTCATATTACACATAAGATACCCACTCACATTACACTGAATGTATTACATTACATACACACACTTATAAACGCACACACAAGATATACACACACGTGCACACAGAGAGACGTATTTGTTATAAGCGTTGGTTATCCTTTCGGAATGCAGGGTCACGAAAGGTCATTGTATGCAAATGAGACTCTGAGGTCACAGGAAGGGCCCCGGGGCCCTCGGGGGACCGTCCAGCCTGGAGCAGGGCTGAGATCACAGGTTCAGGAGTCTCACGGTTCAGCCACAGGCCATACAGGCTCCACAAAGTGTCTGCTCATATGTTGATGAAAAATCTGCTCTCTTGACAATGAACATATGAGGCAGAGGAAAGTCAAACCCCCCCCCCCCCAACGTCCCCCCAGCCCATGGGCCCCACTATGCTATGTTATGCTCCTACTCCCCTTGGCTGTCTCCTACCTCGAACTCCCACATCATCAGATAAATCTGTGCCTCTGTTCCATGAGTGACATTATCTCTGGTGAGGTGCACATGCTAAGAGACCCATTCATCATTCTGTATTTTTTTATGACACTTGACCAAGAAGATAAATAAGCTTGTATTTCAACGGTGGGCCTGTCCTCCTCTGCGCTCCCGTGTCTCTGATTGAAAGCAGCGGCTTCTTTGTCTGCTCCTACCTGGACGCGGGCCTCCGTCAGGTCCGTCCTCAGGGCCAGCTGCTCGCGAGCGTAGACGTCCGGGTAGTGTGTCTTCTGGAACACCTTCTCCAGTTCCTCCAGCTGGTAGCTGGTGAAGGTGGTGCGGTTCCGCCTCTTCTTGCCCTTGTTGCTCTCCCCCGCCCCATCGCCCTTGAGATCCAATGAGGTGGCGGGATCAGTGCCCGCCGGCCTATCGGACGGGCCCTTGTGGCCGCCCTGGTCCTTGGCACTCAGGTAGCCGCCGTCCATTCCCGGGGAGTCAGAGGTCGGAGCTAAGTCGGAGTCGGTCAGTGCTGAGCTGCTTTTACCTGCAGTGGGACAGGAGTGAGGGAACAGCATTATTATTACTACTAGTATTAAAAACACTTTATGGCATGAACAAACTATCATTCACATCATTTGTCGTGTGCCCTGGAGGAACTATAAAGACAAACTAAGATGGTTGTGCGTTTCAGAGATATCCGATTTTATAATGATATACAATTTCCTGAGACTTGAGGTAACTTTTGTGAGAGTTTGAAGATCAAGGCAGTAATGGATGAGTTTTGATAGGCCGAGGCAAAACAGAATGACTTGCTCTAAGTGGTCGTTTATGTGAACAATTGTGTGAATGGGTTGTGTAATCTGCTGGGAGAGCGTTTCAGTTCATATATCATACAGTTGTGTGATGGGGAAAAGACGTGCTGACTGTAGTTCCACCTTGTTTCCTTCTGGGTTTTTGTCTTTATTGAAACCATACATTTTCATACTTCAGGTCTGCGTAGCTGCAAAGTCACCTGGCAACATTCTTTTCATTTGATGGTTCATCATTTTTTGGCCGGGGAAAAGTCACACTCTTGGTGTCCACCTCTCTCATATACACACACACACACACACACACAAACACATGCACACACTCACCATGACTCCCACGTGCCTGAAAAAACCTCGGCCAGCTTTTCTGATCATAAATTTCCATAGCCCTGCGTGTGTCAGTATGCTATCCGAGGTTGGCAGCCAACTGCACAATGTTCCTCAAGCCTCGGTCCTCGACAGCACCCTTCCCATCCAACTCTCCACTCAGTACAAACAGTTTGACACCAAGGCTCCTTTTTTAGATGTTTACATACACATGCATCACTAAGTTGTATTTGAAACTCTTCCTGCCATATTTCATATGTGGATGTTTATCTTGTGGTTTCAGGTTTGACTCTAACGGGCAGTTAAGTGTTGCCAACGCTCCCGGGGAAATGGAGCGCTAGAAAGCACAAGCTCAATGCTTTCTAGTGGGGACAGGGAATACTATACACTTTAAGGGTACGTTAGGTTGTCATGTTGCTGTCAGGAAGGATTATCAATCAATTACTTTGATTTGCATAAGCCAAAATTACGAACCTGGAACTTCTGGTGCACACCTTGTTTCATTCGTACACACTGTCTCACACATACACATGTACACACACGTGCACACACACACGTGCACATCATGCGCGCACACACGCACGCACGTACACACTCGCACACACACACAGGAAGTGTACAAAAGAAAACAAGATTTCTTGCTGGGGCCAAACAGGGAGCAGATCTCAAAGAAGCATGCAGTAGAGACCAGGGGGCCATTCTGTTGCCAGCATCCATCCCAACCTTCACAATGCTCCCTCATTATACCTGATGAGGGCCATGCATGTAATCATTGGCGAACAGACCCTGCAACAATGTGTCCATTACATGTTAGTCACTAGTCTAACATGCCATGGCATGTTAGACTAGTGACAAGATGAACATGTCATGGACACATTGTTTCAGGGTATGGAACGATGTGTACCCCCATAGACTCTAGTAGGGGTACAGCTGGATGCTGCTTATCCCCGGTCATGCTGGACACCTGGCCTTCCACTAGTACTGGCAGGGTCAGAACCAATGTTATGGTGGCAGCGACTCACAAGATCCTAGCATTTCTTGGCTGGCCAAGACTGACACATCCTGTTAGGCATGAAAGGACCAAGTGCATTTCATTTTATTCTCCCAAGCACAAATATGCTCTGGTTATTCCACCATGTCTGTCTGCCCCCCCCCCCCCCCCCCCACGGTCCCCCGACTCTGCATGTTTGAAATCTGGGGCTTTTCCTTCCCCCCCGCTGATCAAAGGCCCTTGTTTATCCGCTATGCCACTGGCGGCTTAAGCAGCGCTGGTGTATGGTGACAGTCTCCTTCTTGTTATCCCTGCCATCAGAACATTGTTGCTGGGTCCGGGATGCTACCCGAGGTGAACACATGGGGGGGCAGTGCCTCACCCCTCTCAGCACCCTGAATAAAGAAGGCAATGCCCGGAAACTGACCCATAAATGTGCTGTTTGAAAAGTGTAATCCATAATAATTTTTTTTGTATTATGTAAGTAAGTACATTAAGGTCCAGTGTGTAGAAATCTGTAGTAACTAGTGGTGAGGTTGCAGATTGCAACCAACTGAATACCCCACCTCACCCCTCCCTTTCCAACAACTACGGTGGCCTGTACTGGCCTGTATTTTGTAAAGTGCCAGTAGGTATTTCCGTTTTGAGAAAAGCAACATTCATTTAAATCGCACCACTGTAAATGTTTGACGGCTCAAGCCACCACAAAAATCTGTTTAAACAATCACAATCAGGTATCTTTGTCATATTCATCGTGGTCACTGTACACGTTGTAGGACATGGCGAAGAAAACAAGCCTATTTACTTTTCTCAACACGCAGTCCTCTTACTGCATCTGTAGTGGTAAACTGCATTCACAGACTTACAATTATCGTTATCTGTTATAACAATTGATCATTCACCTTGATAGCAGTCGGCGCTGCAAGCCAATGTTTACTTGCACTGCGGTACGTGAATATAGATGGATGGATGCATGAAAGAATGCACACCCACTTCTCATAAGCCCCCTCATCTGTGAACTACACTATTTTACACTTGGATTAAAAAGTGAAACTCCATTATAAATGAATCCTCTAAACACATTTTGGTGGAAGGACGAAGCATGCTCGTCTTCACTGGCTACATGAGATGCGTCCCAGGGAGATGTACGCTTCTAAGACACTTAGAGTATAATGCCACGGTGTGTGTGGATGAGTGGAGCTCCGTCTGGCCAGCAGTTGATTTTGATGTCTACGTCCGAGAGACAGTTAAGCTTCTTGGACACATAGGATGACGGCACATTGTGTGGCACATTTCATGTACAACGTCACTCATTATAACTTCCTAAACAACGACGGTGCTAAAAAAATAGGTTGTTGCCATGGGGATACCACGCACCCTTCCTTCCTTCAACTCCCGGAGCAACATGGCGTGCTCCGTGGATGCGGACCCGCTCCGCTTGTAGATAGATAGGGCTCATTCTAAGGTTACAAACACACAACAATTCTTATTTTCATTGGATTATACTCAAATTAAAACATACCTATGAATATTATATTCCAATTTCTGCCAACTCCGTTCCACTAGATGCCACTAAATTATACACACTGCCTTTAAGCACCTTTAAATGTACTTGTAATATCTGATGTTGATAGTGCCGCTAGCTGTTCTAGCTTTGACATTAACTGCCAGTTAACTGCATACGCCAAAATTATGCTTAGTATAGACTAGTTTAAGGTGAAAAACAAACAAATAGCAGACACCTTTTTACTATAATGAGCCATGTAATCACATTACACAATTTCTGAATGAATATGAATTACGCAACAATGTTTTCACACCTTCCTAATTGTTATTCTAACTATGCTTGTATTTGTATGTGTTTATGTGCATTGGTTGGGCTTTCATGGTCGGTTGTGGGACGATGAAGGGCCACTCGTTTAACTTTTAGCTGTCAGACACTCTGGTGTGGAAAGCCATTACATTATACACAGTTGAAAACTGCAGGGGAAACCATCAAAGTGTCATTTAAATGGCTGTTAAGCGATGTGGCACCACAAATTGAATGGGGCAGCTTGGGTCAGCCTACTGTGTTTATTGAACACCATCAATTAAGCACAAGGAACAACTAGCATGAAGAGAGAGGGAAATACCTACACAATAATTACTGAAATAAAATATTAAAAACTAACACAGAACTTACACAACTATAGCAGAGTAAGTTTGCTTTACCTTGCAAGGATATGGATTAGGATCTCATGAACTTGGCAAACGTTTCCCTCCTTGACAGTGGGTTGAAAAATACAAAAAAACAGCAGCTCAGATGCTAGTGGATAATATGTTTTATACAGGTCTCCTTTAGTGACCAACGAACATGTAGAAATCCACTTGAGTTTCTTAGTTCACGATGTCGAGGGATGGTCCACCATTCATCTCATTGGGCTTTAGAATACGACGACTGTGTCAAAACAACGACTACTACAGGAGCACCGGAGAGACTGATAAATCACCTCTCTGTTGTTGTATATCCTTATTCTCTCTCTCTCATTCTCTCTCTCTCTCAACTCCATCCCACTGAAGGCCTTCTCTCCAGTATTCTGCTCTCTGTCTGACACTCTAAGAACAAACATAACTCTCCTTGCATGTTCAATATTTATTAACTGTTCAAGATCGATGCGTCCATGCTGGATAAAAGCATATTTTAACCTTCTTTTTTTATCTGCAGTCGTATCAAAATAGAAAATAATTTCCAGCTAACAACAAGTTCGCATCAGCTTCCTTTCTTTGACGATGAGTGAAACAGGTTATATATTCCTGCAAGAAAGACACATAAAGTAACCCCCTGCAGTCACTCTCATTCAGCCATGCAGCTCCTAACCAAAATCCCATACAACTATAAAAAAATAACTCAACTAAAGGGTAAAACGATCCTGAGCCCATGTCACCTCCACTCATGTCATCAACCTGCTAACGTGGGCCATGTCTGGGCCCCGGCCGTGCCAGGGGCTGGTTCCCATTACAGCCCTGCTGCCCCAGCCACTCAATGGAGACGGCCATTAGGAATGGTTAGCTATAGGCTAAAGGCATGTTGTTTGGTGCACAGAGACTAGCTGACAGGCACACTGTAACAACGCCAGGGCCTGGTGTACACTAACTGTTCTCCATCCCACCACAGGCAGCACCACACGCTGAACAGAGCTGATTTCAGCTGAAAGAGAGATCGTGTAATGGTTCCGCATACTGTTAAGTGCAGTGTCTCTTCAATTGAAGGTAGTGCTAGCTGCAGTCTGATGGAGGAACAGTGTGAAGAGACTGTATAATAGCAACATATGCAGAGGGAACAAATGAAACGATGCCATTAGGATTGCATCCAGAGGATTACTATTACTTTGTTTTAGGCTAGTTAAATATGTATTGGATATAACTGGAGCCAGAATGTTGCAAAAGGTTCTGCTTCAGGCCCTAGGCTTTTACATTTATTTTCTCTGGTGCTCTTAGAGTCCTTCTCCCTCCCTCCCTCCCTCGTTCACTCTCTTGCTCTCTCTCGCTCTCACTCTCTCTCTCTCTCTTGCTCTCACTCTCACTCTCTCTGTCTCTCTATCTCTCTCTCACTCTGTTTCTTTCTGTTTGTTTCTCTCACTCTCTTGCTCGCTCACTATCTTTCTCTCTCTTTTGCTCTCTCTTGCTCTGTTTTTCTCTCTTTCATTCTCTCACTCTGTCTCTGTCTCGCTCTTGCTCTCTCTCTCTGTTAGAAGATACAAATATATATATTTGTGAATGTTTATTGCATATGAATTATGAAAAATATAAAATAACAATTATGATATAATGACGTGAACTATGTTTATATATGGTGATATCATTTTCTGTCTTAGTATTGAGATCTAATACTACAGTAAGCATATATGCTTGAATATATTATAATCACAAACATTATTCGATTAAACTTATTTGATTCTTTGGTTAACTATATTCAATATTGACAGATGTTTTAGCATGCATTTATTCTTTAACAAAATACTTTCTTACCAAAATCAACTTTGATGAATGCAAACAGCCCCAAGTAATGCATTTTCCAGTTAATTAAAATTAATATATTCGACAAATGTATTATTAGATATTATCATATCTCAAGTGATATTGTCGGCCTACATGTTATTGCAATGAAGAGTTAAGGAAACCTGATTGGAGACGGTATGAAAATTATAGCGGCGAAAATGTCATCCGCAAATCATGCGTCGCTGACATGTGATTTGCGTTCTCGCTTGAACCTTCGCAGCGCCGTTTTCCTTTCTTGTGTCCATGCTGGTGTTTTACGCAGTTGCATCCCTCACTGCTGTCGGGATGAGAACCTCCATTGCGGAGTGTCCCATCTGCCTCGCACATTTCCCTTTCTCAAAAGTTGCATGCGATAACAATTACACGCAGTGCAAAACATTGGATGATGCAAGCTAAAACCAAACAAACGCTGAAGTGTGTAAAGAATGTCCTTTTGCAATCATCTTTAGAGATTTATGGTTTCCATGATTTCAAGCGATGAAACCTTTTTTTTTTTTTACGATAACCTCTTTAAAAAATGTCTCATTTGAAATGTCCTTCTAGTGTTGTGTCAGTTTGATTTAAATCCACTCGATGGACATTTAGCCTGAATAATATTTAAAATAACAAACTGAAGCCTTTTTTTTCCAGGTTTGGTTGTATATTATGTGATGGCCAGAGACATCCTCACTAATGATACAATTTCGATTACTTAAATGAAAAAGATTTATAAGATAATTTATATTGTCATGTAGGCCTAAACTTTACAGGATTATAAAGGCATTTTTATGTTAGGCCTATTACTCTTTAATTAGTGAAATATTTGAGTGTGGCACCAATTGGTGTTGGTGTTGGTTATTATTATTATTATTATTATTATTATCATTATTATTATCATTATCATTATTGTATTTTGTTCTTTTTTTACTTTAGTTGTGGTACCCCGCGCTGCGACAGGCCAACGCAGAGCTTCCATGCATGTGAAGATAAAATAAAGGCCTGCTAATCTTTTTTGAAAGTCCTCCTTTAATTAAATAATAGCAGACTTATTAATGGTAACGCATAGCCTACCCGACATTTTTTGTTTTGTTTTACTTTTCCCTCCAATAAATAAATTGTATATCGATTCAAAATGTTTCAACGCATGTGTCATGCACACAAACCTACACTGTATTGTCTAGCCTATCTGTAAAAGTGAACTGACTGAGGAAATCAATCTCGTCTGCAAGTGGTTCGATGCAGTGTTGTGGGATCATTATCAATCAACCCTCCAAATTGGCTGTCCACCTTACAACTGTCGTCCCCCCCCCCCCCCCCCCCCCCCCCCCCCCCCCCCCCTGTCCTCACCAGAATGATCACATCAAGAAATTACATACAATTGACAATTTCCCTTTTCAATTTGTAGGATATTCCCTTTGGGTTTTGGAATATGAAAAATAAGAAATTATACCCCCCCCCCCCCCCAATTCTTTTTTATTTCACTATGGATAAAAGCGTCTGCTGAATGTCTAAATGTAGGCTGAATGTATGTCTTTATGATTTCCCCTCTTCATACCTATAAAGTCCAAACTCCATGACACACACACACACACACACACACACAGGCCTAGGTCCAATGACACGACAACGAAGTTAACCCGAATGTCAACCAACGTGGTGGTCCAGAGACCCTCCTTTTTTTTTACTGCCGTCTGAAAACGTGTTAACTCAATTGTCCTATTTAAAAATTTAAACTGAGAACTGTAATGAAGATTATCGCATTAAAATGAAGCTTTCATTCGATGGTCAAAACGGAAAACGTGCCCGTTGTGCGGATGCCACTTGTTAATTGTATGACCGTGGGACAGACATCCTATGACCCCTTGTCCACTGGAGCCTCCGCTGTCAAGCCGTTGATTCAGCATTGGAACAAATCGCACAGACATTTCCCTTGGCGGCCACACTTGAGGACGGGGACGTGGGATGGGGTGGGGGGCATTGCGCGAAAATATGGAAATATGTTCGACAAAGAAAACCAAACCAACAAAAAGAAAGAAAGAAGAAAAAAAAGAAGCGAACTAGATTAAGAAATTAAGAAATAAAAAAATTGTGGGTTGCGCATCGCGTCGTACTCACCATAGCAGTGGAGAAGCGCGCCGTTGTGTCCCTGGTGAAGTTTGGCTTCTTCGGAGGGTGCTTTGCAATAAGACCTCTGCATGAAGAGGTGGTGTTTGCCGAAGGTGCCTTCCCCGACAGTGGCATCCAATGACTGAATGCCGTCCTGTTGGAACGGACTGCGGGACTTTTCCCCGTACGCGTGACCTTTGCTGGGCCAGATGGATGGGCTGAAGGCTTTGCTGTCCCCCGTCTGGGACGTCCTGAACGCGTTGGTTGGATGCTCCCTGCCTTGCGTTGCGGAGGAGCTATAATACGGATCCATGGATGTCATGTCGCTGTATGAAACACACGCCTCTGCGTCCATGCCTACAAATGTCAAAGGAAGGAAAAAGAAGTCCAAGGTTTCGTTTTTTTTTCTTCTTCTTCTTTTTTTTTGGTTGAAGTTTTGGAATGGGTAGCAAACTGATACCCTCTCTCCCCGACCTCAAACAAATGAACACAAATACGCGTGCGCGTACGTACACTCATGCGACTCGGCTTACACTCGGCTACAGCTGGCTTTGATTATAACACGATTCAGATCTTTTCCAGGAACCAAACACCCAACCCCCGCTCCCCCCCCCCCCCCCCCCCCCCCCCCCCCTTCAGGTTGACAACAGTGAGCCGACCCGTCGGTTCTCAGAGAACGGGACCCAGATCTCGTTCAATGTGCCGAGGCTGTGCAGATGAACTCTCCTAAGCGATTACGATGATGAAATGGAGGGCTGAGGTCAAACATTTGCTGAAGAAAAAAGAAAGAAAAGTGAAGCACAATATATAGGGCTCGACACATGACATTGATTTAATTAGGATATGAACATGGGCCATAACTGACGCTACTGGGGCGGAGAGGGCGCGATTTTACGCTTCGTTTTCAACGGTTCATCGGCACAGTGGATCCATTCTTGGCCTCTTGCATTTTGGGGATTCGTCTGTTTTGATTTATTGAGTCCCCTATCGGCCTACATCCCCGTTGAGCTCACCTATATGTTCCGAGTCGTTTTAAGTTTCAATAAAAAAAAAAATGTATTCCGTTAATATGCGTATTATTTAGGCTATGATAAGTAGGACTTGGCCGACATCCCAATTGTAAAAAGCATACAAATAATAGTTTAAAATCGTATCGACTAGCCTGAGTAATTAGTAGGTTAAATGACACAAACAAATTGACGACAATAGGCTAGGCAGGCTATTATTCAATAATTCCTCCTGATGAACATTATACACTGTGTGTGTGTGTGTGTGTGTGTGTGTGTGTGTGTGTGTGTGTGTGTGTGTGTGTGTGTGTGTGTGTGTGTGTGTTTGTGTGCGTATATGTGTTTGTGTGTGTGTGTGTGTGTGTCCTATATAGGCCTATGGCACACAAAAGAATGGACAATGGTAAGCATTTATTTTTCAACTGTGCGAAAATACTGCATTCTGCTGTTTATGTCTTGAATCACATGTGATAAAGGACATATATATAGACTTATATTTATAAAGTGTTATTACACGTTGATAGGTCTAATAACGTCATAACTTAGTCTTGTAGGATATTTGCAATTTAATTTCTATTAAAAATTAGCATAGCCTATTCATTTATGTATTCATCGAAATAAAATCACATTGTCAATAAATATCAATAGCCTACCAAACCCATGTATTCCCCCCTACGTGACGAAGTAAGGACTTTTAATTTATTAAAGACTTGGCTGGTAATGACTTGACACCTTCATATGTGAGTGATTATGAATAGTCCTATAGGCCCTAAGTGTGCAACGGGCCTACTCCACAAGATTTAACATATGAATGACCGT
Source organism: Lota lota (assembly GCA_026745465.1). Lineage (NCBI taxonomy): Eukaryota > Metazoa > Chordata > Actinopteri > Gadiformes > Lotidae > Lota > Lota lota. The sequence continues at coordinate 12,555,083 of JACYXH010000659.1, read as the reverse complement.
CGTTGGGTTTTGGAATACTTAGTTAAATTAGTTCCTTCTCAGATAAAATATTGCATTGCATTTACGCGTCCATAAAATCTTTTTTTTTTATCCGTAATGAAATCGCAATTTGTTCATGTTTAACGGTTAGCGATATTTTCAGATAAGCCAAACTTAACATTGTTTGCGCATTGTTGACTCTTCATCAAGTGAATAGTGATATCGTATGGTACCAACACCACCCTACCAAAAACCCATCATTTGGTCACTCTGCTTCTGTGACCAATTAGCTCGTCTTGCAGACATGATGTCACTGAGTTAGTTTGTCCTACTTCCAGGCCAAGGCCTATTGCCCAGGTTGAGGGCCAGACCTGCGTTGGTCTTCATAACAAGCAGTGCTTTTGGCAGGTGACTCATGTAGTGAATGAAAAGCACGTGCAGTGTGGTGCATGTGGACATCTCATTTCGTGAGTAGAAAAACAAACAAACAAACACAGAAATACCCACATTCAGAAAACTATGGCGTAGGCCTACATTTCGAAATAGCCTAAATGCACAAATACCATGCAGGCCTGTTTATGAGCTAGAAAACATGAGAAGACCTGAGCAATGTTTAGGAAAGAGTGTAGTAGGCCTACACAATGCACATGAAAGCTGGTTCGGATCAGCAGGAATGTGATCCAGGTTGATGACGCTCACGTACTTCATCATCATACAAGATCATCTTTCACCACATTAAAACACTCGGTAGCAATATGAGCTCATGTGTTAACAGATTTACAAACTAAGTGAAATGTATACATTGTTTTATCTAATGGTTTAATAACGGGATATTGGTAATAACTGGTACAGCATAGTTTATGTTAGCTATAGGATTGTATGGCCAGCACTGAGTGCAACCTAGACTATCCAGATTGAACATCCCCAGCTTTTTACAAACAGTGTTCTTCTGTCTATCTAATCTACTAGAAGGAGCAACAGAGTATATAAATCCTACATGTTTAGCACTGAAATAAAACACAAGACTTGATATAAACCCGGAGCCTAAATTAGGAACTAGTACCACAGCGCTGTCATTTGTTTCAGACACTTAACCATATTATATAGATTAGTCTGACCCTTATGAAAATGTTGCATATTATTACCATTTATTCCCACATAAGTCTTGGGAAATGATTGATGAATCCAACAATATAATTAATACAACAAGTATGAAATTCAGTAGGCAGAACATGCGCGTAATAGGCCTGCACACCCCAAGTAATAACCTTTACATCTATGTCTGGTTTGAGGAAATTGGTAATGTGAACAACACCACAGTAAATAAAGATTTACTACAGCATGTTTTATATTTCCTTTGGCATATTGAGAAGGTGGTTCAATTATGAGCCACAAGCGTGATTTTAGCTACTTTTATTTCACAGGAGAAAGCATCCCAAGTCTCATTTGGTGTAGCTGCCCTATAATTAAAAACATGCCGTCTGGGTTTTTAGTGTAGCGGCGGCCGGGAGGGTAGACAGGGGTGTACGAAGGACAGCTCTCATCACCGTGGCAACGCTTTTTACCATGACAGTTCTCGATTGGAAGCTTCCCTTTGACCTTGGAGCCCGCCTGCACTAGTTAAGGCACATGCACACACAATCATGCGCACACACAGACACAAACATGAATACAAACACACACACACATGCACACACAGACACATGTACACACACATGCACATACACATGCTCGACACACATACACACACACACTTTTTTCTCTCATGTTCTACTCTCACTCTTCTTAATCACACTGAATAATATATTATAAACTTACATATTGTGACTTTCATTTGAGTCTTTATTTTATTTGGGTTGTTAATGATTCATTGTGACTATATTTAATTCTAGCAAAGAATGATACAAAATAATATGTATTGACTTTCTAACTGGACCTATTTATCACCAGCTTTATCATAACTGCAGTTCCTGTTGCCTTAGTTTAAAATCCCTTAATGTATACTTTTATCTAATCCATCATCTCATCTCTCCTCCCTTTCATGTTTCATTCATACATCATCATTGAAAACATAATAAAGGACATAATGATGTCATTCTGTCTTAACATTTTAATTTGATAAGCATCGTTTTCCTCTCCTATTCATCTATTCAAGCTCAAATTAAGGGAGCAATGTTCAAGCTGTCAATTGAATTATTCTCTCTGCTGAACGCAGAAACCCTACAGTAGGGTGACATGATGACACAGTGTGTTTTCTGGACTTCTATCTATAACACCCAACTGTCTGGGGTACAAAGGCTAGGCCTGTTGCAATGGGGAGTGCCCTCTATATGGCCTTCAGCGTACTCTGCTCTGGGTCAGCTAATGGCACTGTATGATATGAGCCCTATGGAGGAAAACACAAGGATGTGGTATGATATGAGCCCTATGGAGGAAAACACAAGGATGTGGACGAGACATAAGCCCACTTCCCTTTCCTGGTGTGCCACCGTCAGGCTCTACCCTCTGAGTTGAGGCTCTGGCCCGTGGCTACGGCAGCTTGATTGAAGCCTTTGATGGGCATTAATTCACCGTGGAGGGGAGGCTTTGTTCACGGGCTGGAGATGAACAAAACGCGGAGAGCGGAACAGGAAGGCGGGAGGCCCACGAGTTGATCTGATTTAATTTCACATTTAAAAAAAAAACATTCAATCTTTACAAGGCCACTTCCACCCTCTCTGTAGCACAACAGGAACCTTTCTTTTGCTCTGCGTATATTGGAAAGCATTTGAAATGTTCTGCTTATGTTGTGTTTTCTGAAACCAAAAAAGCGAATTAATTGAGTTTGAGGAACCCGTTTTATCTTCTGTCATTGATTACATTTTTATTATTTGTATGTTTTAACTACAATAAACAGCTTAAATCAGGGCTCATAATTATATTACATACCAAATAAAGTCAATTCATCCACTCATTCATTCATATTCATATGCATAGCTATTTTCATACAATTCACAGAAAACAAGATGTGTGTGTGTGTGTGTGTGTGTGTGTACATATATATGTATGTATAGTTATCCTTTGCCACAATAACAAGATGGTTGGCCACTGTGATTATCCTGTTGAAGTACTAGTTGCCTGACACAAATCACACAACATTCCCTGCTATTCCCTGCTGCCTTCATTCCACTCTGTATACTGGTAAGCCTGGGTGTTGGCACCTGTGAACACACACACACACGTACGCACACACGTATGCAAGAACCCACCAACGCACTCACACATGCACGCACGCACACACACACACACACACACACACACACACACACACACACACACACACACACACACACACACTCTGGACATGGGCACTAGAGTGACCTGTGTCTGTGCCCTTACTTTTAGCAGGCTGAGGAGGGTTTTCTTGGAATTGGTTTCATGTGAGTATGAGACAGACCTGTGACAGCAGATCTTCTGATCAGATCAGCTGAAGCAAGAGGGTATAGGACAAGTGACTGCATTCAAATTGAATTCATAGGACCTGAGGAGGCACAGACAGACAGGAGAAAGACAAATGCATTCTCCATTTCATTGTCTCCTTTCTCGAAGATGAGTCGCAGTGGAATCTCTTTCTCTCTTATCCAGCAGCCTCATCCTAAGCTCTGGGTGTCAGTGAAACATCTGCCTGACTTCCTGTGGAGCACCTTTAAACATCTGGCACCTTATGTCAGGCACCTGGGGTTTAAAGATGAACTAGGTGCTCCCCATGTACCACAACATTCCTCTCCCGTAACTACAAAGGTTTTTTCCCAGATGTGTATTTTACATGCTTCATCAAATGTGCAATACTGTAAAATCATAGTTATATACTGTTTTCAAAAGTGTACGCCAGTATGTGTGTGTGTGTGTGTGCGTGTGTGTGCATTTGTGCACGTGCATGCTTGCATGCATGTGTGTGTGTGTGTGTGTGTGTGTGTGTGTGTGTGTGTGTGTGTGTGTGCATGATTGCGTGGCTGTGTGTGGGCGTGTGTGTCTGTTCATGATTGCATGCGTGTGTGTGGACTAGTGGGTGTGTGTGTGTGTTCCTATAAGTGGTACAGTTTTCACTTTCCACTGGCCTTGCTTGAAACACCTTTCACGGTTTAGCGGAACTTGTAGGAAGCCTATAGCTGATGCCCAACCAACCCAGCCAGCATCCCGCACTCCCATCCCCCCATCCGCCCCATCCCCAAACATGCACAGAATCGGCAGATGAAAGTTTATTAGGATTTGGAGAAATTCGTCCCATATGTAAGTGTAAGCCTGGTTTTGATCTTTGGATTCCTCCTCTAGTGATATGATCACTGGCGAATTATCCCATTTCATCGGAGTCAGAGCACACACAGCCAGCATATGCAAGCACAGAGAGACGGCTGCTATGTATACGTCCGTGTGTGTGGTGGTTTGTGAATGTGTGTGTGTGTGTGTGTGTGTGTGTGTGTGTGTGTGTGTGTATGTTAGAGGGGGTTTATCTGTGCACGTGTGTATCTGTTTGTAGCCATGTGCATGTACAGGGATAGGATCAGGTTTCTGGATCAGTATCACTGATCAAACCCCAGCATTCAAACAGTCATTACTTGTGTTACAATGTTTATGTCTGTTTAGGCTAGACATTGCTTCACTGTATGCTCTCCTCGTAGGCTACTATTCTTATTGATCTACTTGATCATATTCCCCATGTACACGAATATATCACAAATATATGTATGCAACAGAAACCCAATTGATCAATTGATCCACTCTGCTTGATGAGCACAGTTTCTTTACTCGTGAAAACAAAACAATACACTTTGTACAATGAAGTGGAATTGAAAAATATAAATATGTAGGATTTCGACAAAATCAACGAAAGCAAGCAGTGGTGATTGTAGTGTGTGCTTGCTCTGCTTTTTGGCATTAGGACTTGAACAGCACAGAAACACTACACTGTCTCTTCAACAGACTCCAACCACTTCTGAGAGATAATGCTGTGCAAATAGCTTGCAGGTTGCAGTTTAAATGGAACTGTATTCTGAATAAATTACACAAATGTTCAACAATTTGTTGTCTCCCATTCTTTTCTTTCTTTTCTCCAGATGCTGCTGTCAGCATATTTGTCTTGTGTTGCTTTGTTCCTTCTTCTTCTTGCATAGCAATTGTTTATTGAAGACTATTATATTTGTCTATTATGACATTTCTATTTTATTGTAGTGTTGCATAACTCTGTGAAATACTAATATTGCGCAGTTACCTTTAATAACCATTCCCATTGCAGTTCTTTCAACCTGCTCATTACTCTACAATTCATATTTTCCTGTTGACTAATACATCTTCAAGATGTTTATGTGAAACTCTAAAACTAAATTAGATTACAGTTATTTGGTATGCTGTAATGGACTTCATTGACTCATGTGATCATGGTTGCTGATAATTATTTCAACGTGTAGCTGCCTTTTGCCATTCAAACTCTGGGCCTTAGCAGACCACTATGTCTTGTGTCTGCTAGCTGCCTTTCAGTCAAACCTACCCAAGAGCAGTGCAATGCAGAGCAAGGGATACTTTTCTCCCAGGTAAACTGTAACCTTCTTGTTGATTCCGTGTTCATGTGACCTGATGTTGTCTCTTAAACAGGGATTACCTGGGATAATACCGTGGCCCTGTAAGAGCCGATAACTCGTGAACAGTTTTTAAAGACCAAGGCACTTCCTGTCTGGTTTACCTAGCCGTCACTTGGCAGCATGTAAGACGTGTGGAATGTAAAGAGGAGAGCATCATTGTCTTTTCAGCTCCTCTTTATAGACCCCTACCCCCCCCCCCCCCCCCCCCCCCCCCCCACCCCCTCCCGCTTCACCTCTCTCCCGATATCATACGAGTCCCATGTGGAAGCACTTGTAGAAAGAAAATTAGTACAAATCAGAATGACTTGACAGCACTATTTATGGTCAGGAACGGCCAAGTCATGCGTCTGCCCAGTAGCTCCTCTGCCTTGGTCATCCAGGAATAATACTCACCGTGGTGGACTGCACCTTCTGTGGCCATCTGTTGACATGGTTTATAGCCGTTGAGGAAACAATGGCATTATTCTAAGAACATTAAACACAGAGTGATTTGTGGGGTGCTTTGTGTGTAACCCAACTTTTATTGTAAAGCACTTAGTTAGCTGAGTTGATGCTATTTTAACAGATGCTATATGAATATATTATAATTGAATTGGTATTATTATGAATATTATGAAAATTATGAATATTATGAATATGATTATGATTATTATGATTATTATGATGATTATGATGATTATGATGATTATGATTATGATTATTAGTATTTAAATAATTACTATAACAGCCAATCTACTTCTCTGCACTATGCGCCACAAATAATAGGGACTTGTTTTTAAGGTTTTAGAAGCTACATAAAATAACATTATAGTGTATTATAGTAACTAGTTACATGACAATTTAATATGTAATCAATAAAAGCATTAAATGTAATCAAAAACAATGCAAACACCCGTTCAAAGAACTCTTAAGAGATTATTCCTGTGTTAACTGATCTCCAACAACAGAGGAACGATGAGCATTTTCCAATACAAATACTAGACGAGTTTGGTGACATTTGGCCCTGCACCATAGCCCTTTGTGATAATCAGGCTTTTATCTCTTGGTCCCATACATTAGAAATAAAACACAGAACATTTCACTGGGTTCAAAGTCAACATAAAACATTTCTTAAAAAGGCTTGATGTGGCTTTGACCTTAAAACATATGGAACATTGTAAACATTGCTCATTTTCAAGCATGGTCTTTAGACTCTGCTGTGTGCACCAACTATATGCAGTCAAGAGAAGGGAAAGGCTGGAGTTGTACAAAAAAAACGAGGAAATCCCATCGAGACACATTCTCCGCAACACTAGTGGAACACTGTCGCTTGGATGAAAGCAGGCTGTGGTCTTTTTTAGCTTTGAACTTTGACCCTGGGCGTATTTGGATGAGTGAAGGCATGGATCCTCCGGTGTCTTCTGTGTTTTATCTGTGGGATTCAGCGGGGGCTTGACGGGGGAGCGGGCCAGTAGGGGCCAGACCAAACCCCCTCACCTTTACACCCCTCCACCCCACCGGTGTTTATTTGGACGGGCCCACAGAACTCTCGCAGCAAGGTGCCCGCTGTCATCGCGGTGACCTCCGAACCCCGCTGGATGCCGCCAGGACACTCTGTGGTACAGGTCCAGGGCTGCCCCTGGGACTTTCACACTGAGGTCAAGGGTCGCGCCTACTGCTGACCACATGCACACATGTCAGGAAACGACTCCATTACTATTCTCTGACGATCAAAATGACATTTTTTGGAGTGACATACCAAAAGATTTGAAGTAAGTAAGTATTGCATTTGCATGTAGGATTTTAAAATATAAATATGTTGATTTTGGCTCAACATGATATTTAGTTATAGTTATTTGTTCTTCTACACTAGACAAACACTTAATTTCTATTTCCACTCCCATCATGATTAAAAACCGATTTCCTACGCTATCAATGGAAACACAGAAAATAATTAGATGATATCTAATTGCCTGGTGTTTAGACTGTGAAGTATGAGAAATCTGTCTCTAATTTGTAAAGTCTGGACCGAGACAGACGTTGTTGGTGAACAATCAAGGACTCCGTGCTGGATACAGCAATGAATCCCTGTGTAGAGGTAGGCCTATGGCATTTAAATTACTTACAACCTACTGTGAATGAGTTTTAAGTTTCAAGTTAAAAATGTCTAATAAATATTGACAGTGCTTTCTCTCAGCCATGGGAATCTGTAGCCAGTGCCATTGTTTTAATCAAATAACCTGACCCGAAGTGACTTGAAGTCGATATATCTTGAGTTAGTATAATTTGCCTATTTTACTTTTTCAGTTATTCAGTCTGAACTTGATACTTTGCAGTTAAGTGTTTATCAAAAGGCTTTGACAATGTGATTCAGGACTTGAAGTATTAATTTGAACCCTTCTTCTATTTAAGTGGATTACTGCTCCGGTGAAATTATAATAAAAACATGTGACATATTTTACAGGGCTACTAAACTTTGTTTCGCTGCAGGCCACTGATATGAGCTGTAAATGTTGGATACTTATTTTCCAGTTTGTAAAATAACAATATCTTGACCATCATACAGTTTGTGATACTGTGGTCTTTTTTTTCTGCATATGCTGCATTAGGCCTAGTTTATATTGATAGGCAATATAATTGTTCTTTTTAAAAGCATCTCAAATACTACATTACATGTTTAAACTGCTGCCACGCACATGTTATCAGACAAGGAAAGGACGGGGATAATATATGAACAATGGTTCAGAGGGGAACAAGAATGTATTGTGAAAGAATGTGTTTTTTTGTCTGAAAGGGACCTTGTCCTTCAAACAACAGAAGCTTCTTAACAAAGTCCTTCGACTCATTCAGAACATGAATGCACCATAAAAATGTCTCTTGTAATGAGGCTCGATGATGAAATTCAGTCACCCCCGTAAATTCTCCCAATAATTGAATAAGCCTACTTCAGCTGAAGTCCTTCATCATGCAATCGTGAATAAAGCTAAAGCAACCTTCAAAAATATATTACATGCAAAATATCTGTGAACATATATTTGTTTCTATTTTTAGTCAGATTATGTTACTAAACAAGGTTTTAACATTTACTAATTTTTCAACATTATCAAAATAAATCGAATCACATAAAGAAAAAAAAGCTAATATCATAATGTGTTCAAAGAGAGAGCTACTTGTATATCCTAATCAATAAATATAAGCAATTTGTAATTTCTTATACATGTAAGTATTATTGGTTTGATTGAATCAGAAATAAAAGCATAATACAGGCATATAAATAATATAGGCCTCATGGAGTCATCAGGCCTATATTTTTTACATGCTTTTATTTTGCTCTGATAAAGTGGAATAGAGGGCATTGCAGCATCATTGACCTCTGGACCTGAGGTCATCAATAAGATGAACAGAGATGGCCCTCATTGGCTTAATATCTTGGAATGTCTTGGAAGCTGTAAGAACAGACTTCTTTCATATGCAGCCATAATCCAAGTCATGTTCTTTATTTAATTTTAGGGATCTTAGAAGCAGATGCCCTTCACAGCATATCCATTTGTTTGGGGCTTTTTAGAGCAAACCAAACACGCAACTGAGTGCCTACTATTTCTGCTTACTTCTCTTAAAATGTCCACACACCACAGCATTCAGCTGCTGCCTTCCTGGTTGTAATGACATGCTCCTTCACACCAACACGCTGGGGTGTTTAGACCGAGTGGTCATATCACAAGCAGGCACATGTAAAGGTTGTCGGGTTCGAGTTGCCGGGTCGATAAAGGTTGAAATTGTTCTTGTGATTATGGAGTGATCACATAAGAGAGAAAGGGCGTGATATCCTTTTCATTTTCATTGCTCAATCATCTGTGATTTCATCATTTCAGTCATTCATATCAATATCCATATTCATCTGTCCGTCCTGCCTGTCTGTGTGTGTGTGTATGTGTGTGTGTGTGTGTGTGTGGGGGGGGGGGGGGGGGGGGGGGGGTTGTGTGTGTGTGGATCATGTAAACACGAATGCATAATTGTATTTGTTCTTCATACAAATACATTTAATAGGTCACAGTTTGTGTATGTGTGTGTGAATATATATATAAATATATATAAATATAATAATTCAAACATTGAGCACTTACCTACAAACAATACACATATTGTATATATATATATGAATTCAAGGCGCTTGGAGAGATGTAAATATTCCTATGGTTCTGGGGGTCCGCCAGCATCAGAGCGATGTCTGGTTCTGGTGGGGTCTCCTAGTCTGCAACAAAGCGCTCTTCGTTGTGCCGCGGGGGCGACCAAGTGATTCTAATTACAGCTCCATGTTGTTGTTTATTGAGGCTGGGGTCATGTAAGTCAAACATGAAGGAGCCTGATCGTACCAGGAGAGAGAAAGCCCAGGCCTGGGCTCCCTCCTCCACACCCGGTCCCTATGGACAAACACTGGGAGCCTTTGTGAGACTGCTGTTTATTTTGGTGGAAGTCAATAGGCCAGTATCTTCCTTCTCTTGCGATGTTCTATGTGTTATTATTAGATGATCAACACATTCACAATATTAACATTCGCACAGGATGCTCCACACAAACGGACTACGACAACTGTTGCAACACAATGCATCACCATTGAATCTGTTATCCGATTCAACTGGGCCGTGATCTACAGAGAAACGGTTGTCCCTTGTCGGTCCCCCCTGCTTCCCCTCCCCCCCCCCCCCCCCCCCACCCACCCCCATTTCCTCACATATTTTGGTCTACAATAAAGGAAAACGTGACTGACCCGTTGAACCGCATTCAGAAAACCGTCAGCCAATTAATCTGATTAACATGGAGGCAAGTTAAGAAAAAGCAAGGCAAATCAATTAGCTTTAGTTCGTTATGGCTTCCGCTTATTGAAAGGCTGGGGTGTGTCGGAAGGGGAAGCTGGATTTAGGGTTCCGCACCGGAGTGCCTGCAGGACAAATGTAAGCTACGCATGAGAAAAAGCCCTTGCTTTATATTCTCTTCTCCATTTTTTACCCTCTTTATCATTCCCTTGTGAGCCCCAGTACATGACATGGCACAGAGCCCTCAACCCTTTGTGTCAAAGTGTAAAACATTTGTATTTGTTTTCTGTGATGCCCAGAGTGCATCATTTTATTGTCACAATGATCCTCATAATGCAAAGCATACACATTTGTAACCAACCACAAACAGTAATTATACATCTTGTGTTTTACTCTTTCCCTGTGGTCATTCCTTATCCTTCTGTAAAATTACACAAAGGAAATGTAGGGTATCAATAGTGCAACACATGTAAAGACTTTTACATACAGACGTTGGGAATCTAGATACACTATAGACTAGATAAACTGGATTACATTTGTGTCCATCACCATAGCCGGGACTTGAGGGAATACACTACCTGAAAACAATTAAACACCAGGGTTGAATTCAAATACAGAGAAAAGAGATGCTTCAGAATGCCAAAATGCTTCAGCCAATTCGGTTTTACACATTAATCAACAGCTAACCTCATTATAAAACAACTTACTCTGTAAAAGCTCTGGAATACAATGGTAGGTAATGGTCAATCCTAAACACCGCTGTGATTTACAAATAAATATAAAAAGTTTATAAAGGACTTAACTTTTATGTTGCTTCCTGTTAATTCATGTTTTAAATCCATCAACAAAAAACATCTGTATAGGTTGGAATCAAATTAAAGAAAAACAAGTAAATCATCTTGAAGGTCTCTTCATTTATCCCACGCTAAATACATCACTTTTAGGTGCTATTAAATGTGGTTATGGTTAGTCATTAAATACACCTTACCATTAGATGCTGTTTTGTTTCTTTTTGTCTGCTGCTCCATATGATATACCTACTGAACAGCCACAAATTGCCTCACTAAGGCACAGCTTACAGTAGAGTCTCGCTGGGGGGAGAAATTGCTTTCAGAAGGAGAAGTGAAGGAAGGAAATAGGGTCTGGCATGTTGACTCAGGACTAAATCCCGCAGGAGCCCTCAATGGACAGCTATTAAAGTTTAATTGCTGGCCTTGCCTATTGGGAAGGCCTTTCGAGCATTGGTGGGGTATATTTCAGAGCTACTGGGGACGAGGGCACTTGTTGAATCACCCTTCAATCCTGTTAGTGGATACCTTGTTTTAGCCCTCACCTCACACCTGTCTGCTAACGGTGTGCATGCGAAAGTAAGGACACAAAGCTATGGACGTACAATGCATCATTGGAGTATTGAAAGTGATACAAAATGAAATAAGAAGTGTATGTATGCAGGAAAAGGGTATGGCAGAAAAAAAAGTACAGACATTTCCAAGAGCCTGCCAGTGATCCCCTCCCAGAACAATCTGGAAGTCTCTGAGCTTTGTTTCCTGGTGATTTGCATAATACATGTTGATGGGTGGATATGCTTCTCAACCCTTGGCTCTTTTTCTATCTGCAGATTACAGAAAGAGACTGTTTCCAGCGCCGTGCAGGCTACCAAGAGGAGGCTATCAAAGGGAAGGAATGGGCTTTCAAGCCCGGACCCTTCGATTGTATTAATGATTGGTTCCAGGTGAGGCAGCTTTGGGTAGTTCTGCCCCAGGAAAATTGCCCTTCTCTGCAGCACTTGTGAGCGGCAGAGAGGCTTCACGGTTGGCGTGGTACACCGGAATTCCAATACCACTCACATTCGGAGGGATTTCAAGGGATGAATGCTGGGCCTTTAAAATCTTGTTGTGGTTGATTGCAGTTACATTAAATGCTAAGCCAAAAAATGGGGGTGACCAAAGTGTTTGGCTATTTCAAAAAATGTATGCTGAGTAGCTTGATAGCACCCTTCATGGATAATAATCGCCATGATAAAAGTCAATACATCCCTTTGAATCCTTCATAAGATAAGTCCTGGATTTATCTTGCTGAAGAAAGACATTTTCCAGGTTTGTTTTTTATTCTTCACACATGGAGGATACGATCTCAGAAGTCTCTGGCTGCTAGCATCAACCAAGTATTACCAAAACATTCATATTCTAAAGTTACATGTGAGTGAGTGTGTGTGTGTGTGTGTGTGTGTGTGTGTGTGTGTGTGTGTGTGTGTGTGTGTGTGTGTGTCTGTCTTTTGGTAAGTTTAGCTTTTGATAGTTTTGAGCCGTTGTTATTTTGATTTAATAAGACATCAACTCTGATACTTGTTTCTTTTAGAAACCCAAATTCCTCTCTGACCATCCAGATCCTTGGGCTGCTTTGAAGATCTGGTTGTTTAAAATCATCTATAGAGAAATCCTAGAACTTGTTTAATTTATTACAGAATGATACATATATGGTTGGTTGTGTCATTTGTATTTAGCATAAGCGGGTTTAACCCACAGTGGATTAAATTCTACTGGAGTCTTTCTCACATTCTAATTAGAGTTTAACTCCTGCTTCCTAGTGGACTATTCCTGGACAAGAGGAAGAATAGCATGATGGTACATCTTCAATCCGATCTGGAGCCGTGTGTGTGTGTGTGTGTGTGTGAGAGAGAGAGAGAGAGAGAGAGAGAGAGAGAGAGAGAGAGAGAGAGAGAGAGAGAGAGAGAGTGTGTGTGTGTGTGTGTGTGTGTGTGTGTGTGTGTGTGTGTAATAAGGCCAAGCAGAGACAGAATATGGACTTGCATTGATATTTCAAGGCATAATGAACCTCGCTGGTCTCATCACCCATAAGTGTAACAAATATTGTTACTCTTGTAATATTGTCGTTTGTTTATTTTTATTCTTTCTTTTCAACGGCAATTATCTTATTAAAAGTAAATTATCTTTCCGGCATTGGATGAAATGTTACTTTTTTGCACCTCATGGAAATGCTACCATTGTGGATATACAATACTGTTGAACTCATACTGAGAAGTATGTGTCTGTGGTTTAAATAAAAGTAACGATCACTAAATTTATTTATTGGGTCCTATACAAAGGTTGCCACCTATGCTGTAGTCTGAACTCAACTTCAAAGGATATTCAACAGCTCTCTGAACCAACTACACATACCCCAACCCCTCCATCACGCGGCCACACGAGGTAAATAAGCTGTTATTCCACTGTTGTTTAGACAGATTCTGCAGAGATTGGTCACATAATGAAAAGAAAATAGCAGCGATGTTCCCATGACGGATATGGTAAACCAAATTGAGACAGGCTGCTCAGCCGGCTCTAAGTTCGCACCTCTGCTCTCCCATTGCCGCCCTCCCACTCTCTCTCCCCTTTGTAGCGAGTGAGCCTGGCCGCTCCGACCCCGGCCCCACTGACTCACCCTTTCCACAGAACCCGATCTGCCTCCGAGGCCCATGCGCTCACGTCCTGTCGAGGATTTGTTGATTTCTTTAATCACGGCCCCAGCTCTGCTCGTCTTTGTTTGTTTTGCAGAACAAGCAGCAAACACAAAGCACTTAACTTGGTCCCGCAGAACAAAGAGCAGGAGGTTTTGCAAGGGGGATGCTGAGTTCTTGATTGCATCTCGAAGGTCGTTGTAATTACTGTGTCCTGCCGTCAGCTTTGCTCTCATAGTATGCCTATGTGCTGTAGCAAAACTATGTCAAGTGCAATTATGGATAAGACATCTATAAGATGTATGATGGATAACAAACATGTTTTCCTCTCTTTTGCCATACACATTTAACAGGAACGATAAATACATAATCTCAAGGCAACAACAAACATTAAAGGTTTTCCATTATTTTATTTATTTAAAGCCATGCCAAATCATACATTATTGAATGTCTTCATCCCTTTTGGAGCATTCAGCAAAGATAATCATGGGCAAGAGTATACACCAGTCATTTTCCTCCTCTCATCTTCCACAAGCATTATGTCACCATGGCAGCACACACTTATTACTCTACTATTTCTCAGACCAAAATAATACAACTTTTAAATTGCCAAAAAAATATTAAATTCTGCAATCACCACTTTCCATTTTTCTATTAAAATTAACACTTGAAAAGGTTTAAATGTCACCATAATATGATCCCATACATTGATGTATTATACTTATTTTATAATGTGTATTTTCATTGCTGCTTAAATGTCACAAAGAGTTTGTGACATTCAAGCTTACATTCGCTGGGACAACCTGTTACCCATATTATAATGATGTCATGTTTGTCCTGCTTGTCTCTAAAGCTTTGGGTCTAATTTCACATGTCAGGCTTAGTTTATTTAAAACACCAGGGCTCAGCATTTCAGAATCCAGTTGTTAGTAAATGTAATCCTGCAACCGTAACACATTGAAGAACAATAAATACAAAAACAGTTTTGTATATATTAATTTTCTTTCCGAATTGTCGATGAAAATATGTATTTTCTCCATCTAGAAACCACTCAAACCAACCTTAACCTCAAGATTTAAACGAACTCTCAAAAACGTTGTCAATGCTGATAAACTACATAACGTATTGTAATATATTTTATATTCTAGTTGACTAAGTAAACTAATATATTTAAAATGGCTATTTGGAAATAGCCATTCAAATGTATTCTATTAAAACCTACAGTGTCGAATAGTTCATGGTTTTAAAGTGAGTTTTTCCCACCCATTGGAAATAATCACCACCATTTTGGTCCAAATGACCTATTTTGAGAAACTCATTGGAATGACACTGGATCACACATGCAGACATTCTCTCCTTTGCAATAACATCTCCATATTGCCAAGGACATGTAGACTTGCCCATCGACTAAAAGCACATGTTCTCCTACTTATGTATATGCAGAGATATGTTGTCATGTGGTACATTGGATATAGAATCTCATTTGTGTGTTTTTCGTGGTTCTTCATGGCTCCGGTTCTTTGTCCTCTGGAGGATGTCATCCTTTTTGCTAATGTCACTGTGCAAAGCAGTCTTGACTTTTGATTGGCTCTGCGTAGTCCTGCAGATCCTGACAGAAGTCTATTGTGTCATGTCTGTGTGTTTCTTCTGGAGTGCGTCTCATACTCAATTTAGTGGCTGACCTCAGATCATCCGCAGAGTACCTGCCACGTCAGCCCTCGGTTACCGACACAGGCCTTGGTTACCCCTCGTACCCCGCATCCAGACATGGCAGAGCCGGCGCGGGCCAGAATTGGACAGAACCGTCCACTGGCAGTACTGGGGGAGAGGAAAAGGGTGGAGAGGACAAACACACACCATTTAATGCTATTTCTGTCATGTAGAATAGCAATCATAGTTGATCTAATTAAGCTGCTCTGCGTAATTGACGTCTCTAAGGCCATCATGAAAGGTTCCAGATATTTGCCCTTTCTGAGTGGCGGTTCACTTCACAAACTCAGGCAATTGTGGGATACACAGGAGTCATGTCAGAGGCCGGTCCCTGAGAATGGAAGCCAGACGTCATGTGCTTGTGTGTTCTCATTCTGCACACAGAATGATGGAAAAGAGGCTCGCACAATAATAATAATGTTCCAAACACACGTTTGTCATTGTCCAGATCTGTATGTTATTTGAGTTCAACCAATTTGGAAGAAATATCATTTTGTATTGCTTTGTATTCATGCATCGTGTTGTCACGAAGACAGTCTTATAGTTTGTCTACTACATTGGGCTTCCATGAAGGCCTTTCATTTGTTGGAAGCAAAGATTAAGGTTGAATTAA
This sequence comes from Lota lota, assembly GCA_026745465.1. Lineage (NCBI taxonomy): Eukaryota > Metazoa > Chordata > Actinopteri > Gadiformes > Lotidae > Lota > Lota lota. The sequence goes on along the minus strand of JACYXH010000659.1, from coordinate 12,538,916 downwards.
TTAAGGCTCCATCTTTTGGTAATCTAATTTGGTGATTTTTCTAGGGCTTGTTTTCAAATAATCATGTGTTCACATTGTTTCATAGGCTTGCATTTTCGGGCTATTGATACCCCGAAAATGGATAGATTCTTAGTCAAGATATATCTTGACTAAGAATTTGTGCGTTATTGATACACAATGATTATCCTTTGAATACTATATCAAGTTTTTCTGGCATTCCAGCAAACACATTTCTGGCCAGCATTGTTGGTGGCAATTCCTTTGTTGGGTGTGGAGAACTTTAGAGTATGCTTCTACTGTAACGTGCTTAGGGAAAAGCATCCATTCTTTTTATCTGCACTTCGTCTTTGTTTGGGTTTTCTAATATGTATTCATTTCACCCACAGTAACCGATGACGTCCAAACTCTTCTACAGGTTCAGACCCATACAGAATATGCAGACAGTAAAGGTTCTTTGGTTCCAAGTTTGGCTTTCGTTTCCCATTCAAATTGATATGTATCTAAATTCAGCATAAACATTCCACAGCATTCATTACGAAATGGAATAAGTTTTCATGAAAACCTCGGAATGTTTCAAAGAAGCACACAACTTTTTTTTACAGATATTTCTGGTCATCCTTTTGTTTATGATTCAGATCTATTGGCATCTGTCAAGTGCATGAGTGTGCGTGTGTGCATGCATGCATGCGTGTGTGTGCGTTCACCTGCTTGTGTGTGTATGTGTGACCAAGGTTGCATCTGTAGTTATGTGGGTGATTATGCTCTTTTACTATTGGGTACATGCATGCAGACAGATAAAATATCCTTTGAAAGTGACTGGAGACTACATTTGTCTACAAAGTAAACATTTAAAGTTGCTTATATTGAATATAATATGGAAATTACAGACGACAAGGAAAGACAGGCAAACAATATGTTGAAAGATTTAAATGATTCATATATTTTCAATTATGAACTTCTCCGATTTCGATTTTCACAACACAGCACAACAATAAACATGTGCGCTTTAATATACATATAAGCTGAAGGTTTGTGCTGAGGAACTTGGGTTGGCAATTTGGAGATAAATAAGCCAGCATCGTGGCTTATAGCACAGCACTGTACACATACAATACTGTGTACAATACATCACACTGAAAAATAATCCATATTCTTTGGGAAGCTGCATTGTGATATGTTTTTTGTGGTGGACCAATTATTCATAATTTGTTGTGAGATGGGATGTTTATCTTGCACACACATCCTAAAACCTAACAATGTTTTCTACAAAAAAGATAATAATAAATTATTATTTTTTTGTCCCCACCCCAAAATCGAATGCAAATCATACAGTATAGTACAGCTGCAATGCGGAACCATTCTTAACCATGACTGACAAGTTATATTCAAGAAGAGGTCTTGGAGGCGACAAGGACTATGTACCTGCCTCAGTGTTCTGCCCTCTCCAGAGGCCACGGAGGGCCCTCCATACGGCCCAGTGGGACAGCTATACAAGGCCTACTCTGGTTTCAGGCTGTCAGATGACATCAGTCTGCATGCGGCTTCATATCGCTGAACAGAACAGGTTAATGGTGACCCAGAGAAGCAGCCGTGCTCTGATGTTAGAGGTTAGGGAGCCTGTGCTAGTCATGACATGCTAGCACAGGAAGCCAAAGGTCAAAGCTCACGATGGAGAATCTTTCTTTTTATTTAATGTAAAATCTGTATTGCCTGACCTAGTACAAATAGTACCCCACAATTTACCTTAAGATAAATATGCACAATAAATATTTCATACTTTACTTCCTACTGAATGTAGGAATACATTGTAGAAGTTTAACACATTTTACTTATGTATATGTGTGTGTATATATGTGTGTGTTATTTGTTTTAATATAATGGGAATTTCTAGCTGTAGTCTAAGGCATACCTTGTTTTATACTGACAGGTTTTAAGCTCATCTAGGCCTACTGAGCATGCAAAAATACTGAAAATAACTGAAGATATCGACAGGTTGAAAAGCTGTTTACTCTTTTGCAGTTGGATATTGCATTGCAACAGTACACATTGTTTTCTTTCTTTCAGAATGCCCCTGTCTGTCTTATATGAAACCACAAAAGAAGATCTATGTTGTCAGGATTATCATATATTCATTCATTAAACATAAAATTTTTATTATTATTATTATTATCATTATTGATCCCAGATCAAAGTGTTACACATAAGGCAGACAGGAAGACTTTATATAAAACAAAAAGAGTTTATGAGAATCTCTGGAAGAGTATAGGCCATGCAACCATTTAATTGCTCCCAGAATGAATTGATGTATTTCCTTGATGGACAAACAAAGGACGGTTTTGGTCATTGCGGCACGATTGCCCTGGCTATCCCCAAGTGTGTGCAAATTGTCACCTTTTAAGGGGTATGCTAGAAAACCAAACATACGTGAGGACCGCAAATTATTCCCAGAGATTCTTTGTGCTTGTCTCGCACGTACTCTCTTTTTATATTTTAACAGGGGTTTCATACATACTTATGCAGTGTTATACAATGTTATACAGCTTATTGGTCAACATTTGTTCTGCTAACAGAATCAGCAATTGTCCTCCACTATTCCTCATCTTCAAGTACACAGTTCAAACCAAATACTGAACCCTAAACAACTCTACCACTGAACCACACACACAGAAAACCGAAACCTCTGTCTTTGCATGGTGGTGCATAATATCCACTGGCTGTAATAATGATAATGCCCGTGGTTAGTTGGCGATGCTTGCAATCCGTCTGTGACACATGTGGGCCATGAATTATTAATGTTCCCCAACTAACTGGAGGAAGGGTTGCGGTGTGGAGAGCACAAAATGGCCCTCCAAAACGTGCACAGAGCAAAAAACCCTGATTCCACTCTTTGGAGGGTTTGGTTGTGATCTGTTATTTAGATAACACAATTTATATGAGAGTATTGGGGTGGGGGGAAGAACAAGTAAAGGTTGTTCAACGGCAAACAGAAGAGGAGGTAAAGTGAAAATGTGCACGCTTGCTCGGGCTGCTCAAGGAGTGACATGGGGCTAAAGTGTTTGTGGGGCCCTTGTGGTTTTCAGCCAATAAATCCTCAGTACATGTTTAATTCAGTCAGATGTGCTGCATGAGAGGAGCACAGAAGGATACACGGCTATTACTCTGCACCTCACATCAGAGAGAGCAGAGGAGGGGGTCTGGAAATCTATATCCCCACACCTGGGGGGGGGGGGGGGGGGGGGGGGGAATTCAGTCTAGAAAAAGGAAGGGGAGTAAAGCACAAAAAAGGCATGCTTTTACATGGTGCAAGAACTACTGAAAGATACAGTGTGGGGGAGATGCTGTCTGACTATATGGCACTACAGCACCGTGAGTTCTCTGCAACACAAAGGCAAGGGAAAGAGGATAAGTAAATAAAGAGAGGGTTGCAGATAAAAAGAGAGAAAACGAGAGAGAAATAGAAACACACCACCACACACACACACACACACACACACCATTATGACAGATTGCCAACATTGTGTTACTTAAATTAAGTGAATTGCACAAGACAACACAATGCATTCATTTCGCACTGTGTCATGGAGGATTTGAGAGACCAGATGCCTTGTTATTCCAATTTTATATTTACCCATCTACATAGCATGACATTTCATGGAAACAATAGCGTCCAGGCACGGGCTGACTTGTCTATCTGTGGACGTTGCCGCCATCCTCTGGCCATTTCGTGTATTTTTCTCATGATGTAATTCAATATGTGTGTGTTAGTTTAATTTACTTTTTGTCAAGCGTGTTGCTTAATAGCTTACTGTTTATGTGGGAAACCAGGCTGAAATAAAGTAGTTGTGTTAGTGGACTCTGAATGAGCTAAAATCGTAATTAATTGAATTAATTATCAAGCAATGTGTTAACGTCTCTTGTTACCGTATCGTGTGTTAAGTCTCTTGATAACGTGTCGTGTGTAAGCGGGTCGTGTGTTAACGTGTCGTGTTAGCGTCTCTTGTTAACGTGTCGTATGTTAGCGTGTCGTGTGTTAACGTGTCCTGTGTTAACGTGTCCTGTGTTAGTGTCTCTTGTTAGCGTGTCGTGTGTTAACGTGTCCTGTGTTAGTGTGTCGTGTGTTAACGTGTCTTGTGTTAACGTGTCGTGTGTTAGCGTCTCTTGTTAACGTCTCTTGTGTTAACGTGTCGTGTGTTAGCGTTTCGTGTGTTAACGTGTCGTGTGTTAGCGTGTCGTGTCGTGTGTTAGCGTGTCGTGTGTTAGCGTCTCTTGTTAACGTGTCGTGTGTTAGCGTGTCGCGTGTTAGCGTCTCTTGTTAACGTGTCGTGTGTTAACGTGTCGTGATCAGATCAAAGTGTTTGGATAAGAATGTATTTCGCTATTTTGTAGGTCAAGTATTGTCAAACAGTTATAGAATGTGCTGGGAGGTTGTAAAACACAAATAGAAAACTAAGATATAGATGAATGGATGGAGGAATGGATTGACTTGTAACCCTTGTTTTTATTTTACCTTTATGTACATTCTGTTATATTATAAAGTAAATGTGTGTAAGTATATATATATATATATTCTTTTCATGGGCCAAGATGCAGTCTGAAAAGATGGGTTTTCACCCTGCGGCAGAAGATGGGTAGGGTTTCAGCTATCCTGCTGTCAGTTGGGAGCTCATTCTACAATTGTGGAGCCAGGACAGCAAACGAAAAGATTATGTAGAGCAGATGCTGGGGTCCCCATGTAGTGAGGGCGAACCTTTTTTAGACCCAGATGTGGGTCTTAAAATGATGACCCAGAGTGGGTGAGCGTCCAGTAGCCGGTCAGCACTAGGGATGTGGTTAGGGTTATGTTGCCCCACCTTAGTCAACACTGGCCCTCAGTATGCCATCTCCACTTGAACTTCTTCATGGCAAAGGGCATGAACTGCCTTCTGCACAATTACAGTGTGGTCGCATCAAGTTGATTGAAGACGCTTCTCTGTGTGGTCGGAATGTGAGGGAGTGGGGTAGGAAGAGGAACAATTGTATTATTTTATACACCACTTTTAAATAATCCTTAGTTGGCCACCCAATTACAAACGCTGCATGACACATATATTGGTAAAATATTTCCCCTTATGACCCATCAATGATGTTGAAAATAGGAAATTGAACCATACTCTGATAGGGTGTACATGCCTACAAGGTTGTAGCAACATCATGGTATAAACTCCATAAGTAATATGAAAGACAATGTTAATCAGCGAAAGATGAGACAATGGACTTTAGTTCAAGCATCTCAACAAACAGAAAGAAAGATGTCAAACAGGTTTAAATGTTTATTTGACACCATCACACCATCACTTCACCACCACTCCCTGAAAGTGGCTGAACCCCTGCATGAGGGCACAGCGGTTGTAAGCACTGTTGCCTCACAGCCAGAAAGTCCTGGGTTCAAACCCAGTTGGGACCTTTCTGTGAGGGGAGTTTGTATTTTCACCTGGGTTACCTCCGGGTGCAATGGGTTCCCCACACACCAAAAGACATAGGTGTGAATGACCACCATTTAGAGGCATGACTTTTAAGATGTGTGTATGTGTGTGTGTTTTAACCCTTGTCATAACCCTGTTTTTGTAGAAACATGTGATCTGTACAGTGAACTAACTAACTATTGATATCCAACCTTAGATGATCACATCATTCATCACTTCACTATCCCCTAACCCCTGACCCAAAACCCTGCGATCTGGGCCCAGTTGTTCAGAAAATTTTTATCTGGATCAGAATGATCCGGATTTAGAAATAAATTGTTTTTCTGCTATCCAGAATCAGGTAATCCATTTTACTTTTGTCCCAGTTTTCAAAGCAACATTGGATTGGATCCCCTTGATCCAGATGCAAACTTTCAGGATTACCAAATCCGGATTACCAGTGCTCTAAATGGGACTAGCCTACATATCACAAGGTAGCCTACTGGCCATGCAAAGAACAACAGGTAGAATAAACTACTTTTGACTGATTCATCTCATATAATTAATATACAGTGATAACAAATTACAGTTACAATTAAATATATTGTTTTTTCTTTGATATTGACAGCTATTTGGGGGATTATTTTATGGAACAAAATCCCATCTTTTTTCTTTACTGTATTGAAAAGCTTAATAGGTAGCCTAATGTCTACTACTTTACAAATCAAGTGTAAAATAAAAATAAATGTATATATACTTCAATATATAAATGTTTTATTATTTCACAAATGTTTAAGTTTTATGACATTTTGTTCCTGAAAGCCTCCTTGAATCCACCCTTCCACTGGGATCAGGGTAATCCAGATTTTTGGGATCAAAGTTATCCCGATCCTACTAAAAAGTTGTGAACAACACATACTGAAGGTTTAATCCAGATCTAAACCAAGATTGGATTACTAGATCTAATCCGATTTCAGAATCCATTTTTTCTTTTGAACAACCCATTTTCAAGATTTGATCACAACTGTGCCTGATGATTAACAACCAAACCAGATCACATGCTTGTTAGAAAGCATCATCACTTACATTTCCATTTAGTCATTTAGCAGACACCTTTACCTATAGTGACTTATAGGTGAGGCTGACAACAATCAAAGCATAAAATCAGCACTGGAGTTGCTAAAATAAAACGTTATAGTGCTGCAAAAGCTAGTTTGGAAGGATTCAAAAGCTACCCTTATTCCTTGTCTTGATATAATTAACAATTTACCCCAGGGTACAGCATGTTCCGTTTGAAGCCCAGCTAGTTCAGGTCAGTTTACTCAATCTTTGCTGTTTCACAAATGTAGGTGAAGAAATGGTCCATCTGGTGAAAATAAAACAGGGAAAGAGGAGAGTGCCCCTGAAGTACTCAAGTACTTTGTAAGCCACCACTTCACTTTTTGCATTGCATTTAAGACACATTCCACTGGTTGAAATTAAACAGGTTGAAGCTAAATACTTACTCCTACAGCCACAATTATGTAGGGAGCACATGATGCAAATGTTTCAAGAAAGCATGAGCCAGAAGAATACATGCTAGTGGAACCGAGAGTCCAGAAAACACATACACTTCAGGCCAGATTCATTACACTTATGATTTCAGTTTATAGAATTGGGATTAACAGTTTGATGAAATCCACATGACACTGAAAGCTTTTAAGATAAGGAGGAATGTTATTAAATCCATTTCAAATGTATTGATTTGTATAGATTTATAGAGAATGTATAGATTGTAACAGTTTACAACATTAATGCAGTAATAAGCATAACGGTTAACTACAAATCTAGTAATAACCCTAACCCTTATGCTACTGATATGTAATAATGCTTATTACGGCATTATTCTTTTTTTTCCCTATAACTTTATGCAAATAAATGTATAATGATATGATATAAGTTAGCTATGGTTCAACCATATCATCATCATGAAGATCATGATGACGTTATGTATTACGTTACAAGACCAAAATATTTATAGCTTTCTATGAATTCATCTAAAATATAATGCAACCAGTATAATAGTAGAACGCCGTAATTCTTATCTTAACATGAAGAAAACCTTTCTGAAAAAACGGCCCCTTACCCTAACCCTGATAATTTGAATTCCAATGATGTAGACTTTACTGTCAGGCAAGCCTAGCAGTACTGAAAGGGGCCTTGTAGCCATCCCCTTTAGCTTAGCCGCAGCTAGTCAGCAAGTGATCGGCACGAGCACCGTGCATCGTAATACCATTCGAATCACGAGAAACAAATATAATTTTGTCAACTAAATAGGCAAAAAACTAATCTCTTTGAGGACAAAGAGTGTAAAGGTAAGGGAATACTGTAAACGACACCCGATTCATATTTTAAGTCGCTTTAAGTAGTCATTTTCTCTGTAGAATGACTGAACTTGGCAAACCGAGAAGCATAAATCGCAAACATCAATCTGACGTAGGAAAACGACTCGTAATAAGTAAGCGACGTTTAAAAAAATGAATGAACAAATGTTCGTAATTTTCGTGAATACCAAATTCATAACGTTGTAATGGTGGACCACTTTGTATACTGGCTAACACCATAGCTTTCAAGCTAACAATGCAACATGGACACAACAAGGGGCTTTTTTCTTCTTCTTTTTTTACATTTCCACAGAACAAACAATACACTTGGTAGCATCCACTAACGGATCATATCTTCCGCACATCATACATCGTATTGGACAAAAGCGATTAATTTTTTTTTGTTGCAAACAATCTTAATCTTCATGAGGTTAAACTGCACTTTGAATATTAAGGCCGGGGTTTTGAATCTGTTACTTCGAACTCAAAGTAGCGGTTCTGCTCCACACGGAGGCATTCTTGCATTCTTTCAATATAATTAAATCTGGGGTCTTCAATATCATTTAACTTAGATATATTGTACACAGTGGGTTAAACGGAACTCAATCGGTTGACATAAGACGATAGCGTCGCTGTATGAGGTCTAGGCCAGCTGTTGTGTGCCATTCTTATGAATCCTTTTGCCAAGTCCATATCTATAAGAATGCAATCATGTTCCTGATACAAATCTTAGCCATTTTATCGGATCCAACCAGATTTAGCTCACGTCTTCATATAAGCTAAAGGCTAGTCTGTGATTGGGTCCCCATGGACAATGAAGTACCGTAGTTGATCAGTTGTCCAAGTACGGTAGCTACTGCCATTGTAGCATTTGAAAAACGAAGTACTACTGCCCGTTTTAAGCACGATTTTATATTACGTATCGTCTGATTGTCATGCACGAACAATTAAACAATTTAGTGCAGATTCTTTTTAGGGTCTTGAGTTTATGTAGCTAAACAACTATGCAGTGTCTACTCCAGCAAACCTCTTTATTTATTCTCCGTTCATCTTTCCATGCACACAGCTTTATGTTCAGTTAAGAAAAACAGCATCATGCATAAAGCGTCATTGTGGGACTTTTTATGATGCATATTTATTTTATTTATATCTTTTTGAAAACACCCTTTTTATTTTTGCTTTCATTGGTGAGATTTTGTTAAAGATGTCAATAAATTAACATTTACCAATCTTTAATTTATTATTTACTCAGGTCACTCACGAATTACACTTAAATGATGTTTGCAGTTTAAGATTCCCAACAATGATCATACTTATATGTCTAGGTAATCGAAAATACTTTTGAGTTGCAGAAGCAGCACATCCTCCATGGTATTTTATTATGTAACCAGTGATTATTATATTTTGTAGATGCCTTCAGCATCAGTCGGCAACGGTGCGACCCAGTCTGCCAGTCCAGAACTGGGACTTGGAAGTCATTCTGAGGTTATGAAGCAGGTTATAAATGTGATTGAGAAGAAGGTTCGCAATATGGAAAAGAAAAAGGTAACTGTATATACTGTCAAGTGTTTTTAATCATCTTTATTAGAATTTATTGAATGACACTATTTCACAATCTTTATTTGTTTTGTGTCATCTTTATGATACACTGCCAATATAGAACAGACTTAAACATCTATTTATAATATATTTTCTGTAGACAAAAGAGCATATCGTTTTGTCGATATAATCTTTTTAATTTGTTTGCAATTGAGCTCCCAGACTGATCTTTAGTGTTGATGTGAATATGAGCTATTTTACATATCAAATGGAAAATGTTAAATAATGCTATCGATAGGATTTTCTTAATCATGAACTATTGAAAATGTTCCTGTTTAGGGTAAACTGGATGACTATCAGGCCAGGAAGAACAATGGGGAGCGGCTGAATCAGGATCAGCTGGTACGTGTAACACCTTGGTAGTTACTTCATAGTACTGTGATGCATGGTTAGTGTATCATTCTAGTTTTTATTATTATCCTTCTTAAACAACTTCTGATTGCTGTAATTCAATTAAAATACATATTATGTTGGTTTAGAATGATGAAAGAATAAAGCTAGAGTTTTGTAGTTATTTATAGAATCGAATACTTAACCTGGAAACTGTACAATCTCCTCACAAAATTCCTTGATACTTATTATTGTACTTGCCATAAGACTATATTTTATATATTTGTTCTATTTCCTACCTAAAGGATGCTTTGACAAAGTTTGGGGAAATCGCCAACAACCTTGAGTTTGCCCGGGAACTGCAAAAGGGATTTTTGACTTTGGGCCAAGAGGTACACGTCCAGTTACACGTAATCACTGTTTACTGGAAGTTAAATAAGTAGTGTTATGTCTTTAACAGAAGATGGATGGATGTTAAAGATGACAACACAACCACAGCTGGTCATATCTTCCGAGCCGAGGGAGTGCAAATGTGTCAACGCATTGTTTCGTAGCCATGATTAGCCTTAACCCCACCATGTTGAACTACTGTTGTAATCATTTTCAAGAACAAGGCTTAACTTTGGGCTGGTATTGCATGCAGGTGAGCAAGGTGGTGAAGAAGTCTGTGAGGAGAGAGCAGCTACAGAGGGAGGAGATGGAGCAGCGGAGGTTGAAGATGGTCCTGGAGCTGCAGTTCCTGTTGGACCGGTTGGGAGAGGATGAGGTCAGGCAGGACCTGAAGCGACCCGAAGGCGACGGCACCTCTGTGCTCACCGATGCCGACCTTAGAACCCTGGACCAGTTCTACAAGCTGGTGGGACCGGACAGGAACTACGATGTCAGGTGCTGCTTGCTCTCTGTGTTGTGTGACGATGGTAATCTAAAAGTGATAGAGTACGGGATAGATGTCAGCGGGGGGAGGAATAAAATGATCTATAGAGAAATTGGCGCCCAATGATGCACAGATCACGCCCCATTAACTTTTTATGACTTTGTATTAGGCGCAACCAACCTGTGGCAGTTTTTAGCACTCCAATCTGCAAAGTTGTAAACGCAGTAAGAGAAGCAGCCACATGAATTGCCATTCAAACAATGAGTGCTGAACAAAGAGTACAGTGAGTACTCGGAAGTACTGAGTACTTAGTACTTGTATCAGTCGGAGAAATGATTTTGCTGTCATTAATAGCAAACATTGCTACACTGTACAATAGTTTGTCTATATCCAACAATTACATTTATTTTCTTTAACCTGCTTAAAAAGCCAAGAGTATCAGAACAGATCCACATTGTGTTTTGCTTTGGTCAGTTTTGGTGCTAGTGCTTCTCCCAGCCATGTGAACAGGATGCTCTTCTCGGCTTCCAGGTTGACTGACCAGTATGAGGAGGCCTCACTACACCTGTGGGATCTGCTAGAGGGTCGGGACAAGCCAGTAGCAGGAACCACATGTAAGTGTGTCCATTGTCTACAATGCTGAAGGTTTGATGTGAACGCTGGAATCCACCCCAATAGTGCGTAAAACATCTTGTGAAACAAAATATTTGAGGTTCCTACTGTGCAACTACCGGTGCTTTGATCGTACACGCATGGAAGTCCGCTGAACCCCCAACCCAACATAGCTCCAGCTATTTCCATGCAGGACAATAACCTAGAAATGCAAATAGAAGCACACCGCTGGGATTTTAGTTTGACGTTCTTGGCTTGCAAAACAAAATAGTTTGTTGAAAAAGGACAGATTTCTTTCAGAGTAGTAGACTAATCTTGAATAAATCGTCTTTCATTTGAGACGGAGTTCAATGCAGTTAGATAAGCTGCCAAACCAAATCTATGAAATATAATTTTGCGTTTTCAGTCCGTCTGAAACAAACAAAATGAAATTACGAAATGTGACTAACTTTAAATAATATACAACTAAATACAAGTGTGTGTGTGTGTGTGTGTTCTTGTACCTGGCACACATACCTACAGAGTGAACTGCGTGATAAATTTGTATTTGTTCATTTCATTGTTAGCATTATTATTATATCCTTAAATTGCACAACAGACAAATTAGGTAGCCTAACTAACAATTAAGGCTTATTCTTTTTATTAACCCCTCAAACGGAAAACACTACATCCGCCCACAACAGAACCCTGTACCACACTAAGCCATACGAAGTCTTTTTTAATAAAAAAATAATTTCAATGAGTTAAGTTTCTTCTGAAGTTAATTATTACATTGTTATATATTCAATCACTCCCTAGCTAGATTTGTTTTACTTTTCATAATGCCGCATTTATTTCCCAGCTCTTTTTATTTCCATCTGTTATACTCAAAGAGTAGTGCGTGGTTATCTCAGACCAAAGCAAGAGCACCAGAACAGCACTGACCACTTGCGTGGTAAGTGGCGAGTAATGCACCTGGCCCTACTCACTAGGTGAAAAACTCGCCGATAATCAGCCTGCCGACTCGTCGGGTGGTCTGGGGGGTCTCAAGATCATCAGATCACAAAAGTCACATTAAACCACAGTTGTGTTTGACATGCTAGTTTTCCTAACCCGTAATCTGCAACCTCTGCCAGTGAGTTGATGGGGAAAGTGCCCCATGCCTTCTAAAGGCTACACGGGCATTGATGGGCCCTGTTTCTGAAACTTTCTTACTTTTCTTTTTGTTTCTAACATGTTCTGTAGCCATGGTCTTTATCAATTGTTTTTATACTGTACAACTACATGTCATTTTCTGTAGACATGGTTTTTATTTATTTACTAGTACTACATAACACATCAAAACAACAAGGGTGTATTTCACCTGACACTCATATTGATGAGTGTCAGGTGAAATAAACCCTTGTTGTTTTGATGTGTTATGAATCTATTTGGATTAGTTTTCACTTGTTTTTTGTGGTTTTACATATGTTTAAGAATGGTGCTGTTGCTTTTGTCTGAATCTGAAATAGTCATGCCCCACTCATTTGAATACAACAGATGGAAATAAAAAGATCTGGGGAATCAATGTGGAATTAGGAAAAGTCCACTGAAATAAATAAAAGTAGTATAATTTTTATATTATCTCATTTATTTATTTAAGGATTTATTTCATAGCCATATTTATTCATTTCAGAGGCCTATTTATTTATTATTTATGTGTTTATTTATTTATCTATCTTAAATTACATTTCCATTTAAAGTAAGAATTTGGTTAAGACCTGTGAACTTCAGTCATGGACTGAAGCTGGCCTGATTGCCACTTCAGTTTTGGGTTTTAGATAAGGGTCCCACTTGTTTCTGATTGTACGTATTTCTGAGAATAACCTTCTACAAATATAAATGTAGTATACATATGCAAGTGCACACTTTCCAATTCGTTACAACCAAGCACAGTGCTCATGAAGGCAAGGGCATACAATTAACGAAGGACATCTCAAGCTGTTGTATTTTGACGTTACTGTCTTGTGATCTTGTCTCTACTCTCGGTGGTCTCTGATAGATGTGCGTTGACTGTGTTCCAGACAAGGTGCTGAAGGAGACTCTGGACAAGGTGCTGCTAAGTGGCTACTTTGACAGAGTGCACACGCATCAAAACGGAGCGGTGTGTGAGGAGGTGGAGGAGGGAGAGGAGGAGAGCCAGACAGTGGAGGAGGAGCCCAAGGCTGAGGAGCAGCCATCTGAACCTGGTAACCACCACAAGACCACTGCTGAATATGTTGTGGCCTGGCCTTTCTACAGAGATCTATTACTTCTTCTGATCCTTTCATGTTGTTTAACGCTTTAGGTCCTATTTGGTATAACGTGCTGAGAATGGCAGAGCCATTGGCTGCCCTCATGGCTTTTGCCAGCACCATGGCCACCTGCCTTGCAATGCTCAATTCTTTGGAAGCTAAGCATGGCTGACCCCGGATGGGAAACGTGATGGTGCTGGTAGAGGTGTTGGAGGGGCAGTAGGGGGTGCTTATCTCTCTGGCCTCTGAAATATCCCCAACGTCCAAGGACAGAGACGGGGACTCTGTGCCCTCTAAATCATGGCTTTTTTCTAATCAGTGGCCCAACTTGCCTCCGCACTTCAGCTATGCCTCAACTTTACAGAACATGCATTGCCATACAATTTGTATTTTTTTCACCAGAAGGAATGGCTACTGAAGATTACACTGAGCCTTTGGAAGTGGAAACCACCGAGGTGAGAACAGTATTCAATTAAGTAATTCATAACTTGATATTCACCGGTCTTGAGGAAACACTTTCTATTGAAATATATTTTTGTTGTTGGACAATCTTTTTGTGTTATCATTTTTCAGCGTGTGGTCTTCTGTTGTAGTTTGTAAACAGACAGTTCATTCCAGAAACGGCTTACAGCACTACAGAAAAGGACCAAGTGGATGGCTGGACAGTGGAGGCCCAGGTATTGCCCGACGGTCCTTTTTGACCACATATCGACCCATATCTCTCAGATGGTTTGTTCAGTCTTTAACGGTCCCGTCTTGTTGACTGTATGTCTGTTGTGCTGTGCCAGATGGTGAATTCCCTACAGCATCAGCCCCTTGCCCAGCTCACGCCAGAGCCCCCCGCTAGCGTGGACCATGACACTGCATGCCCCCCGGCAGACCCTGTGATAAGGAAGCAGGTGGTGCAAGACCTCATGGCACAGATGCAAGGCACCTTTAACTTCATGCAGGTCAGAATTGCAGGCAGGCAATGTGTACCTCACATTAAGTAGATTTACTTACTGTAACACTTTCGTACCAATTCAGAAACGTGCAGAAACCTTTTTGGACACGAGCACTGAGCGAACCGTTGGTGGCACATGCTTGTGTAGCAACTGACAATAGCTTTAACTTGGCCATGCCTGACAATCAGAAAGCCATACTCAAGGCCATATTCCTGTCTTCTGAACAAAAAAGGAAAAAAGAAAGTGTAGTAATGTGACATAATTATTATAAATGATCAAAAACGAATGGTTGGAGCTGTCTGTCGAGTCTGCGACATTGCTTCGACTTTTTAACATCTTATCTGAAAGACTGAAACGATCTCTACTGTGTGTAGCTAATTTTTCTAAGTAGAGATAACAGCGGGCATTATGTATTGAGTGTTTGTTGACTAGATAAACCTGGAGCTTGACACATCCCTTTGAAAGCGCTCAACCTACATAATTGCTCACAGTAGTCCTAGGTTATTTAGTTGGACACTAGGGGGTGACATTTACCCAGCTATCAAATCAAAGACATTGGTCATTTTCTTAATCAAAACATAGTTAATGTTGATGGTGTAAAAATAACTACACAGACTTTGATTATCATTATTGGATTGCATATTCTATGTGTGTTTTCCTGATACTGGAGAGGATTTTCTGCAATCAAGAAATATTACAAAAAATCATTATCCCTAAAAAAATGGCCACTAGATATTCATTCAGCCTATCGCCGATTTTGTAATGTATTCATCCAATCGCCCAACCCTAGTGTCAACATAGTCGACCCATGATACAACTTCTCCCTTTCCATCTCTATGCTGTAGGACTCTATGCTGGAGTTTGATGGACAGGCCCTGGACCCGGCCATTGTGTCTGCTCAGCCCATGAAGCCAGTGCAGACTGTGGGCCTGCAGCAGATGGGCCTTGTTTCAGGTGAATATGTTAATGTGCCCCGTCTTGGTCTGTTGCATGTGTCCGTACCTGAACCAGATCTGTCAGTGTTGCCGGAAAATATGAGAAAAATACAGAGGGAATGGGGTTGCATTATTTATTTAGCCGACGCTTTTGTCGAAAGCTACATCAGTGATGAATATAAACCCCAAAAAGTGCAAGAATAATTTAAGTGCATACAACTTAAAATAAGCAAAGCAACTGCTTTTAAGTGCTACGATATAGAAACGAGAGATAGAACGATAGACATAAATAAGACGATTGCTTTCTTCCAACTACATATTCATACCACAATAATTCTGCTAAGTATTTAATCTCTTTCCGAGAGTGCCCGTATCCGTAAACGCCCCCTTCCCCTAAACAAAAAGTAATTGTAAGGCATTTAAACACATTTTCACATCCTGTTATCTACACAAACCATATGAACAAACCTTTCTTCTTGTTTTTGTCATCAGTGTTTTTTGTTCGCATTAAACTATCATTAATGGCTATTCCAGTGTCTGGGCTTGAAACCGCTGTGTTTACAATCAATGTATCGTAGCTAAGAGAGGGTTTCACAGAAAATAGGTAAATTCCTTCAATCAGAAAACAGAAAGCTATCTGGTTGCCGTGTGGTGCAATTTTGATGGTTTGGCTTGCTGTCATTCTATTCGCCCTGACTTTTCAATAGTGTTCCAATGTCAAAGTTGAACAATGGGTTACGAGATATCCACCTGTTTGTGTCTCATCACGTTTGTATTGTCATTTTTGCATTGGTTTTCATTGGATTTATTGTTTGGTGTATTCAGAGACTCTGCCTAAACCTACCTCTACTAAAACCTCTCTTTTTTTCTTCTACTTCACTTTATTGGAAACCAAACTTAATCCAGGTACTCATCAGATGTTTAAAAAAAGAATACATTTAATTAATAAAAAGAATAAGAAATGTAATCTTCCATTTATGCTGTGCTCTAGCTTTATTTACTCTGACCCAGTAGAATCCAAATTGATTAGTTCATCTCACAGGTGTTATCTGTCTTTTGGTACCAAGATAACATTCTAGCCCTTGTAGTTGTAGAGATATACTCTATTTACCAATGTTATTTCAATCCAAAACCTGAGAAAGAGGCCTAGTAATGCTTGATACATTAATACATCCTTTGCTTCACGGTTTGTTCTGAACAGCCCATACAGAGTCCCGGCTTCCCCAAAACACCATGGTTTCTGGACCACTGGAGTCCTCACAAGTGAGTACAACACAAGCTGCAAACAAGCTCACGCAATACTCGATACAAGATGAGGCCTAGCTCTCTCTCTAAATCTTAGACCAGTCTTGGTACAAAAAACATAGCTTTGCCCATCAGTCCCATCCTACCTCCCTCAAGACCCCATGACCAGCCCCCCTATACTCATCCTTTACCAGCCTCCCAACACAACACAGCCCTGCTCCCAGACAGAGCGCACCAAGCCCAACCAGGTAACGCCTCGGCCTGCAGTGCATTTGGACTCCGTGGCCTCGGGTCTCATGTGTGTTGCATGTGCTTGTGACCACGTACAAAATGACCCAAGGATGAGGGGCGTGGGGTGGCCAGCACTCATCCTTGTCCGCCGTCAAATGTGTCTCAAGGCCCATTAACCGGTTGTGTCCCCCACCCTTCCTCACTTCTCTTCAACCCCCCCCCTTCCTCCTCATGCCTTCCCAGGCCTCGCTGTCTCGTTCATCTGAGCAGTGCCCTGCCCCATCCTCCCTGCCCTCCGCCTTCCCACCTGTGTCCAAACCCACCCACAGTGGAGGCACCAATGTCAATGCTGCACCATTCCAGTCCATGCAAGCGGTAGGCTGTATGTGTATATGTAGGTCCCAGCGGAAGGCTGTATGTGTGTGTATATATGGGTCCCAGCGGTAGGCTGTATGTGTATAGGTCCCTGTTCGCCAAGCGTCTTGGTGGTTGTCTTTACACGTACACACGTAATTAAATCATAAACATATACAAGGATATTCTTAAGTTTGCAGTTTCGTGCCCTCTGCCTAATCTTGAAGGACATGGCTGGCATTCTGTTATTGCCCATATTTCCTGATGAAGCTCCTGAAAGCTAATGTTTTTGCCCTGCACATATGTATTGTGTGTCTATCTATGCAGATGTTCAGTAAGATACTTGACTTGTGCTGTGCTGTAGACTTCCATTAAAACAAGCCGTAGAGCCATAACGAAAAAAACAATGGGACAAATTAAAGGGGGGGACAAGTTTCCCATCTCATGTTGATTTATAATGTTGTGCCGCTGAAGTTGGATCTATAATGTGTCGGGTTTATTTTCCACTCTTCAATGACACATTATACTAATGAATATCCTGCACTTATATTAAGGTGTACAACGTTCACATACTCTACTGCTAGGTGGATATGAGATATTCAAGGAAAAATGGTAGCTTGTGTATTGTATATGTTGGGGTGTGTGCATGTATGTGTAATGTGTTTTCTGTTTCTTTTCCTCCATCCTGTAGGTATTTAACATGAACGCTCCTGTCCCCACTGCCAGCGATGGTTTGGTAGAGCCGCTGAAGCAGCCTACCCAGTTCCCAAGTGGCTATGCACAGGGCTTCAGCAGCCCTGCGGAGCACACTGGGGACCAGGCAGACGTGCCACAGGATGCTTTGCAGTCAGGTAATGGAATCCACTAGGCCAGTGTTGCTGCAGGACCTCCTTATTGAAAACAATAGACCTAAACAGCTATAGAAGAAAGCGTCCATTACACGTTGTAAGCTGTTCTGAGGGCATACGACTGCAGCATAATGGCACAATTTGGACCTGAAAAGCGGCATGCGTCATTCCTCGATTGCGTTACGAACGTACTGCCGTTTATTTCCATTTGTGCAGGTGGATTCCAACCCCATGATCAGGCCATGTCCCAGGCCGGGGCCCACCAGCAGTCGGCCCAGCCTGCTGGCTTCGCCCGGCCCGCCCAGCCCTTCTACAACGGCAGGGGCGCGCCCAGGGGCGGACCCCGGGGCGGCCGCGGCATGATCAACGGCTACCGCGGCGGGGCCTCCAACGGTTTCCGGGGTAGGACACTTTAAGTTCATCATCATCAAGATGGAACACGCACCCCTCTAAAGATTTGCTACAACCGTGTGATGTTTTACATTGTGACCTTTTTTATTTTTCTCTTTCAAGGTGATGGCTATCGCCCACCTTTCTCAAACGCTCCCAACAGTGGTTACGGCCAGAACCAATTCAATACGACTCGAGATTATCCCAATAGTACTTACCAACGGGTAAGAGCTTCACTAAACTAGCAACAGCTATGAAAATGTAGTACGAGTAATTAGGCCGAGTAATTAGGCCTTGATGATTGCATGTTTTGCTTTTCTCCTGCTCACAAAAAAGAAAAAAGCATAATGGGCAAATTGATTCCGAGCATGGACTGTGAGCAAAGCAATCAGGACAACTGTTTGAATGTGTTATTTAAATGTGATTACCGTTTTATTGTGTAGGAGGGTTACCAACCAGGCTACAAGCGCGGAGCGGCCCAGGGGGGCCGTGGATGCCCACGAGGTAATGGCCAAGCGATGCGCTCCTGAAGAGGATCCCCCTGAATCTATCATAACTGCGCCCCCCTGAACATTCACACTATAAGAATGTCCTTCCCCCCCCAGCTCACTTTTCTAACTTTTCATTTTTAATTTGTTTCTCATTGTGAACTTTTTTTTTTTTTACCTTCTTTATCAGAGTGGAGTCGGCTTTGGTATATGTAGATACTCTTGATGTTTTAACACAGCAACGCTGAGCTTCACAGGATTTAGAATTATCAGCTAGGTCTGGGTGTTTAAAACGACAATAGATATTCCTGTAAACTTGAAAGATTTCATTAATTTATTTTTTGTACAAAATGAATGCAAAAAATACCCCGTCACTGTCATCCAGTCTCATGAGAAATATTTTCTTTAACTGCCCTATACTGTCGGCCACTTTTTATTTCAGTTCTTACTTTCTTTTTCTCTTTACCCATCTAACATGATCACCTCTTTGTAAGCTGATGTCATAGGTTGAGAGATGTTTTCAATAAAGATGTGTTGTATTAGTTTTCTCTCCCTAGTTTGGTTTCCATTAGTCAGTCTAGAAATTTGAAACTTAAAGAAATAATGATGTGCACATGATGTACACACACTACAATCAAGTCTAAACTTGAATTAAATTGCTCAAGCTCTGTTCATCCAATAGACCTTCACATTGCTAAGTTATTTCTTCTTTGCTCAGAGTACACCATATAGCATACTGTGCATGTTTCTAAGAACATGTCCTTTGAAGACCATATTTACCCTTTCAGCTAAAATACAAGAGGGAAGACATGTACACTTACAGCTAACACAGCTGTCGACCTTTCAAGGCGCCTGGATATATTTTGCCATGCTTCAAGTTTTGAGCTTTTGACCGAACCAGTCGTTTATCCAATCACCTGCCAGGTATTCTTTGATTACTTCCCAGATGGTTCTGTGCAACAACCAATCAGGCGCGTCAGGTTAAACATGTCAAGCATGGCACCAAAATATCCACCTTGTCACTGAACCCTTTGACTGTTGCTGTATGAACTCACCAGTCCAAGGCCACTTTATTTCAATTGTACAACCTTTCCAGCAATTCTGATGAAAAAAATTGGTAATTACATTCTGTTGATGTGAAACATTTGGCACAATCTAAATGTTTGTTTTAGATCTAAACTTTGTTTTGAAGTTCTTTTACTTTGACTCTTCCTTGTGAATGTGGTATGAACAGTAAATACCTGTTTGCCATGGTACATTTTTAAACAATCTATAGTCTTTGTTCAGAGAAGAAGGGCCTCAATTCAAATTATTTTGCTCTGGGGATATAATCACCTTGAGGGGGTAGATTCTATGCACTGCACCCTTTTTATTCAAACAGTTTAATGCGGTACTTCCTGTATGCTAATTTAGTTTTGTCCGTAAGACTTATAGACCCCTCTGACATCACATGATGCAGCACTGCTCAAATTTAACAGCATGATCTGCATATTTATGGAATCATCTTCACCTAAAGACAATTAATAATCCACTACAAAAAACTCCCTTGAAGGGCCAAACTATCACTCCACGTTTGGAAAAGTTAAACTCATTAAAGTTGCAAAGTAACATTGCACATAGCTCATTTAAAATAACCAGGACATATCTGTAGTCAATCCTGATCGATAGTGATTTACATACATACTATAACTGCTATATTCCACAAAAAAACACTGGCCAGCCTGCACCACTTTTTGTTGACAAGAATTGTACTAAAGACTCCCAAAACCCCTCCCACTCACACCAGCCGAGCTAGCTAAGAGAGTTTGCTTCACAGTTACACAACCAGTTAGATTGCAGTAGTTACTGAGTTTTTTAAATTTGGAATGTCCCCTGCCTACTAACAGGGAGGGGCTCAATCTTACACATTGATTTTAGGTTTTGTTTTGAAATCATAACTTAAATGCTGGTTGACGAACCCACTGAACTGGATTAAGTGAGGAAAACCTCTCCCATGAGCATCTGCAGCAGTTATAAGGCTGTACATGAAAACATGAATGATTGTTTTCTTAATATAAATCAGGTTAAGCCATTCACACATTCAGCACAATAAGACCACATAACAAAATTGACTTGAGTGCATTGACTTTTGGTGTGGAACTTGTATAAAAATAACCTTTCAATGAGCTTGTAAAACATGCTCAATATATATGTATTCGCAATTTGAACATCGAAAGCAAACACCATACTACAGTTTTTGTCGTATGGTGTACTTTTTTTTAATAGTATAAAATATCTGAAAGGATGGTAGGCTAATGTTATCTAATTCACAATGAGTTGTCAAATGTCAAAGCAAACACGTTTTTACGATGCGCGTCTGTCGATTTGCTTTGCAGGCATTTTATTTTCTGTCATCAGCTCACATAATCCATGGGTTGCAGTTCTCCCGTGAACACTGGTATAAAATGCCTCAAAGTTACACTCGGGCAGCGAGTCTTTGTATTGGGTTTAAATTGATTTTTATTCATCGTACTCCTCTGAAGTCCTCTATCGGAAATGCCGTTGAGCAGAAACAAGGTGTCACGAAGACCAAGGGACCGCACTTCTGCACACTGGGAACACAGTGCAATAAAGAGCACGGATAAAAAAAACAGGACTGTGGGAATTGGGGGGACGGACGGACGACATAGGATCAGACTTGTCTTTAATTACCGTCCCGTTCCTATCTCCCAGCCAGCAGAAGGAAGTAGCAGCTTTAAGGGGAATTGGGATGGCCCTGTTGGACCTCTTGGTGTCCCGGGGGCAAGTGGTGCGGTGTCTGAGGGAGACCATGCTGGCCCTGGACCTGGTTCTGAGCTGGTCCGTCTGGGTGGGCCTGCAGAGGGTCTAGGTGGTCCTGTGGTGGGGAGTGGTGCTCCTGTGGTATGGCTTGGTGGCCAGGAGGTAACACGTTGTCATTTCCATGTACCTCTGGAATAGCATTTCCTTCAACTATAGAAGAAAGAACGAAACCAAAATTTGTTAAATTAAATGGATTATCAATGGTTCTTGATACAATGTGTAATTGCGTAGGGAAAGTGAAATAAATGCATTTTATCTCACTCACTGTGAACCTCTGGAGGGGGGTCTACTTTCAGTGTTTTCAGACGTTCCATATGTTCTACAGCCTGTCAATGGAAGGCAAGTTAGGATTTCATCAATTCACGTCTGCAGTCCAGGTCGATGACTTGGGACCAGCATGACTAAAACAAGTAGCCCAGTGTTTACCTGCTGCAGCTCAACCTTCTGTGCATTGAGTTGCTCCTGTTGTTTCTCCAGCTCCTCCCTCTGTTTCTGGAGGTCCACAGCCTTCTGGTTGAGATCCTCCTCCTGCTGCACTAGATGCTCCTCAAACTCCCTCATCTCCTCGTCTGTGTAGGCCTGGTTCTGCTCCAGTGTCTGGGCGGTTAAGGGACGTTACCAAAACACGTCATAAAATCCTAACCATTGAGTGCTACCAAAACCCTCATTAAGATCCCATGTGTCAAAGGCTACAATGTGAATGCAACATCTGCATCAATCATATACTAATGTTTCATCATTTAGAAAAATGTTTTATCTGATAATCGTTTACACAAGAAATATTTGGTCTCACCTCCCAACTATCTGGCTCTAGAAATTCCTTTTTCTTTGTAGCAACCAGAAATTCATCCAAGGAGACCAGTCTGTCCTTGTTTGAGTCCACCTGGGAAAATACACCAGTTAGCAAAGAACCTGCTGGTCAAGAATCAACATAATTGATCACTTTCTTAAAATCAACAGCTAGGCCGCATTCATCAAGAGCCATGCGTTGAACTCACCTCATTCATAACATGCTCTCTCATGCGAAGCCTCTCCTCCTCCATCTCCACCATATCATCCTCCTCGTTGGTGGGGTCATAAATCTTCTCCAGCTGAAATCCAAGAATAAGACAAATAAATAATCCTTGTATACCTGCAGAGCCAGTTTTTAATGCACTCGCCTCCATCTATATGTTCGCCAAGATTTTACCTCCTTGGTGAAAAGAGCCTCAAGTTCTTGCTCATCAAAGTAGCCGTCACCATTGGAATCTGCAACATCAAGGATAAAAGGCCATGTCATAGGGATACGCCGGGAAATCTGTAAATTGGCGATTGCCGTCGTGCCCAGATTAAGACGAGTATAATTCCAAATGAATCATTGTGGGTCACTAAGGGGAGTCGCTGGGTTAGTGTTTGCTTTCTTTTAGCCGCTTCCGTTGACTTGCAGAGTTACACTAGCCTAGCTCCTGTTCATGAGAGGGGAATACTTTTCATAACGTTCATAAGATTTCCAATGTGTTCCGAATAGTCTTTGTCTACAAACACACTGATAATTCGGCACTATTTCTATTATCTGCTTCTTCTGCCTGGAAAGTCTACATGGAGTGTAACCAGTCAGCGGCGCATCACAGGAGGCCTGGTAATCAAAGCTGAATTTTGTGTGTTTTGTAGACAACACAACGAGATTGTAGGTTGTTACTGGCAAATAAGCGATTATTCGGAACATGCTAAAAAACTTTTGCATATGAAAACCAAAGATTTTAAATGTGCTCTGAATAATCGCTTATTCAAAACGAGTGCCAGTAACAACCTACAATCTTGTTGTGTTATTACTGGCACTTTGGAAAGTAATTAAAAGGATATTCCGCTAACATGAAAAGGAGCTAGGCTACTGTTACTCTGCAAGTCAATGGAATTGGCTAACGAAAGACCAGCAAAACCAGCAAACTCCCCCTCTGGACAAACAAGGATGAATTTGGACTTAAATGACTCGTCTGACTCTTGGGTAAGACAGCCAATTGCGAATTTACTGATTTCTAGGCGTATCCCTTTAAGATCCATGTACTTTGTTATAGACAATATCTAATTGTTGATAGAATGACAAATGGCAAATTGGTTAGGAAAGGATGGTTCACCGTGAAGCTTGAAGAACGTCTTTGGGTCAAAATCCTCTGGGTCCAAGCCATCAGCTTCCTCCCACACCTCTTTCAGCTGGTTTTGGCTGCCCTACACACACACAAACACAGAGGTGAAAAAGTAGGTTTCGAGCTCTGTCCCATCCACTATTTTAACAGACAAATCCTTGCTCTGGGTAGTTCAAGGGCACTGGAAATTACACTTTTCTGTCAGCACATATGCGAAGATCCACATCGCTACTCAGAAGGTGTGCTACCACCTGTGGGTTGATAGTACGCCAACCAACTGAGCCATTCGACTTATAAACATATTTGAGCAGCTCTTACTGGGTGATTGACTTTTGGATGGTCTGCATGCTTCTTCTTCATTTCGTCATAGTGCTCTTCCTCCTTCCTCCTCTCCTCCTCGTCCAGGGTCTTCAGGTGCTCCTGTCGGTCGTGCTCCTTCATCATTTCATACTTCTTGAACTCCTCGTGCCGCTCCTTGTCGAAGTTCTCAAGATCATTGGTGGCCTTGATTATAAAGAGGTTTACCCATGTTACCTTAACAATCAATGCCATTATAGAGAGGTGACTTAGTGCTGTAGGTAAGATTTAAAACTAGAATTTGAGTTTCATCTGTTAGAAATGCCATAGCCATCCGTCAGCTATTGGTGGGTGAAATGCTGTGTGAGAATATTATGGGCTGTGCAGTTGACTGGGCCCGACTTTGTATGAGACAACATTGACTTTAGCTCCACCGCAGGTGCGTGAATGCAACACTTTTCAATGGCGAGAAATGTCTCTTCTGGTGTTTTCAGGTAAAACGCTCAATAAGCAACACCTACTGATCTGATGAGCCGGTCCAGGTCCTCCACTTCAAAGGTGTGCGGGTTCATGTGATTTAGGTACTCAAACTGTTTCAACAGAGCTTGGTGGTCCACCGCAATGTCTGTTCAGTGAGGAATCATACACATTAAGTCGACAGCTGTGGTGAACGCCACCATACAACATAGCGCTATTCAAACAGTAACATATGTTGAAAGAGTAAGCAAAACCACGGTTATATTTCAGTTAAAACATGAAAACCTTCTTCAATACTTAAACTGGTCAATAGCCTGATGGATAGAGCATTTTTTGCCAAGTGCACAATGAAAGGCGTTTCCCAGGTGCTTCTTCTCTTTTTGCATATTCACTTCAAAGTGTATCCCTGTTTGCATGCTCTGCCTCGTCATTATCGACGAGGCAGAGCATGCAAACAGGGATACACTTTGAAGCGAACACATGTTGTTTTTATAAGGCTGCAAACAGCATCCAGTAAGCAGCGTTACATACCGTTTCCTCCTTCCAGATCCTGCTTGGCCTTTATCAGTGTTCGCAGGCGGCTAACCTCCTGCCTTTTCAGCTCGTCCAGTTTGGTTCGGACATGATGACTAACAAAGTCCAGCTCCTTGGCCAGTTTGCCTTGCTGTGGGAGAAATCGGAGGCTATCATGTTTGTTTATTTTGGCAAGTAAAATTATCTAACACAGTAACACAGCATTCGTTTAAAAATATGTTGCTGAATCTACCGCCTTTACCTTTATGTCTTCCATGTCAGTGTTGTGTAGCTTCTCTCTGAAATGCTGGTCTTTTTCTAGGAAGTCGATGACCTCCCGGAGGTAGCGGTCATAGTGGAGTCCAGTGTCCTGTGGGAAGTGTGTCATTCAATGAAACTCAAACAATGCAGCTTAAAGACTCCACATTACATCACACCACTTCTTGATATAATGGACAAGATTCCTTCATTATCATGACTAACTCAGATTTCTTCTCTGGCATGACCAGAAAGAAGGTAATTACAGTGATTTCGTTTGCTACAAAGTCGGCAATTTGGAGGGTCGGCCATTTGGAGAAACCAGTCAGAGTAAGCTAGATTTTGAAAGTATCCAAGTATCCAACTAAAAATTAAAAATAAAAATAAAAACTCCCTTCAGGCCTCCCTCCAACGCCACTCCATCAAAACACATGCCTAGGTTGCTAGCTTAAGCAATAGGTCAGCCTAGCCTTGTGGAAGACTCCGATTTGCGCAATGAGTGCACGGGCAGAGTATGCAGACGTAGGTAGGTAGAGAGAAAGGTAGGCCATCCAATCATTTCATTTGGTTCAAATGAAATGATTGGATGGGCTTATTACAGGCCTGTGACAGCCACAGATACCTATTATTGATTGCTGTTGGGATGGAAAGATAATGTCAAGAAATATGACAAAATAATTATTCTAAAATAAATTGCCTACCCTAGCTTTAAAGGATGGACGGTTTTCAAAACATGTCAGTTGACGACATGCTGCATTTGAAGTAAGAATAAGGCTGTGCTAGTGATGTGTGTGTGAAGCAACCACATCACAATGAAGCATTTAATTCATAGCTGATTGCCCAATATCATCTGCATGTTGACAGAACCAAGCACAATTGTGTAAAGATTCTGTTGAGGATTCCTGAACAAAGATTTGATCCATGTGGGGCTCAGCAAAAATATTTTGTTCCTGCTTCCCAGGCATGACATTCTCAGGTACCATCTTCTTAATATGTGCTTTGAGTGACTGACCATCAACAACATTGGCTAATCAGTATCAAAGGTCCCATTCAAAGCAAACCATACTAAAAATGACGGCCATAAGGTTCTTAAATGAACTTCAGGTTTGCCATTTATCTTACAAAATCAACCTGCATAACTTTGAACAGATTTGTCTAACAAAGCGTACAATTTTGGGGCAAAGGCTGTAAATCTGTGATCTTTCAATAATACACATGCGTTTGTATCTATATTCTAAATGAGCCGGCAAGCCGTCAGTGTGGATAAAGTGCTTTGTTTACAATCAGGGAAGCAGGTCGTCGACTTGTCTCATGCACTCATAAGGTAAGACATCACCTTGTCCCTGCAATAACAGTGTTCTTACCACGCTGGCTGGGGTTTCTTCCGCTTTTGGCTCTGTATCTTGAATCTTTGTCTTGTCCATACTAATAGGTACTGCCTCTAGACATAACAGCTGGACCAGAAGTACAAGCCAGCTGGTCAAAGCGGTCCGACTCCCGCACATCTGGAAATACATGACAGCAACACTGAATACACAGCCCGTCCTCACAGACTGTTTGCACCGAAGCCCCTTATATGGTCAACCCTGGACTGGCTGGCATCCATCCACCGTATCAAGACAGTAACCGTAGCACGTCATTGGCTAATAAGCAGTAGCTGGTTGCTTCATAATTAGCTTTAACGTTAGCCCAGCAGCTGTCAAATTGTAAAGAAAGAGAGAAGACACACAATGAAAGAGAGAAAACACACTTCAACGAAATATGGAGTAACGTAAATACTTAAATAAGGACATCGTAAAAATGTCAATATGTACTTACTTTACTGCGTGCCCAGGACATTAATATAGTTAATATCGTAAAGCGTCCTCGATGGACGTTTCATAGATGGCTAAATGGCTTTGATGACGAGGTAAGGAGGTTGTATATTGAATGGTGCGATAGGCTTACGATCTACTAGACCCGCCTTTTCTTCGTGGGGTCTTAGTGACGTAGTGGTCGCCTGGACTGTCCTTCAACAGAAGTAACCATGGTTATCATTCTAGGTTGTATTGTATTGAATCGTACGTGGCGCAATAACATCACCACAAGGGGTGGTCTCTTGGAAGTCCGGCAATCCAATTGGCCGATCTAGAGCAAGTATCTGAATGTTATAGGAAGTCTTTCCTCGTCTATCAAGCTGCAAAACCCATCAACAGCCGCACAAAAAAAGTGAGATGTATTGAGTTGTTTACTACTACTACTACAGTAGTATAAGTAAACAAATAATACATCAGTTTTTTTTGTGTGCTATTACTACTAATACAACAACAACAACTACTACTACTACAACTAATAGGCTGCTAGATGAGTTCTGCTGATTATTGTATATATAGGCTACCTATGGTTAATATAGCTTTTCCAATGGTCTATAGCCATAGATGTCGTTCAATCTAAGGCTAGATTGCGTTTTAAAGTAATGTTTCGTCATTTGCATTTTTTGCCTAATATTCACTTTCCACAATCAAATACATGCAAAAAGGGATGTTGTGTCCGGTTGTATTGTGGCCGTGTAGTTTGTATGGTCGGGTCGTTTAAATGCGTGGCTAAAACCTATGGAGGACTAATTGTGCCACGGAAATAAATTATGAACGTTTAATAAATATATTATTTTCAAGATAATTTTTATAAATAACGGATAAAACAATTGTTAAATATACTTTTTTATGGAGCACAAACTAAAACAAATATTAAATCAACAATTAAAACAGTACATTAGTTGGATTTACAAAAATATTATCAAACTGCTTTAAAAAGAAAATGTTTTAACATTTTAAAAAGGGTTATAAAACAATGCATTTTATGACCGTTAAATGACTCAATTCAGAATGGTGTTTTAAACATTCTTTTAAAAGGAAATGATTAAACATTCATTATTTCTTTCCGTGGCACAATTTGTTCTCCATAAAAACCAAGCATATATTGCATGCAATACATGGAGTTTAAGCAATTTATGCAAAATGGGTGAAATATGTATTTTGCATTGACGCTGAAGTTCAGCTAAGGTCTCCAGCAGAGGCTGCTGTTGAGATTCGTAACGCGACTCCAAATGCAGCCAAATCCATGCGAGAGGCTATTAAAAGGTACACTATTGCTAACGCAACATTAACTTCATGACATATTAAGAAGGTACTTAAAGGAAACCACTGACATTATGTGTTTACAACTGTGTCCCCTTTTATTGCAAAATACATATTGCCTTTACTTGGACCAGATCAAATGCAACTCTTAACAAAGAGGACACTAGAAAATTCAATGTATGCCTACCCCATTAAGTCAAGTCAAGTCAATTGTATTCGTATAGCTGTATAGCCCTTAATCACAGTCTCCAAGGCCTTTACAGGCCATATATTTATCTTGAGAAGGAACACAGGGTAAGGATCCCTACTTCCAGGAATGGTTAAATTATGATGCATTGAAAATGTCTTCCCTCCAAACTTCAACATTTACAGTATGTTTAAATATAACTGGATGTCTATTTCAACATATTTTGTGCTTAAAGGATGTAGAGTTGAAAATAATCAACACATATGTTGTGTTATGTATTGTCTTGGCTCAATACAGGATGTAATCTAATAAGTGAAAACACAAATATAATATTACATTTCTGAATGTCAGCACTTTATAATATATACTGTATACTCCTCGCCCACTCAACTATAGAGATTTATTCACATTGATTTTCCATCATCAAGGGAGCTGCGTGTTAGATTGCACCCTGGTTATTGTGCCTGGAGAGAGAAATGCCCATAAAGGTAGGAAATCAAAGGTGCGATGCGCAGGCTTTATTACAGTTCATGCAGCACATCCCCTACTGTGTTCTGTGATTCAGCAGGAGGAGAATAACATTGAGTCACCTTGCTGCATTGTGAGCCTCTGGCAGGAGTCAGTAGCAGCAGTGGTGGTGGGCGTGTGTGTGTGTATGCTGCAGAGCTGCAAAGGACCCTGCAGACAAAGCTTGTGAATGGTTATACGAATGTAGTGTTTGTAGCCCTGCTGCATGTGTGTGAGTGAGTGTGTGCCTGCGTGTGTGTGTGTGTTGTGCATGCTGGGTGGTGAGGATGGCGAGGCAAGGTCACATAACAGCTGTTAATGAACCGGTGCTCTCACTGCAGTGTGATCTTGAAGCATGATTCTTCTTATAAGCAGTCATTCACTGACTTTAATTACATATGTATTGATACCATCCTAATAATAATGATCTGACGTTTTTTTTTTGTTTTGCATATGGTGATTTATTTGGGCAATGATTTCTGTCCGGATTCTGCATGAGTTGCGGTCCCACCGAAGTTTTCATTAAGTGGGGTGGGCACCATGTCAGAGGGGCTTCAGATGGGTCAATCTGCGCTGGCCCTAAATGCTGTTTAATAGATTACCATTTGAATCCACGATGGCAATGAGAGGACATTGTAGAATGTCTCATATGCAAGACCATTTATGCAGCCACTGTAGATTTATAATGTATTGGTTCTAAGTACAATTGTAATTGTTGACAGATGTAGTTATGCATTGACTTAAATGCTAAATTAATTCGGGGGAAGTCATGTAATATGTAAAAACCTTTGTAACCATTTTTTTCTATATGGCAACAATCAAGTGAGAATAACAGACTTTGATCTCCCTCTATGTTTGACGAACAATGCTTCAAATATCAGGGCAACACACAGACAAAGCATCCCTAAAGGGCTTTACAAATCAAATATTTATAATGCTTCATGTTTGAAGTGTTCTGCTCAATGATAACTGTATCAGGATTTGTTTCAAAGCAGACTCCTATCATTGCTCATCCTCAAACCATATAATAGGAAGGAAGAGTTTCCATTTCACAAGAGTCACTGAAATATATTCCTTCCTTGAGAAATACTTGAATTAAATACTATTGTGTTTATCGACTTTATATCAGACTGCAGCTCTGGAGTTATTGTTCTAGAAGCTAATTTCTTAACTGTAGTGTGCTATGATTGTGCACCCAAAGGAGACACACATTCATGAAGCTCAACCCTCCCGCCTATCCTAAAATGAGTGCCCAGACAAATGTTCATACATTCACTTTGACATTTGCCTGTCCTCAAACACTCACCATTTCACTTTATGGGCAGCATCAGAAATTGGGCAGGTCTGTTTGATGCAGTGTAAGCATTACTGTAGCCTAATGTGTCATGGACCGGGAGGCACTCGGTCCTTCATGCGTTACTGCAGCAAGAGTGACAGGGTCCTATAGCTTTCGATACCGCCCACACCCATCTTCTGTGAGCTTTGTTCTTATCTTCGGTTCCTCCTGTGATTTGTTCATTTATTAGGTATTTATTGCCAATGTGACAGGGATGCTATATTTCTTTCCCTTGATTATATTATATTATATACATTATAAGCTATTATATATATTATATTATCAATAGGTATATATAAGTAAGTAAAATAAATATTACATAAATGTAAGCTACTCATCTGAAGTAGTCTTTGAATCAAAGGCAATCGACGCACTGCTAAATCATTTGGAACAGGTTTGTCTCGCCAGGGTGGCTGTGATGTGTCACGCTATCACGTTTCTAGCGTAGAACAATAACATTGTATCGGAATGTTAAGCCACAGTGCGTTAATCCAGTAGTTCACGTCTTAAGGCAGGAGGGTACACCCTCTTTGACGCATTCCACTTCTTGTGTTCTTCGCGGAGCTCTTAGCTATGTTTTTGAGCACTGTTGTCTTGAAACGGGACGTGTGGTGGCAGCCCCCTTCGTAGCTAAAGAGTATGGGAACCGCTGTGTGTAAAGTAGCTCTTCGCAAGTTTTGTGTACCCCTTTAATGCTATGCAGCCCTAGCGGTGACCGGGCACCCTGGAAAGTCTGGGAAGAAGGCAATGTAATAAAACCGAGTCCGAGGCGAGATCATGGCGGCACCACTCGCGCGGGACACTTTACCTGATCAATGGTCTTACGGAGTTTGTCGAGATGGCCGGGTTTTCTTTATTAAGTGAGCGTTTGATTTTTCCTTCTTTTCTTTTCTTTTTACTTTTTTTTATTTTTTTACAACGATTCACATCTGATGTCCAGGAATAGTGCGGTGTGTTGGCTTTTACTGTTCTGTAACAGGTGTCTTCTCTTGCAGCGATAAAACTCGTACTACTACTTGGCTACATCCTCGGACGGCTGAACCTGTCAACTCTGGACACATGATACGATCAGGTAGACGTCCTATTTGTTCCCGATGACCTCGAAACGAGTAGCTGCGGTGTGTTCTCTGTATGTAAATATCCAATCACTGTTTATTCGTGATATAGATTTACCAAGAGGATGGGAGGAAGGCTTCACGGACGAAGGGGCGAGCTACTTCATCAAGTGAGTGGCTTGCATTGTTTGGTTCAAACAAATGGTCTTTCACTTCGTGTTGTTGCTTCTGCATAACGTTCCTTTGACCGATTCTGAAGTGGATATACCGATCGCCTTAGCGCTATACCTGTGAGTGTGGGTGCGCGCAGTGTTTTGCTTTGATATCGAGTCGGAAGATCAACACAACGGGTTTGCGACTTAAACATGTCATATGAAATTGGAAACCTATTTCATTCTGGAATAATTTACAATAACAGACACAGGAAATATATATCTCTTTTGGACACACACACACACACACACACACACACACACACACACACACACACACACACACACACACACACACACACACACACACACACACACACACACACACACACACACACACACACACACACACACACTGCAGACAGTTTATATATTAACACTTGCCTTCTATCCATGTTTAGGTTGTGCAGGGCAGGAGAAAAGCTATTAAAATTCAGCTCACATCTGCTATGCAGGACCTCTGAGCTCTCCATTAGATAGGTGTGTGTGTGTGTGTTTGACAGATTGCAAATGATGGACAGGGAGAACATACAAAAGTGAAAGTGACTCAAGAGCAGGGCTTGGTTGTTTGACCACGTTGTGGCAGAGATGTATGATATGATTACATTCATGATGCATGGAGGACATGGGTTTTGAAAGTCACTCAAAATGATGTTTGTTTTGGCAGTGTGTATAGGCTAAGCTCCTATTGAAGAAAGCACATGTAAGCACTTTGTTTTATGTAGATTGTTATTTCCAACGAGGTCTGACTAATGAGTGATATACCTCCATCGTTAAATCGTGTTCTATATTGCTGTGTCAAGTCAATATTTTTGTCAGTCAATGGGGCATACAAGTCTTACAATGAAAAAATAAATATAAATAAATCCAACGTAAGGTTATTTTATTATCCGTCTACTGTAGGACTAAATGGCAGTGACCAGTGATCCGTGTACTGTAAACTTAACGTGGAGAAATTAATTCCTTTGGTCGAACTGGATAATAGTGAATTAGCATAAAACCCTCCCACTGTGGTGTGTTTCAGGTCTACAAAGTGCCCTGGCATGGCCCTTTTAATTTGCTCCATTTGTCGCACACAGAAGGCCTGTATTGAAAGCTTTTTTTAATATGTATATTGGCATTATGTGTTTCTAATGTTGGGAGCAGCAAATAGCGACTGTTTGTTCAAATACATTTTTTTATTCAAAAATGTCAGCACAAAGTTCGTTCTATACACCACGATTTCTATCTGCAGTTGTGGGAGGAAGGTGTCATCAACAATATAGACCATCGTTTCTGCGTCCTAATATAATGCATATTAGGACACAGAAACGATGGACTGCTGGACGTGCTGACACCTCCATTTGAACATTTTTTTTAAGTTTTGTTCTTCTCTTGTTCTTATTGTAGAAGGACAAATAAGGAGAACAATCAAGCAGTTCAAGCAGAAGATATATGGTGTTCTAAATGTCACCGCTAAGCTAAATCAACGGGCTGTCGGTTGTAGGGGTGAAGATCTTGTCCTGATCTTCCTCCATGCGTTTGGACGCACTGGCTAGTGACTGTGTGCTGAAGGCACAGCCAAACAAAAGAGACACTCATGCCCAGTTATCTCCTGTACCGGATGCTGAAAATGTATGTTTAATTTGTCAGCTGTATTTTCACAATATGGTGCCCCCAGCTAGAATTGTGTGGTTGAACATTGTAATGGTTATCAGATGCCACACTAATAGAGTCACCTATTACTTTTTACACTAGTCAAACATAGTGCTCTGTTTAGGTGCAACAAAGTATGGTCTTTATTGCTGCTGAGTGTTCATTTGTAATAATTGTTCTGAGAGGGACGATTGATAGATTTAAACCTTGTTATGATCAGGACCTTTTTATCACTGGCCTACATATTGAGATTAGATGAGCCTATCGTGTCTTCTGCGGCATCTCTTCATTCCTTGATGTTATTAAACAGTTTGTCTCAGTGGCGCAATCAGATTTATCCTTGATGATTTATGGCTGTTATTGTAGTGGGTGCCAGATTTCCAGTTGTTGTCCCACGTAGTGTGAGGGGAAATTATGAAAGGGTCACCTGGCTATCTTCACCAGCACTCACCTACTTAAGGAATGAGGAAGGACGTACTTGGATAGTTTATTGATTGTGTTGTGTGGGGTCCTTTTTATTTTTTTTATTTAATAACATATATCAGGTGGCATAGTTTTCATATGTTTCCTGAGGTTCAAATTTAGAATATATTCATATACTTATGCATTCAACTATATAACATATGCTCATAAACCCGTATATGTAACATGCATGTTCAAATGATTGAGAACCAAAATATTATTAAATAATAAATCCCAAATCAGAAAAATGATATCAAAATCATGAAGGACACATTATTAACTAATTATATCCCACATGATAATACTAATATATTCAAATCTTATGACTAGAACATTTGTTTACAAAAACATCAGCTTTTTTTGTTTGTCTCTTTTATAATAGCGGCCTCTGTGTTTGGTGCATTCCTCTCTGTGCTTATTCCACTTGCTGGTCCAGGGGAGCCAGTAGTAACAAGGCTGCGCTGAATCCAAGTCCACACGATGCTGCCGTGACAACAGCCGGTGGACTGGATTGAGCGTTGCCGGTAGAGACCAGTCATGGAGTACAAAGGGAGGCTTGTTGGGATGTCTTGCTGTGGTATTGCTGACAATCATTAACATCCTAACGCAACCTTTTGAATTGTAATTTTGTTGAAGTGTTTTGCATTCATTTAGTTGGATGGACGAACCTACATTTCCATGAAGATTAATTACATAGGTGCTATTATTATATAAATTGTTTTATCAAAATCTAAACGTGTATCTCTGGTTCCATGTGAAACCACGTGTTAGAATTGAAATATAGAGAGGTGAAAGAGGAAAGAAAGATAAGAGATTTATTTCACAATGAACTAAATCTTTTAATTGATGCTTGTTTTGCTTTCACTTGGACATAGAACCAGTGTATAGTGGTTCACGGTCTGATTACTTGGTGCACATAGGTAATGTGAAGCCATGGTTCCCCCAGGAAGAAATGATCCCGCTGGAGCTATCATGGTGTCCTACTGGGACACAGTCTGCATTGTGTGGATGGACTTACTATGCTCTGGACAGGCCCGGTTGAATGTTCTTGAAATACCAAAAGAAACCGTTCGGACTACACATTGAACACTGGGTAATACTTGCTTTGCCTGCTGTTAACCTCAATTCCCTTATTGTGCGCTGGTTTGATACTTCTATATCAGTGTTGTTTAATAAATTCCAGCTGCCAGCTACGCTTTCTAATTGGTAGTTTTCTATTTATATTTGGCTTTGGGCAAAATACGTTAATTGGCCATACAGTGTTCTAGGAGTTTTGAAGCCAAACATAAAAAAAAGAAGATTACACGGTTCCCTCCAGGCTTTAATCTCAAGGCTTCCCTAATGAGACTTTCTTTCTGCAAGAGTTGCAGATTCACACCTTAGTTACATTGAGAGAACCAATGACAAGGCACTTAGTGTTATAAATTAAGACTTTAATCCTTTAATTGACCTTGGTACTAAATTAATTCCTTTAACTGATTTTTAAATCTAGATTTTATGATGTTACTGTTTTGTTCTTTGACTACACCCCTGGAAATTCTGAAGTCAGAAGTTAATGTTTTTGCTAGAATGTTTTATTTACTTTTCGAAAAGATGTAGAACTTCAAAAGTATTTCTGGTTTCCTGGGTGAGACAGGCTGGCTTTAGTGGTTTTGGGCTTCGACTTTTACTTGATGGTCTTTTCCTATCCCTTTCATCCTAGACAGGAAGAAACAACACATGGAATTTTCAGTGCACAAATATAAAAAATAGAACCTTTTAAGATGTTCTTGAAGGTTTTGTTGTCCTCCCTTGCAGACAGCTGAATGTGTTGAGCCTTGCAGACATACTAATCTGACACGTGGAAACCTCAACGATATTTTCCTCCAACCTTCGAGCGATGACGAAGATGTGTCACAATGGCACTTACACCGTTTCCCCGGCAAACATTCATCTTTCAGCAGATTGCTAGATAATTCAGGATAGTGCTGCACTTACCTAAATATTTGGAAGCAGGGAGGGTGGACTTTATTTCTGTCCGAGAGGAGAGTGATAAGGCAGCATTGCTGAATGGCATTTAACAGTGCTCTTCTCCGCCTATATCCTTGCCTGGTGTCAGAGGGAGCAAGCTGAGGTAAGGGTGAAAGAAGCAGCAGCTGTTCACCTCCCAAGTGGAGTGAAACATAGCAGGCTGCTTTAATCACGTTTTTCCAGGCAGAGTAATAAACTCATCATATTTACTACTGTGGAGTATCCTCAATAAAGATGATAGCAAACATAAAGGCATACCTTTGAGTCTTGTCTAGAGTGTGCTTTATAATGAGCTCAAGGTCATAAACTGTGTTAAAAAGTCATTGAGGTTGCAGATTAAGTACTAGGGCCATTGCCTACATACTTGACATTTCTCTCTTTGACATTATCCACTCAAGAGGTTAGATTATATCCTGATATTGCAAGAGCAAATCGCAAATGTGTATTAGTCTGGAACCTCTCAGTTAATTTTCACTTTCCAAGGGGTATTATCAACGGGCGCAGACCAAAATGCCTCTGGACGCAATTGGAAAAACCTGCAACCAACGAAACGTGTGACACATCAGCGGCAGCCATCTTGGATGTTTATGAAAATGCCTCAATGGGCGCTGCCATAGGGCGCTTCTCTTAAGCCCGTCCCATATTAGACAAACGGTTGTGATTGGCCCAACCAAGGCCAGGTCTGCTGGAAATCTGTCTGAACAGAAGGGGGGCCCGATGCATATGCCAGAGCAAATACAACACGAGCTCTCAGGTTCGTCTGGGTCCCAGGCTAGTTCGATTCAGTAAAACACATGAATGAGGAAATGTATAATATTCCACAATACATACTGTCCCTATATTTGTTAATTTGTTTGATAAATCGGAATGCATTTACTTAGTTACGAATCGACTTTCAGTTTCTGACAGCATTATATGATTGGAATTAAATGATACATATCAACTTGAGGTCGGGTCTGGTCTCCCATGCGGTACTGTCATTAATGTAGATAAGTGGGATATATTGGTAGCTATCAGTAGATCCTCATATCAGGTGTACATCGCCTCCCCTGGTGGAGCTTTATCTCATGTCTGTGGTTGTGAGGCGGCCTGGACCTTCACCTGAGGCAGAAACGTTTTATCACGTTTGTTTTACTACTGACCGTCTTGCCGACTTGCCAATGACTGATTTAGCTGTCGCTTAATTTACTCATAATGTTCTGTTGGGGACCAGAAATGTCGGTAGAGGTTGAGGCAGCCAACTGAATCAAGAAGGGCGAGGACAAAGAAAGAGTTGAAAGTGTGATACAGTGAACCATTGTGTGCTGCAGAAGCAAAATAAGGTATTCTGTTATGTGGCTGATGCTGCTGCCGCTGTGTTGAGACAATGGTAATTAATCCCTGAGCCATCAATGAATACATGAACGAATGCATATATGAATATATTGGGAACAAAGGAGACTTGAGGTGTGTTGTGTTTTTTTTCTTTCTGTGAGGATGAGATAGACTACGGTCTACAATGAGGGGCTCACTGTCCTCACAGCCTGGGCTGGTGCAAAGAGAGCAGGCAGAGCTGGGGCTGCCGCAGCACCCGGAGGAGAGGCAGAGAGGTGGAGATGCTAGAGCTGAGATGGGGAGCTGCTGCTATTGGTGCCTGCCTCTCAGGCAGGATGAGGAGGAGGATGATGGTGCTGATGGCGAAGCAGCAAATGCTGCTGAGCTACAACAAGCCTCTTCACTGGGGATGGAGGGAAGGCAGGCCGAGGCAAGGTAACTTCCTTTCAACCTGGGCTAGCTTCAAGACGTTATCACACCTTATAGACACACACCTATACATTAGCATAGCCATGCAACTTTTGTTGTTCGACCAGCATTAGCATAGTCAAAACATGCAGTATGCTGTTACGGTATGCACAGAGTTAAGGATTTTCAACTTGTAGGCCTCTGTAGACCATGGGCATAGCTGTAACTGGAACATTATCACACTTTTTTAGCGACCCACATTAGCATAGCAAAAATGTGTACATGGTATTTTAACTACAGAGTTGACGTTATCACAGTTTTATATCGACCCAGATTAGAACATATGCACATGCAGGTATGTAAGGTATGAACATAGTTGAGGTTATTACTCCTCCACATTGTTAGCATTTGAGCTTATTAAATGTTTATTAACATTATTAACAAACACAACTTTATTATTTATTTGGATGTATACAGTATACAGATCTGTGCTGGTTAGGATCCACACTCTGCTTGCGCAACGTCTTCCATGTTACCCTCATATTTATACTCTATGTCCCTGTAGTCAAAAAAATGCACCTCCATTGTATTTCAAGCTACTTTTGAAGAAACTTCCCCCTCCCATCCTTTCACCAGATTTGATTCAGATGACGGCTCTGAGTGCCGCAGTCTGTCAGAGACATAGTGTGACTGAGGCCACTGTTCTGCCCTGTTCTTCTTACTCAGTTAAGACCTGGGATTTGTGAGAAGTGTCTCAATAGATCCTGTCCCTTTTACTGACGACACGCTACGATTTTCATTTGTCTTATCCCATTCATTTGACGTGGAGTTCAACAAGGGTTCAGCACTGATCATTTTCCAAAGGTCATTTTAATGACAAAAGGACATTTTTCACATGAGCAACATTCAATGGGTATTTTTAATGGAATATCTTCACTTTATATATATTGGACTCACTGTGCGTTTTTGTATTAGACTCACAGATAACTGCTTGTTAAATACACCTGGTGATTTTGAACCACACTTCAGTAAGTGCCCAATTGGTAATAACTCATTTTCTTGAAGCGTGGCCAGCTGAAATATTCCTTAAGGATTTCGACAGTGAATATGATTTATTACAGTGTACAGTGTAGTCAAACTCTCAGACCTCTTTCCTTTGGGCTCTCCCTATTCTGCTGACTGCTGTCAGTGTTGTAGAATCGCTATAGTATCATTTAGTACATTCTGTGGTACATTATAAAAATTATACATTCCCTGCCTAATAAGTCTACCTGTTTAACTCAAATTAATGACAAAATAAATAATATATATTATATATTTATTTAGATTTTTGCAGACATTGTTATGCACTATCGAGTGGATAATTTGTTTGGCAATTTGTTTTCTCTGTTTGTGGTAATGACAGCCTGAGCTGTGTGATTCTGAAAATCAATGTGCTTGTTAAAATTGCCTATTTAAATAAATTTGACTGGAATAGTCAATCCTCTTAACATTTTGGCTTTGGGTTAGTATTAGGGTTTTCTATAGACACACTAAATAACTGTTACGTTCTTCCTTTTTTTTTTTACATGATTAAGACACAATGGGACTGCTAGAAAGCTAAGGATTTTCAGAGTTTTCTAAAACATGGATTACTTGATGGAAAATTGTTGTTCTACTTAATGTGGTATTGAAGGGGGGTACAGACGGATGAAAGGATGCAAATGTTCCATGCTACTAAAGGCACATCTTTTGTTACTGGCAGTTTTATCCACTGCAGCAATTATTGAACACATTGACCAGCTGTTTGAGTTTCTCGTAATCAATCCAATGAAATGGGCTGTAGTGCAAAATGCATTGGTGTTGTTTTATTCATGGACCAATGGGTTTCTCTCGCCTTACAAAAGTACAGCGAGTTTGGTCCTCGCACCTTATCCCCAACCCAGATAATAGCCCAATGAATTGAATAATAAAATGCTAACTTCAAAGTAATTACATTGTCAATATGTCTAATGGCAATCGGTTTCTTAATGAAAGGCTTGTGTGTCTCTGATAAGGAATAAGGAACACTGCGCATATCTTCATCTTCCTCAGCGTATGCAACTTCAATATGTTGTCGGCGATAAAACTGCTAATAGTCGCATTGATTGCTGTAATTTATGTCACTAATTATGAGTCAGTTAGACAGTGGGGTGTAATCTGGTGGTTCTTTCTTGGGTTCTTTGTTGAGTCCCGAGGACGTTGAGTGATGAGAGGGAAAAATTCCCTAAGGTGGGAGCTTGGAAACTGGTGAAATGTCCAGACACATGAAGCATCGCTCATTCTGTGTCATTGACGGTTCTACTCTGTTGGGTTGAGTGAGTGAAGAGCAGTGGTAGTCAAACACTTCTTTGTATTGTACCCTGTTTATACCGCTAAAACCTCAAAATACCCCTTTCAGCACTCGCAAAATAAACAGCCGTTCCATATCTTACATTTATCTGTTTATATCGCATGAATCATTTCTATTGTGTAGCCCAGTAGGGGAGCTGCACATGGATTTTGATGTGCAGTGTTTTCTCTTGGTGGCCACTAGGTACTGCTGTTGAAGTTCATAACTTACCTTCTGTTTTGTTTAAGTAGATATGTGGTTGCATTCTGATCGCATTGTATTCCATGGATACAAAGGTGGAGATTGTAAAACAGAAAGTCTCCCTTTCAGGTATGTCCATATATGCAGCTATTAACTAACAGCTATTAACTAATTCAATTGCCTTCATGTTCTAAAACAACCAGTATTATATTAATATAATTTAGCCATTGCAAATGTATATCTAATTGTATTGATTTGACTAGAAGCCCATTAAGTGGTCGTACAATACAACCCGTGAATCATTTTGAAATCATTAAAGGTATGGTATCAAAGCGTTAGGGAGGTCTAATGGTAAGCTAAATTTAGCAAAGATTATAGCATATGCTTACATGAATATAAGTGACCATGAAAGATGTAGCTCACATATGAACTGACTGTTGAACCAGGCTGTAACCGAGCCCTGTCCTGTTTTCTATACTATTATATAGCAACGTTTCAGCTGTGTCATCCAATCACACCTCTCCATCCCCCGTCCATGGGGCTCTGGGTTCCCCACCCCGTCATCCAAGCCTGCACCTGGTTTACCCATGGCAGTGTTGGCAGACAGACAGGGGGGGACCCAGTTTGTCTGCCAGTCAGACCTGGTTTACCCATGGCAGTGCTGGCAGACAGACAGGGGGGGACCCAGTCTGTCTGCCAATGAGACCTGGTTTACTCATTGACGGGGTGGCAGACAGACAGGGGGGGACCCAGTCTGTCTGCTAACACTGCCATGAGTAAACCAGGTTCGGCACAGATGCTCACGTTTGCATCCCTAGCCAGCAGCGACCAACGGCAGCGTTTAGCGCTGATGAGACAGCACAGCGTGAGGGTAACTGCTCATCTGTGGTAACTGGAGATGTAAACGGCTTTATAGCAACAGAGACAGAAAGACAGACAGACAGACAGACACATGGATGTTTCTGAGCAACACCAAGCCCCTTCCACTTCACATCCCCTCTATCTCCTCCTCCACACCTCCATACACTATAAAGCGCGATCATCTTCCCACCCTGGAGAGGCCAATCAGAGCTGAATGTAGGAGCCAGCAGTGCTAGCCGGGCTAGGGCTAGGAGAGG
Source organism: Lota lota (assembly GCA_026745465.1). Taxonomy (NCBI): domain Eukaryota; kingdom Metazoa; phylum Chordata; class Actinopteri; order Gadiformes; family Lotidae; genus Lota; species Lota lota. Next base: position 12,497,611 of record JACYXH010000659.1, on the reverse strand, counting down.
AAAGCGAGAGAGGGGGCTGAAACTGCAAGAATATGAGATCTGACACTGCACTCTGTGCACTTCCTAGCTCACGCTTTACGTCTCCACACACTCGTATACCACCGTCTCCTATATAGGCTACATATCCTGAAAAAGGAAGCAGAAAGAGTCTTGGTGGTGATGTGGGTTGCTGCTGGCTGTGCCCTCCATGGGAGTCTTTTGAGGACACATTTCTGAGGACCTTCCTGGATATTTGAGGCCTTTATTTATAGATTGTCTGTTGTGCATCCGGCAGCTTTATGGTGAGTATAGCAGACTTGTTGTGGACTAAACTTGATTTTATCCTATTTGAAATACAATGAAGCTTGTATGCAATTCATCTTGGCCTATGTCATGCAGCCTGTATTGAAATATTTGTCATAGTCTAATGAATGACTCAGATAAATTGTGTGGTTGAGTGTTTCTGGATAGATGATGAATAACCAAGGTAAGTGGACACTGAGCAAATCAATGGAAGTTATAGGAAATGTTTCAGACCAAGGGCATGTTTTATTGATGACATCTTCAAGCTTTTGATATGCTTATTGATTACTTTTGTGTCCTTTTTGAGATTTCACAAGAAGCATTTGCAGTTCTAGTACATGGGTACTTTATTCATCCCTGAGGTGAAATACAGGTCTAACAAAGCAGCACAAAACCTTTCAAAAACAGCACAAGAGGAACACTGAAGTTAGTCTTTGGATGTTTACACAGTACATAGTAGGAGCTGTTTGTTTCAGTTTATCAAGGCAATCATTTTCAATTTGAACTCAACACAGCATCATTACATTGCATTAAAAAAAAAGGATGATTCTATGTACCCTGAATTGTCAAAAGAAGGCTGCTGTGTTTGAATAAAATCCTAAATGAAGAATCAGCGCATTTATCTAAGTGACTGACGACAGGTAAAACCCAGTCACATTAGACAGAGACTGGTGGTGTAAATTCTCAATACTCACTGTTGTGAATATGAGTGCCCCCAGACCCCAGGGCTGTGCTAACGAGATGTGTAGGTGTGTATGACAGCATAGATGGATGAGGAGGAGCAACAGAGGGTGAAGCTCAGGGGATGAGGGCAACAGCATCTGGAAGTGTTACCTCTGTATATGTGTGTGTGTGTGTGTGTGTGTGTGTGTCTGGTGTGTGTGCGTATCCGAGGCTGTGTGTCGGTAGTGTGTATGTATCCGAGACCATGTTTTGGGTGTGTTTGTGTATTTGGGATGTGTGTGTGTGTGTGTGTCGGGGTGAGTGCATGTGCGTGTGTGTGTGTGTGTGTGATTATGTGCGTGCATGCATGTGTGTGTGTGTGTGTGTGTTGGGGTGCTTGTGTGTGTGTGTGTGTGTGTGTGTGTGTGTGAGATTTTGTGCGTACATGCGTGCGCGTGTGCCAGCTTTGAAATATTCTCCTTATGCAAAATCTATTCTCCCCCTGATCCTCCTCTCTCTTCATTAGCTGATAAGCAGGCATTTTTAGCCGAGCCAGTGATCTGCCTCTTAGTCTTTGGATTGCTGCCATCTCTTAGCTCCTGTTCTGCGATTTGTGAACAACCTTTCTCCTGTTTAAAATCCCTATCCTGTTCACTATCTCTCCAATGTTTTGCCTACATAATGTCCCTTTGTTTCCATTTTGATCGTGGTATCTAAATGTTATCATTATCGCCCTCTTTATCCTTTTTATTTGCTGATACCTTTTTATCCTCCCAACGACCCTCCCCACACACACACATACACACTCGATCATGCTCGCTCTCTCTGTCTCCCTCTCTCTGCATTTTCTGCATGAGTGCAGCAAGAATGAAGCAATAGTACAGGGAAGGGCTTTGACGTCACAACAACTCCGTCACACACACACACATGCACAAACACGCTCATATAATACACACACACAAACACATACGCACGCATGCGTATGACTGATGCCAGCTGCAAGAAAAGGAGAGCTCAGGAATAGAAACGAAGATGGACAGAAGGGTGAGGATAGAAGACAATCTGGAATATCATGTGCTGTCATCTCTCTAGCTAACTCCTCCTCCAGACAGTTTCCCCCCCGTCATTCTCCTCAGTGCTTTGGGGCCTATTAGGTACCGCAGTGGAGAAACGCTCTGTCCTTTATCCTCCCTGACTGTCACGCCCCTTTTTAGCCCGGCCAACTCTATTTCATGGGGGAGAAGGGGGGGGAGGGTATTCATCATCGCAATCAGGTGCAGGCTAAGCATGTTTCCATAGGCTCCACCCCCACCCCCTCCACCCAGTCTGAATTGCTTAATGGTGCAACCCTGTACAGGAGAGGCGGGAAAGGTGTTTTGAATGAATCAGAGCTACTGCACACAAGAGGAGGGCTGCTGCAGCAGAAGCAGTAAACGCAGCCGAGGCAGTAACAGCAGAGTGTGTGCACACACACACACACACACACACACACACAAACACACACAGACACATAGAGAAGCAGGCCTGCAGCTGAACTAACATCATGTGGATCCAGCCAGGGCACTCCTCCTCTTCCTCGTCACACACCCCTCACAAGAGGCACCCGGCGATCCACGCATCTCGCAGGTGTGTATCCCAGCCTCACTCCCGTCCGGAGAAATCAAGGGTCCGGAGATGTTGCGGCATGCTGGACTCAATCATAGCTGTCGTTTCTTGCTAGACGTTTGTTGGCAATGCCTTACTGAGATCTAGTATAGAGGACTAGAGAATGGGTACATTTCATCTGCTGTCGTGCTTAAGTACAATCTATTTGAATATATAACCTTGTGACTGAGACTTGCGAGGCTATATTATGTGTATTGGTGCAGGATTGCTTATTATCCAGCTTCATTACTACAGCTCGTTGGTGCTATGACGATGTCAGCAAAACCGCTTGCTGTCCACTTCAATCTTATTTGTATACAGTTGTATGTGTGTCGATTGGTTTGGCCCGTAGTTCTATTTTTCCTTGTCATTGTTTCAATCATAACCCAATATATTGGAACACTGCTGGAATGGGCTTGTTTACATGTCTCTGTTCCACACCCCTCTAGCGTCTAAAACAGCTGCTCACTGGGATGAGCACACACACACACACACACACACACACACACACACACACACACACACACACACACACACACACACACACACACACACATACACATCTGCTGCCGCTCAAACTTTCCTCACACACTGAAAGACATGGTATTTCTTGACTAGCTGAAGCACTGTGTTCTTTGCCTTGGTGACTTAAACAGAAATATGAATACGATAGTTTCTGCAGTACAAGCAGATACAGTATTTTACTAACTTCCTTACAAAACATTGGTGTTTTTTGGCAAGGTTATTTAATTTAACTTTATTTGTATTATTGTTGGCCCCTTCAATTAAGAAATGGCTGTTCAAAGACCTTGTTCAGGCTTGCCTGTCTAACTGCCATACATCTTAACAGAGACAACCTTATCTCTGGTAATTCTTAACATTATGCTGATACAAAGGTCCATATCATAACATGTCATGTTATGATATAGACATATATGTTGTGCTTGGTTATTCCTCCAGCTGAGCTGAGAGGACAAAACCCTCCTCTTCCACAGAGAATTCTGCCCATGAGCAATAGGTTAGTGCAGCTTGTAAATAGTCTTTGGATATGATTTCTGGTAGCCAAATGCTTTCTAAAGACGTAGAGCTGGAACATTTGGGGGATGTTGTCGGCACAGTAATCTTAATTGTTGTCTGCCCAAGTGCCACCTCTACCCAGCTCATTGCTTTGTGTTATAGGACCACCCAATCAGACCTGTCCATGTCCTGCCTCTCATCTCGCATCCTTCACCACGGTGCTCCAGGTGGCTTATAGCCAGCTACTCTTCATTTGTATGCTGAGCTGCTCTAGAGGTCGTGTCCTTGCTAAATGCAGTCCTGGACCGATTCAATGTGAAAAATGAGGAACCTTACATTGTGCAGAGGGCAATAGACTCAGGATAGAACAGGACTTTCTGTTACCAGTAAAATACAAGTTGACCTCTGTTAATACTCCCATTTCTCTGTACATTCCAGTCATTTCCATGAAGAGTCATTTCCAGGGAAAGTCATAATGATGATATCTAACAGAAGGATTCTCAATGTTGAAAAGGGAGTACATTTTCTCCCTATCAAGATTATGACCTCTGAGATGCGGGAGATAGCGTTCTTAGGATCAGCTGCTGTGTTGGAGCTGACATTCCAGAGAAGGGATTGTTTCTTCTTCTGGTAAAATCTTTCTTCTGCTAACCAGTGTCTCAGGATTTGAGGTAGTGTGAGCCAGATGTGGTGAAGCTTTCTCCTCCAAACTCTATAACAATATGCAGAAGAAGAACAGCCTCTGAATAGCCCTCCCACCCATCTGCCACTGGGGCTCAGTAAACATCTTAGCCAGGTGGAAGCAATTTATTAAATTCATATTCTTCCGTTCTGATCAAATTAGAAGGCTGTGATTTTTGTTTATAGACCTCATGAGGATATTGTTTAAAAGAATACTTTCCTTTAAACACTAACTCAGATTTATTGTGATGCAACGCTGGAAGAAGGGCTTGGATGGCAGCGCTAAAAATGTTACAGTTCTTAAAGCATTTGTTATTTGATATTCTTGTATATATGACTTTAAACACTGTGTGCGTGTGTGTGTTGTCATTGCAGTGTGAACAGTGCGTCTGTGTCCGTCACTGCTGTTGAGCATTGCGGTAATAGGGTAGATGTACTGGGTCAGGTTAAGTGTGTGTGTGAGGCTCGCTTTCCAGCGGGTGTGTGGCTCCTCTGCTCTGCTGGATGCATCTCTGCTCAGGGACACTGTAATGACAACTGCAGGGTAGGGTCCCCAGTAGGGTAGGGTACCCCGGTAGAGTAGGGTCCACCCCTGTAGGCTAAGACACCACAGCTATCTCCCAGCACAGAGCTGATAACACTCAGACAAACACACACACACACACACACACACACACACACACACACACACACACACACACACACACGTGCGCTCACACATGCACACGCACCCACAAACGCACAGCTTGACTCAGCTGTCTCAGTGTGCATTGCACAAAAGGAGAAAGGAGAGGGATAAGGTAGAGAAGAGAGAGAGAATGGACCGAGTGGATGGTAAGAATGAGGTGCAGAATGAAACGTCCAATAAGCTGTGAGGGAGGGAGTGCAGTGCACCAAGTATAGGGGCTCCTAAGGAGAGCAGGAAAAGTAATTGCTTCTTTCGTTTTTGATCTGCGGCTATGAGACGGTGCATGCAATTTCATGGTGTACCCGAGAGGGCTCTGAAGGAGATGTTATAGATTTTAAGCTAAGCTAAGATGGTGGGCTGCAGTAAACAAACTGCAGTAAACTGTATGGAAAGGAGGAGTGGTTACAAGCCCTTATGCACTAACACCCGCCTCCACCGCAGAATCTCAGCAGCGAGAGCCTCTGAAGTGCTTTACTTAACTTTTAGGAATTTATTGTATGATTTATATTAAATAACTTCCTCAATGTCTTTTTCCGAAAGCATCCAGCACATATGACATATTTGTGATTCAATTTAAGTAATACGATTAGCACCTTAAAAATCCTGCGTGTACGTGTCCTTGAGTGGAAAGTGTGCATGTTTGGATTTGCGAGCTTTGATGTGCTTTGTGCGTGAGCGGAGGTGCATGCATGTGTATGCATAACTGCACATTAAGATGTGTTGTTGCTTCAAATGCGTGGGCCTTCGCAGCCATGATCTAATGTTGCTGACATGACAGTATAAGGGGATTTGACTTGTCTCACAACATGGGGGCTGGGGGGGGGGGGGTGGTTGTGGTGAATCTGATTGTTACATGATTCATCCCCTCCCCCTCCCTGCCTTCACGCCTAAATACCCACTAGTTAGATCACTGCCATGGTCCATGGATACAATTGAAGAGCAAAAAACAACCCAGGATTACATTCGATACGGATAACCCCATTTCCTAGCCTTGGGCACAATGCAATAAAGCCATGCTCCCCTGGTTTTGTCCATCCACACAGTGCATGGGTCAGTCCTCTGTGCTGGCCCAGACTCAGTGTTTGTGGCTTATAGGTGGTGTTGTTTGTTGACCTTGTCGACCATACTATTCTCTACATCTCTATTGCCACTGATTTTCCAGTTGGATGATATCATTGATATCATTGGTCACCACAAAATGACCTGGGCTATCTCCCAGTGACAGACAACAAAACGATGAGATAAGCCATCATACAGAAGCATGTGTGCATGCACCTTGCTGGTCTTCACTATACAACACATACACGGCTCACAGATGGGAAGTCACCTATTGTACATACGGGGTATTCGAGTCCTCCTCTTCACCTACAACGTGCCTCTGTGCAGATGCATGAGCTTGGAGCCATAAGAAAATGACCATGGTTTTGATTGAATTGCATGTCATATCAATATTTAACCAAATATATAAAAACAGAAATGCAATGTTCTAAAATATGCATGTATGCATTCCCAAATGAGTTGTGGCGATACAGTATGTCACCTTTAGGCAAATACTGTATAATGTTCATTGACTATATATGAGTGTTAACAGGCTAACCATCAACAGGCTATCTTATGGTATCACATGATTAATTAATTACATGCATGCAGACTTTGCATTTCAAAGGTTATTCAGATCACCGAGGACTGTGTTCTCCGCCGCCCTCTTTTTTGAGGTTTGATTTATTTTTGATGTCACAGGATTTACTGAGATCAGAGATCAGACTAGATTATCTAGTTGTGAATATATGCAATTTATGTGAGGAGTGTGCACGTTGGACCATATGCAGATTCAGAATTTGTGTTTTATTTCTGTGGTTGGCGGACATGCTAACCGACTGCTCATTCATATGGATCTATTGACACATCAAAAGAACTGCAGTGATCCTTATTTAAAACGGCTGAAGAAACGGGCAACCAAGTATGCTGTGTGTTGGTCCTGCAGCTGAGAGGTGTCACTGCATGGCAGCCGTCCTCGGGGCTTGCAGGTAGAGTGCACTTTTAATCAACACACAGCCCTGGGGGGGATTGATAGAAGTGCACTTGGTCCGTGCATGCTGCTCACTGGTGTAATGGATGGAAGCTGAGGGGCTGGGTACAGGGGGATCCAAGCTGTTTTACAGGTGTAAGCTGTTCCGCTGCGTGTGGGTGAGATGAAGTGATGGCCCCTCTTCTTAAAGAGCCTCCATCAACGTATGAGTCTATCGCTTCTCCTTGGGGGAGAATACTGTGTTTTGTTCATCAGAATACAATGCTGACGTCTTGCCATTATGCAAAGTTTGTTGGAGCTTTTCAATTTTGGAGTTTGTTTATTCCCTTGGGTCGTGTAATTGGTTTGTTGTTATGATGGAGCCTGGCACATCTGTCAACTATCTATATGATGTATAGATTGTGTCTCGCATGTTAACGATACATTCCCAGTCCTGACGCTCCAATGCCATTTTCTCACTGCCATTTCACTGGCTAATACAGAGGACCAGCCTCATGAACTGTGAGTTCAGTGTCGTTTTTGGGCCATTAGAATATAAAGTTATATTGACAGATCATTTTATCATTATTATTTTCATTGTATCATTGTATTTTTCATCAGTCACACATGCCTCTAAGTGGTATTGTCTTTCCTGGCTAGTATTTTGATGAAAATCGTGAATATTGTGTTTCAGCAGCACATGCCTATTAGCCTGGTATTGGACCAATCACCTAACAGTGTCCGTGTGTGAGTCACAGGTCACAGCACTGAGTGTCATATTTCTATGTCTGTTGCCAAGCAGTTTAGTAAAAGGAGGTATTTTTCCTGCCCCTCTATGGTCAGGCTGAGAACAGCCTGTCCAGAGACTCCATCTACATGAGTCATGCATTGAACCTGCTCTGTGATACTTTCATTCCCAGGTGGATGTTGTGACAGTTCTCTGTCTCGTATGTTATTCATATGTCAGGAATTAATGCAGTTATATAGAAACAGGCCATCTATTAATGGGTTTGCTTCCTGCTTCCTGCTTCCTCCTCTCCTCTCCTCTCCTCTCCTCTCCTCTCCTCTCCTCTCCTCTCCTCTCCTCTCCTCTCCTCTCCTCTCCTCTCCTCTCCTCTCCTCTCCTCTTCTCTCCCTCCCCACTCCTCTCCTTTCCTCTGGGAAAAGTAAAGAAACACATTTAATCTGATGAGATGAACAGTGACCTTGTCCCAGATTGTGTGTGTATGTGCATGTGTGTGCATGTGCTTGGCACGTCTATGGGGGTTGTAATCATGGTGTTGTTGACATAAATGAGTAGCGAGTGTGTGATGAGAGTAGGTGGAGTTGTAGTTGTTAATTTTTGACCACACATCCACAACCGTATTAGAGGGGAAAATACATAACTAGGACATGTTTTCCCATGAATATTAACATGCACATGAAAGGATTACCATGGATTTAAATGTTTTCGACACTGGAGTGAAAACTCCACTATAACTAAAACTAAAATACAGAAATTGTCTTACTGCATTTTTCACAGTTGAGGTGCTAAAGAAGAACTATTTATTCAAATGAAGTCTAATTATGATATTGTTCTTGCAACACAATTCAACTGGCCTGAATCAAAACTAGTCAAGCAAACAGGATTGCCAATAGTCAGCAAGCATAACTAGGGATACCGCCACTTGCTGATATAGCCACAATAGCAGATAGGTGTGAGTGTGTCTGTATGTGTGTCTGTATGTGTATGTGTGTTTGCGTGTGGAGGCCATGAACCCTGGTCTGCAGCCCTGTCACCACTGTGTTCCTGTGTTTTTCAAGAGGAGGTTGAGATCAGAGGGTGAGGCAGGGTGTGTGCAGGATGTCGATGACCCAGTAGGAATAAATGTCTTCCTGTTTGGCTGGCTCATATCCACGGTACAAAATGACTTTCACTGGTTGTGGTTGCTTTGGTCAGCATAGCGCACCAACGAAAGCGTAAGGACCATATGGAGCAACATGAGTCAGGTAAGACCTGGACCTTGTTCTCCTCCCTCATCCTCTAGATCAGCAGATAGGCTGCTCTACATGAAATTGAAATGTTTGTAAAATCTAAAAATGCATATTGTTTTAGGTTGTTTGCGTTTTGCAGTTGATATTTGTATAGCGGTTCACTACTTCAACAGTCTCTACAGCATTTGATCGTGTGAATGCAATAAAACACGTCTTTATGTATATTATGATGCATGGATATTATTCCTCTTAGTCCCCTGCAGTGGGATGGAGATGAGGTGTAGGCCTAGTGATGATGTTCTGGTAGGAAAGTGTCTCTGCAGAGTATAATGAATCACGCTTCAGTGCCCTCCAATGACATGGAGGAGTTGTCTTTCGCCTGACCAGCTCACTCTAAATCTCAATCCTCTTGATGGCTTCATCTTGTGCGGCTAAAGATAAATGCCCCCCCCCCCCCCCCCCCACCTACTATCTCTTCCACTTTTCGTGCTGCTAACCATCCCTGCACCACAGAGACACACTCGCTCTCTTTTACTGCCCAGAACATGTCTCTCGCCCACAGGCTCCCAGGCCCTCCCTCTTTATGCCTCAGATTGCTGTCTTCTCATCCCCCACCGCCCCCCCCCCCCCCCCCCCCCCCCCACCCACACACACACACACATGTGCCGTGTCTGATTAATCTCTGTCATGTTTGAGATGCCATGTGTAGCTGTGACGATTATGTTTTGCGGAAGATGAAACAAAGGTGCCCGTCATGGTGTTGCACAAGACCCTAGCGATCACCTCATTACCTTGCTAAATAAAGCCTTAGCGCTTCTGATTGGCTGACAGAGCAAGATCACATCATCATGTCACATGTCCCAATTACAGTCTGCAAATAGGTTGTGATCTAGACTGAGTAGCCGATCTGAAGAAAATGATTTAATTGTATAGTGTGTAGAGCGAGGTACGGCGTCTTTCTATTTGCCAGTACACCGTGTCTATTAGAGATGGCTGTGTCAGCTGGAGAAAATAAGCCAGGCTAGCAATTATCCTCGACGATAGCAAAAATTACCTGTAGTACGTTCTACAATAAGCACATGTAAGCTTTATTCTTAAGTCATGGAAAACATTAAACTGGTGGAGTGCAATGGTAAGCGTTAACGCATGAATGCCAATGTTTAAACACTGTAACAACCATTTTGATGTACACATCTTGAGAACTATAGCATAGCCAACTATTATCAACTATATATGTATCGATTTACATAACATTGTAAGTAAGCAAAGTTTCTGTATTTGGACCAGATACATAAGCATTGCAAATTATCAACATTATTTTGTTGTGGATGGGTTGTAGGTTTATTTTGTATGCATGGGCTTTTTATACATGGCTTTTATCTGGTCATTTGGATAGCTTTCTGATTGTACAAGGAATGTAGGATCTGATGTAATTGGTTCACGCTTCTTGACCCAGTAGCACTCTTGAGACTGTGTTTTATAGGAGTGAGGTGAGCACCTTTGAACCTCTAGTCCCATTCTGAGCATCTGTACGGATTAGCTGATCAGTCGGGCAGGAAGAAATGGAAATGGTCCTGCAAGAAAGGGAAAAAAAAACCTGTGTGCCTCCCTTTGATGCAGACTATTCTACAAAACTATTGCGATGCGAGTCCTTTACCCATAAGGGATAATAAAGATCTTCTGAAGCTGAAAGAAATCTCCCATGGCAGTCTAACTTTCACATGACATAGAGCCAATTATATCATAGATTTCTGTAATATTTAAATTTGATGTTAGTCAGGAGGATAGGGTTAGGGTTGTCAAAATATATTTAAGTGTGTTTTTGGCCTGATCTACCGTTACTCCATTGAGGTTGCTTGTTACTTTAATACATATAAGCTATCAAACCATATTGGTATTGCACTAGTGTTCAAACCCCAAATTTCCCATGGGTAAAGTCCCCGTGGTAGACCAAGCAAGTGACATGAGACTATAGGCCGTGAGACCTAATTGCGTGCATTTTGGATATTGCACTGTGCCAATTTGTTGCTTACTACGAATTTCAAAAACTCTATAGCAGTGTTCTGTCCACTCTAACTGGCTGTGCAACTGTTCGACACAAACTAGCGTGGCTCGGCTTTATGGGTGGCATATGTGAGAGGGTTTTTGGGAGGGTCAATAGCAAGATTATTGTAAACAGAGAGAGGTACGGGCTGGCCAGCATTTTTTTTATTTGTAGAATATATCGGTAATAGAATGTGATTTTATTGATAACATTTTTGAAATCACTATCGATCATCATTGACTACAGATATTTCCAGGGGATTTTAGCTATGAGCTAGTTGAAATGTTTTACATTGCATCTTTCATTAGACATTGGTCATTTAATGTGTTGCTTTCATCCTTTCAAAGGATAATATTAAGGATTGTTCCTCAGAATATTTCATATTTTTGGGGTTCACAGTGAAGTTTTTTTTAAATCAAAATACTACATTGTAAGGATTATTATTTAACTTTTTTTCAGTGCTGTGTTTTAGGTTTAGTATGTACAAGCAAATCGAAACGTCTTATAACTCATGTCATAAGAATAATTTGTTTCATATATTTCATAGTGCTTTGCCAATTGTCAATTTCGTTGTTATCCGAACAGGATCACAACTGCAGATGTGGCCTACAAGTACAATATGTCCCCCAAAGCAACCAGTTACTTGGGATACTATGATAAATAACTCCTCTTGGCTCTATTTCTCTTTTAATGCAACATTAAATGCTTTGTTTAGGGAACACCGTGAATTAATGATCAGCAGAAGACAAGCTTGATCGATCTGTGCTGTTCAATATTGACCTGAAGCTCCACAACCATTGATTCCTCCGAGCCCAGCGGCAGGGTTTATATAGCCCACCTACAGTTAGGATGCTTTATTTTTTTAACCAGCGAATGTTTAAATCGATCTCCTCCAAAAATAAATGCAAGTCACAGTAACAGATTTGATGGCCGATAAAAGTCGGTGAAGTGATAAACGACTTGAACACGCCCCACTTAAATATCTAAGTGTGGGATGATTTTGCGTGAGTGGAGATCATGAAAGTGCTGATGTGCATATGTTGCCTTAATGTTCTCCCTCAGGCCATATTGTTCTTCCTTCTCCTTACTGTAGCCAGCGGCTGCAAAAATGACAGCAAGCAGGCCCACTGGTACGCCTTCATCACAACGCAACCTAGGGGGAGCAAAAAGTTATGGGTGTGAATTGTGAACCAAGCAGAGTAGAGCAGCAATAGGGTGGGCAGTCTCTGGAGAAGGTGCATGCTGCGAGGGGAAGTAAGACAGTCTGTGCTGCCAAGGGAAGTTGCTGACCAGGCTGTTCTGGGTCTTGCAGTTAATCCTCCATCAGTTCAACTCTCTCTTGCTTTCATTCTCTCTTTTTACAGATGGCCATTATAGGTAATTTTTCCAATTGAGTGGACGCGGAAGGAAAACGTCTGTAAAACCCATATTTGTCTCGCCATACTCGACATCTCCGCATAACACTTCGAGACAGTGCCATTTTGACACAATCAGTACCTTCAATCATGAGCAGAGTTTATTTTTTCTTTCTTTATCCCATGCTTTCACCACTGTCCAAGCTTGGGCCACTTTCACAATCACTGCAATGGAATTGATTTGTTTGCTTGCCTCTGTGTTGGAACAGGTTTCGACGTGGATACTGACACTGCATTGAAAGGTGCTGTGTCACAACAACGTGTGTAGGGATTGCTAATGGGCCACCCTTGCTCCCCCCCCCCCCCCCCCCCCCCAGTGATGCCCTCCTCTGTTGGCCCTCCATGGGGCATGGCGGGGCCTTTGCTGGGAGAGGTGGCTCCCCAGTCCCACTGGGTGTGTTGCGGGGTGCACAGCTTTGTTCTGGTCATTTGAAATTCGCATGGCTTCATGCCTGGCTAGAGAAGCATAGCTGCTGTTCACCGAGGCTGTAATAACATGAGTCTGATGTCATACAAGCTCAGGGTTTCCGCTATTGTTCACTAAAGGATGGGCTCATTGGACGGCTTGGCAGAGGCGCCCGCTCATGCCAGCTCTGAATAATTGTAATGGTGGGAAAAAGAAGACATAAAGGATCTTACCATAAAATCATTTTCCTAAATATATGTACATAGTACTCCATTATAAAAGTTGTGCAAAAAAGAGAGGTTTAAGAAGTTTTCCATATAAATGAATTACATTGATTGTAATAATATAACGATTTTGCGTAGGCCTACTTGGAACTGAGGAAAGCTTTTCCCTTTGCGGTTGGGATAGGTCTTTTTTAAATCTGGTGTTTGGTTAATGTGGTGCATTTTCAGCCCAGATTAGTGGTGCACAGTTGCAGAATTTGTATGTCTCGTGTTGTCTCAGACAGTACTCGATCCCTACGCGTTATTGGGAAATAAAGGCTATCACATTGATGTTCCCATTAGATATTATTGCTGAGCAAACACTTTACATATGCTGACACACTATGTTGTCATGCTTAGTGGATGTTCTCTCGTTATCTATTTATATTTATACTTTTCATGAACATTTATAGTTTCTTGATATACTTTTAAGCCAATAACAGGATACAAATACCCAACACTTTTCTGTTTCAGTTGGCATAGGTAAAAGCTTTACCGCTTACCGCTTTAGTAATTTCAGCATGGGAAATGGCATGATTAGCTCAAGTTGAAATTATTTTGAATGTGCTGCAACTAATTTGATTACACTTTTAACTCGGTTGTCTCAAACGACTGTGTGTTCTCTGCCGATCTGTAGAAGTGCACGACATAGATGATCAATGAGCCAGTTAATTGTACATTATGCCTTGTTTTGCTCAGATCCGCTCTGAAAGATCACTGCAGTCTATTGGGTCAGCATTGTTACACACAATGATTAAAGGAAGGTGACTGTTATCCAAATATCAACTACATCAATATATTTGCGGTATTTATTTGTGTTCTTTGAGCATAATGAGCAGGAATTCTCCATTCACTAAAGTCAACCACACAGCCAATATTAAACAGTGTGAAGGTGACTGGTCTCTGCTGGTAACAGTTTAGCAAAGTGTCAGCATTAATGGTTGTGTTAACTGTGGGTCATACAGCCATTGCTATACGACTAAAATACTGCCAAATCTTTCAGCTGTTAAGTAGTAGGCTTCTAAAGTTAATTCTGCCAGTAACAATATTATCTACATAATGTGATTCAGAACACAGTCATTCTTAAATCCTTAACGCCTTGATTTTAAATAACAGCAGACAGCCATTGCGATAGGAAAGAAAATCGCTGCAGAATGGTAGAGATATCTCATGCTGGGAAAATAACAGCAGAATGAATGGAATGAATAGATGAACGGTTTCCCGCAGCTCAACGGAAACTGCGCTAGTTCCTCTTACACGGTCACATATTGTTCCCATTTTCCCAGATCCATATTTGATTAATTTAAAGGTAAAGTAATTTATAGGCGGAAGGGAAGCAGAGAGAGAGAGAGAGAGAGATAGAGACAGAGAGAGCGAGAGAGAAAGAGAGGAAGTGAGAGAGACACAGAGAGAGTGACACAGTGTGTGAGAGAGAGAGAAAGAGTGAGAGACAGAGAAAGAGAGTGAGTGACACAGAGAGACACAGAGAGAGTGAGAGAGAGTGAGAGACACAAACACACAGTGAGAGAGAGGGTGAGAGAGACGGAGAGAGTGAGAGACAGAGAGAAAGAGAGTGAACGACAGAGAGAGTGGGAGAGAGAGACAGAGTGTGTGAGAGAGAGAGAATTAGGAAAAGAGCAGGCAGGGAGGGAGGGGGTAAAGATAAGCAATCAAGCCCTCTCATGGCAGGCGGCCTGATCTCTGGCTGTGGAGTAAAGCTCTCCTCGGAGACAAGACAACATGCCTCAGAGGGAGCGCTAGCCCTATGGCTGTCCTGTATCTCCTACACTGGTGCTCTAGATCACTGCTCTCTACTTAGTGCTCTGCACCACTGCTCTGCACTACTGCTCTACACCACTTCTCTACACTGCTACTCCGTGTGGATGCCGGCAGGTATGCTATGAGAGTCTGCTTCTGCAAACGCACACCTGCCCCGCTCCGACCCACAGGACCCCCGCAACACCCAGCACAACGCCCGGACCCACGGCAAGTCAATGATTCACTCTCGTACAAAAGCTGAGTAAGGTCAATGGAAATACACCGGCGGACGCGGGGCGAGAGATGGCTGCTCCGCTAAAGTTTCTTTATTTTGACCTGACGTAGATGTTGACGTAATGTTTGGCTTGGCTTGGCGTTTGTTTGGAGCATGGCCGGGGGTACATTCAGAGTGTAACGTTTTGTGGTGGTTATTTTGGTGTTTTTTTTGGTTGTTTGGTGGGGGTAGGCTCTGAGGGGGTCAAGCCACCCTCATCACCCTGTTGCTAAAAAATAACTCAACTATTTAAACAGGAATTACCCTGTTGAGCCTGTTGCTTTATGCTTTGAATTGGGACGGTCTGTATGGGCTGGACTTTGGACTCTACATTTAGACAGCGGCGGCGGGATAAAAGGGATGGAGATGGAGGACATATTGGATGATGGAGCTATTGGAATTGTTTTTCAACATCTCTCCTATGTGTTACTGCTGGAATGTTTATAGAACCTGTCTTTGAGCGAAGAGGGTGAATATACCACTAAGAGCCTCATATTGACCCTCTTTGGAAATTGTATTTCTTGCAATACTTTTTCCAACAACCAAACTCTTGCACGATGAACACCTGTGTTGATCCACTTGAAGGATGGTCTCCTAGAGAAGCCCTTTCACTGCCCTCACCTTAGCCTCCTGGTCATGTTTACACTGCAGTGTCACTGCATTGTAAACCAACGGGGGGAAGCTCTCCCCTGGGGCCCCTCTGCAGGGTGTAGGATGCCACCCATTCTTGCCTGTCCTTATCAGTACCTGTGAAAGCTCTACTTGACCTATAGCTTCTCCGTGACATACAGCCAGCACACTACCCCACGCCCCCTTGAAATGTTTGGGTTGCTACACTGGATGTGGACACATGAGTTATATGGAAACATATGCAGATTACTTGTGTTGTGGTATTAAGACATTGCTGTTTATCACTGGTCAAATCTTGAGCAGATAGGCTGTCTTTACATCTTTAGTCCATTAGTTTGTTGCTGACTTGGGGTTAAGATTAAAAAAAAACGATGGGCTAATAAAAATTAATATTCCCCATTGTTGAATATGTATATTACATTATACATTATCATGTCCACATACAACAAATCCTTATTATAGCTTTGCGCTGAGCTGTGCTTTAATTGCCGGTAAGCCAGGATTTACAACCGTCATTCTATATTGTAATGATCGTATGCATATTTCATAAGCCCTGCAGTGGATCTCTCCTGCTGATACTGTCATCACTGCTCCCCTTCTCCTAGGCAGGGGGGCTGAACCTTCCCTAGCACCAGCGGTATCTCTGGTCGGGACGGCTCATGTAAACTGTTGCTAATGCACAGAGCCATGGCGGTGCTGCGGTATTTGTTCAGCAAATGGGGATGTGGTGAATTCCTTGACAAATAGCTCAGAAGTAATGCGGCTAAAACAAAAGCCTCAAAAGAATGCATATTCATAATTAACAGGGGAGGCTTTTGTGGTGCTCTGAGGGCCCAGTGCAGCTCCGCAAATGATGCACTATTACTAGAACAATGCTCTGCAGACTGTGTGTGTGCGTGTGCGCGCGTGCGTGTGTTTGTATTCTGCATGTAAAAGTGTTGGTGTCCTTCACTGTCCTTATTGAAATTCATATGTTCTTTGGTGTGTCTTCTATGTGAGCTACTATATGTAGAGAATCACTTCCGATGACGCCTATAAAATGCAGCATCCACCTTTTCTAAATGTCAACGCATACATCTTATCCTTGCTCTACAACTGTAGTTCTTCCCTCTGCCGCCTGGTGTCGCTATAGGGCACCAGTTCGTTCTTTCATCCAGCGCTTCTTTAAGCAAAGCACATAAGCTGCCCTTCAGAGCATTGTGTGTTTACTCAAATTCATTATGTATATGTCATTATCTTATACCCTTGGTACATCCGGGGAAATTTTGTCTGTGCTTGTGTGTGCCTCAGAGTGTGCGTCCGTGTTTTAGAGCAGCCTGTTTTCTGAGTTGAACCTCTGCAAAATTCTGGCTGGATTCAAACTGCATTGCAGTATTTACCCTGCAAACATGTGTCCACTCTCTCTCAGTGTTACTTGGCTGTCTTTTAATTTAATGATTGGAAGAAAAATACAATGGAGAGTAAGAGCAAATACCAAAGAAAGAGCTGCGAGTAATGCTAGGTTATGATGGGTAATGCTAGGTAATGCTAAATAATGATATGTAATGATAGTTAATGAAAGGTAATGATAGCTAATGATAGCTAATGAAAGGCATTGATAGGTAATGAAAGGTAATGATAGTTCACAAAAGGTAATGATGGGTAATGAAAGGCATTGATACGTAATGAAAGGTAATGATAGTTTACAAAAGGTAATGATGGGTAATGAAATGCATTGATACATAATGAAAGGTAATGATAGTTCACAAATGGTAATGATGGGTAATGAAAGGCATTGATACGTAATGAAAGGCATTGATAGGTAATGATAGGTAATGATTGGTAATGATAGTTAATAAAAGGTAATGATGGGTAATGAAAGACTTTGATAGGTAATGATAGGTAATGAAAGGCATTGATAGGTAATGATTGGTAATGATAGGTAATGAAAGGTAATGATAAGGCATGCATGAGGAGCCTTAGAACCAGAGGGCCGAGGCCATCCATACTTCATAGAGCATCTGTCCTAGATGAATGGCCTGTACAAGCTGCCTCACAAGCTGCTCCGGTAGACATTAGACAGCCCAGATAAGTGTGTTAGTAGTGGACACTGAGAATGCTGCGCTGTTATAAATGTTAATCTTGCATGACGTATCCTGTTCACTGCTGAAAAATCACAGCTTTTCACACATAGCTCAAATGTAACACGAGCAGGGTAGGAGCATGATGCTGTGTGCTATCATAAAAACAACTTGTGAGTTTCCCTGACATGTTGGAATAAACATTAACAGATTGATTATTAAAAAAAAAATCTTTGGACCAGAATGACCAGCCCATACTGACAGAGCTGATAAAGAAAAATAATAATATATATATAGGTTTACTTAAACTTAATTGCAACTTAAATGAGAGGTACTGTAGGTAAGATCAGAGAGTAAAGAGAGGGAGCAGAATAGATTTTGAAAATACACAACCCAAAATAAATGTCCCCTCCCTCTCTGCTCCCTCCCTCCCTAGGTTGCTCTGTTTACAGAAGTGTTGCATTCACGCTTGTCATTGACGCAATATAGCCAGCATGACATTCAAGCACATCGCTAATTCACTTGTGTATGTACTAGGACTTAAGGTTTTCCACAAAGGTATAGAATGGTTATCATGAAGCTTAAACTATATTTATTAATGGTTATATTTTACTCAACATGATATCAGAATCGCTGGAGGCAATGCCATATAGTTGGAATAGATATGTACAGACATTCAGTCTTAAAGAAGAAAAATGATACGTTCAATAAGTTGAATGGTTAAGCAAAAGCAAGGTTAACAAACTTTATTAGTTCCTTCATGCTTATAATATGAACTGTTACAGTAGCAATAACCTATATTTACATCAGCAAATATCAATGACTCTTTGTGTAATTAAACACTGTTTAATCTTAGCTGCATAGCCAGTCCTCCATGTCTCTTTAGTTTGCGAATGCCCAAAGAGCTGTAATATTTCTCATGGGCGTCTGAACATCACAGCGCAGTGTGAGAAATGCTTGTGTTTGTTTTCTGTCATCTCAGTCCCTCAGGATGTAACGAGCCGTAGTCAGCACTAAGATAAACCCCCCGCACGACAACAGCACCCAGACCTATACCAATAAAAGGCAAAGATCTTAATCATAACCAGGGCTTGTATAATCATCATAACCAACAATACAAAGACTACCTATACAAAAGAATACACGAGGGAGGCAATGCTGGTACCAATATCACCTTGTATTGATTGTGATTACTTGTGTAGTATTATGTATGTTATTTATTCAGATATCATATCATCAAGTCCAATACAGACATAGTCAGTAACCAGAACATCTGAACTCTAACTCCACCATTCCGAACAGCATAGCAGGCCTGTTCCACCTGACTACCACTATGTGTGCAGTCACTGAAGCAGAAAACCGACCGTAGATTTACACACAGTGATGTCTGTTACGGTTATGTAGTGTGTAAACAAACATAAACATTAATAAAATGTTAAAAGCAACAGCAGACACCTGTCTGCTTCTGGTTCCCCGTCGTCACTGACATGTTTTAACGTCCTAGTTACAGCGATGAATGGAGCCATGAAATTGAAATCAATAAAGCGGCTAGTGGGTGGGCAAGGCAAGGAGTGGTGAACCTCACCGTTTGTGTGAAATACAAGCCCTCGGTCATGACCAGGCTTTAGCAGCAACACCCGTTCTGCAGTTGGCAGGGGATGTGGTTGTTATGGACACAACATGTGGTCATGGTCAAACGTTCCCCACCAGCAGCCCACCATAAACCCACTCTGATTGATGGATATGATGGGAGGGTGGGGGTGGTGGTGGTGATAATGGTGGTGGTGGTGGTGGTGGTGGTGATCCTACACTAACTTCCCTTTGTCTTGGTGGTTTTCTTCCCCTCCTTATCATTCTCTTCTCTCTCTCTTCCCACTGCAGCCACAACCAGAGGAGTACATCATTCCGACACCCAGTGACCGGTCAGATATCTCCTGACAACACAGAGTACACACTGCAGGACAGGTGAGTGAGTGTGTCTTCCTCTCGGGGTGAAAGCAACACTGGTCTGTACTGTTGGGAAGGTTTGAAGTTATTGAGCGGAGGCATCGGAAAATACTCACTGAATGGAGTCAAGGGTTTGGTGTCTGGTCTGCTGTGAAAAGCACAGGCCAGAGAGGAGAGACTGACCTTAAACACTTGGTCCACAGTAACATGGACCCATGGTGGTCCTCATCATACTAACAGATGATGGACTTTCCAGTGTTTTCATTGAAGTCAATATGTAGAACAGATGGTAATGACCCAACTATTGCTCATATGTGCCTTTTATTTGAATGAATTGCCCACTCTGGACACATGGATCTGCTTTTGAAACAATTAGTTAATTCAACGCTTTAGCTGATCGACTCAAAAGGCTATTGATTTTCATAAAGAGATGTTAGTCCAAATGATGAATTGACTCATCAAAGTTAATTAATCTTGTTTTAGTTGACGTTATTTAGAGCCCTGCGTGGATCTTGACTCTTATGTTGTTCTCTTTGACTATTAGAATAATGATATGTTAATAAAGCTATAATAATAATCTTATATGAATATGATCTTATTGATATTATATTGATAATGCTGTAGTTGGTTATGGTTGTCATTTTATTAGAGGAGATTTGCAGGTAATTGGAACCTATCCAACAATGTTCAGTTCACTCCAGCTAGGATTATACATATGGAATGCTGGCATTAACACAACTGCAATGTTATTATTTCTTTCATCACTTGACCTGCAATAGGCATGTGACTTTAAATAGGCAGCATTCCATTTTAATTAGTCCACTTAGTCCCAAGTGCCCAGAGAGGCATGATTTGCTCTGTCAGTCAACAGAGTGCAGTTCAAAACAGTTGTCTATATTAGTTATCGGTCATGTAGTTAGATGGAGCCAGCATGTGTTGTGTTGTGTTAGAGAAAGCCTAACCCTATGGCAGAATGTAAAGCAACAGGTGTGTGATCCTGTTTAATCTAGCTAGCTTTAGAGGGTATAGTATTTGACCTCCACCTTCTCGGTGATTAGGCGATGTGTACAGTGACGGTGGAGGTTCATCTCCACTCTCAACGGAAACTTCTGTCCAACCCTGTGCCTTGCTCACACGTCTCTGTGCGTTTCAGCCACAAATTTGCAAGCCCCCGGGAGGGCAAAGGTTAATACATAACTCACGGGCATACTTGCAATAGTAACATAATCGCTCTGTTGGCTCATAACGCCACAGCTGATCTCTTTAATCTTGTCATCCTGAGAATAGATTGAGATGTACTGAGAATGTAGCGAGAATGTGAGACTGGTTTTATTTACTGAGGAATAGCTAAGCTCTGTCATGATTACCCCGGCTCACTGCTGTCATATTTCACTGTATTGTTACTTTCCAACTTCTCAAGGGCTCCTCCTTTTCCCATTGGGTTTTTGAGTTTAGTTTGCCCTTATAAGGGCTTAATGTTGCAGTGTGTCATTATTAAATATGGGCCTGTGAGAATAGACCTGTATGACCCTTTGAGAATATAAATACAATTTATACTGGAACAGCTTGTTCCGACAACTTCTAACGGGTAGACACCCTTGTGCAAGGGTGTAAACAGTGAAGTTGTAATACATCCTACTGGTATTTCTAATACTTACTTCAAACATGAGGTCATGCATGTGATCGAGTCACGCTAAATCATGGATGATATGCAGGGACGACCTGCATCCATGAAGCTCCCCATGTAAACACGCAACATTGAAGCTGCACACGCCCTCATGTTGTTCACGTTTGACAGACCCACGTGGTCTAAGTAGGGAAGTAGGTTTCCCCAAGTCCCTGGGACTAACTTCTAATGGTGCAGACCTCCTTTATTCCTAAGGGAAGGTTTCAAATTGAGGACAGAGAGGGTAGAGTCGATTCTGAACTTCTTTTCAATTATTGGCAGAATGTACCTTGTCCTGCGGTCTTTGACTTGGTTATTGATTACTGCACTTTGAACAATATATCACCAGTCCGCGACTCCCCAGGTCCACCTGCTGGGTGAGAGGATAAACTGTGTCAGTGAGTGGGAGGGAGAGAGGGGGGATAAAAGGGAGAGAAAGGCGCTATTTGATGTAAAACATCACCCCTCTCTCGCCCAATAGAGGATCTGTTGTGGGCAGTGGTGGTAAACACTAATAAATCTTCTCAGAAAAAAAAAGAGAGCCCTTGTCATCATAGCAATGTCTCGCAAACAAACAAAAATCACTGGCCTGCCTCCAGCATCAGGAGCAGAGCGTTGCAATGCTTTAATCCATAGGTGATCCTCCCCACTTAACAAAGTTTTACCGTTACTTTTTAAGCCTTAGTGTCTTCGTCTCAAAAGCCCAGCCCTTCTCTTTTAGCCTTTAGCTTCATAGGGTTGAATACAAAGCAGAAAATAGCAGGAAGGATAGTGCTCCTTTTAACCCCCTCCCCCCGTCTGTCAGAACAATGCAGGGTTCCAATGGCAGTGCTGTCAAAGGGGTCACGCACACCGTTTCCTGTCGCAAGCAGGCCATCAAAGCCAGGAAGACCTTGGCCTTCTGGGTCATCCAAGTACTAAATACTATTGAACTTCCCGGGCCATTGCCATCACACATTTTCAGTACTTTTCACTGCAGACCAAGGATACAGTGAAAATTGTAGGATAATAGTAGATGATGCTGATTGAGGCATAGGTGGATTGGTTTAGTTACTCTTTCTTTAGACACTCATAATAGTACTACCTACCTACAACAGTGATTGACTGCAGTAAAGGCGTGACATTTTGCAGGTTTAAAAGGATCCTGGCTTTGAGGTTTAACCGAGCACAATGCGATGGGTGGAACTTTCCATACATCATCAGGCCGACTGTTGGACCTTCCCAGGTCAACATGTTATTGTTCTCCCGGATTGCGGTCACATTTTCATCCTGCTTCTATCCAAGCTGTGTGAGCAACCTGAGGAGATGTAGATGTTGACATAATTCACTGTGGCTGTGAAGAGGTGAGACATTTGCAAAATGATGCATCGCTCCGTGACCTGTTCTACGTGCGTTCCACTCCAACACTTCCATTATATACATTAAATCAACATGACAAATCCTCGATATATGTGCATTACAAGGTTTCCACATGTTAACAAAAAACACACGTGGTACAGGGTAGATCCTTCTAAAAACCAGGGTCTGTGGACAGACAAGCATATAAGCTACTAAGCAAATGAGGTGTATTATTTTGCTGTCGTTTTTAGTCTACAATACAATAGCGGCGACAATGCTCTGCTTAACTTTTGCTGCTTAAACCTTTCCTGCTCCACAATGCAGCACATCCCCGCGGTCCTGCATCACAAAGATATAGATTTTTTGCCTTCCTCCATTAATTCTTCAGCATCTATGCTCACAACACTGCGGGCATGCTGGATTCCACAGTTGGCTCTGATTCCTGCTTACCTATCTTACAGCAAGGACCTCACTTCCACCTCGGTCCACGGAAGTGTTTTAACAATGGTTGTTACGGGACGATAGAGAGAAACTACAGCAAATGACAAGAAATATGTGTATACCTTTTTTATGCACATTTTGATTTGGATAGGACGTTCTGCTACATAGATAATTTATTTCTAGAAATTCTGATGATGATGTGAAATGTGATTTGTAATGAAGATACATACACAAACACACAGACTGTGTGTGTGCGTGTGTGTGTGTGTGTGTGTGTGCGTGCGCATGCTTTAGCACTTTTTCTGCCATTTGTGTCTGTGTGTATCTTGTTCAATGATCTATGATGATTGTAACTCTTTGTCTGAGCAAGGCTCACTGGAGTGCAGGGAACAGACAGCTCATCAAGTGTAAAGCCCTTGGCTCTTTGGGGGATCGCAGAGCAGTGGCAGGAAAGAGTCACATCCACCGCTATCTGACAGCTCAGGCATCAACTGTATTTTACCTTTTCTGAGCTGTGGTGGCAGAGATGATGAAGGATGAAGAAAATAGTCCCTGTGATACTTGCCCACTCAGCTCATTAATCTTTCTGCTGTGCTCTGCCCCCTACTACTCCCCTGTAGGATAGAATCCCGCATGTCCAAGCAACTGGCCAATCAGAGGACCCCCAGTGTGGTCAGCCAGTCCTCAACGGGTGTCCCATCAACGGCAGTGGACTCCACCGCAGGGTCCAGGGTGAGTCACATGATGCCACAACCTGGACTTTCATTAAATTGAACTCATACTCTGTGAGGATTTGTATTACAACCGTTGATTGATCTGACTCCGGATATTTAGAATCACAAGCAGTTGTACTACTCCGAAAAAGAAAAAGAATGCCGTGAACAATTTCTGCTTTTATAGTTGTCAGAGTGACTGTTAGTGCTCGTGGGGGCCAAATGGTTTAATGTGCGCTAGTATACCACTCGGAACACTTTCTCATTCTGATTAATAGGCTTCGACTGGAAAAGGTTGGCTATTTTTCAAGCATACGGGAACTCAATTACAAAACTCTCCAGGGGCTGGACATTTCTGCTGTATGGTAATCTATTACGGTAATCCAGGCATTTGAATCAAGTAGAGGAGCAATTATATTGGGCGGAAAAACGTTTTTGGAACACTCAAGGCAGTCATTGTTTGAGCCTCATGCACCAATGCCCAGCCTTATGATATGTAATGTCTTAGTTTTGATTATTCATTACATAGTTTTATTTTAGTTTATTTGTCATAGTTTCATTTAAAATGCAATGACTCACTCAATAAATAACAAATAAAAAACAACGGTGGGCAACCCCTGCTGTTAACCAGCCAGTACAAGCAGAAAGCCAAAGGCTTTCCTGTTTGTCTGAGATAAACTGCACTCCACATAGAAGTTGTTTGGCAAATGTCCACACTTCAGTCAATTAGTGACATATACAGCCTTTGCTTGAAGGACCCATGTTATCACAAGCAGGAAGTTGGAAAACATACGCATGCATTCAGCCAGTACAGAAACAGGAAAAAACGTGCAGAAAAGTTCCTATGCGGAAGGGAACAAATCGGAGACAAAACAGACACTCTGTAATATCCGTTCAAATTGTTGTGCTTTTAGGTGGGCATATATATATATATATATACACACATCTTTGGTAAATACAGTTTTTATGCAAGCAGTGTGCGGAAAAAGAGAGCGAGAAAGTCAGCTGCAATTAAACTGCATTTTCTGGAACGGTTCATAAAAAACGTACTAACGATCTCTCAACAGAGGTCCTTCTAGAGGCAGAGATCGCTACATTGTTCTGTTCCCCCTCCCCCCCAAGTTGCAGAACCTCAGGGGCCCCGGGAAAGTCCACAGCTTCGGCAAGCGGGACCATGCGATCAAACGCAACCTCAACGTCCCAGTGGTGGTGAGGGGCTGGCTCTACAAACAGGTAAGCCTCTCCTCCGCTCGCCTGCAGCTGTCTCTAAGAATGATGGACATGGCTGTGTGAGGCGGCGTTACCTCTGTGTGCATGTGTGTGCCTTTAAGCACACATTAATCACAAGTAAACAGGCCGCACTGTGGAATGTCAAGTGTGTGTTGTTTGACTGATCCAAACTGCCTCACAAGCCTGGCCCGGGCTGCGTGGAGGTGTGGAAACCCCTCAGTTTCAGAAAGGCTCTATTGGATTTCCTGCAGCACTGTTCCGTGTAACCATGCGTTGCATGAGGGTTGGTTAAACAGGTGGCGGAACTCGAATCATGGCTCCTTATGAAACACCCCACAACAAGAAAGCCCCCCCCCCCCCCCTTCCCAACATTATTGACAGACTGGGCGCACAAAGGACTCATATGAGAGTTTATCCTCGTTGAGTTTGTAGTTTGACGATGTGATATTGATTGTATTCATAATTCCACTACCAATACAATTGTTGATATCACTGAGTATCACATGCACACAACTGATTGTGTGTGTGCTTGGATACCACATATTTTGGAGAGAATATGAATCGCAGATAAGATAACAAAAGGTGAAATCGTTCAAAACAAGCCAACTTTATTTGTTACGTGCGGCTCAAGTTAGCATCCCACCCGCAAATAACTTTGACAACACTGGCATTACACTGTGTAATTAGGTCTACATTGCTTCCAAGTGCATGTTAAATGGAACAGAAAACACAACATAAATTGCTAAAATGCTGCCTCTCTATTGAGTTGGAACAATATGAAAAAAGCCAAATGCTGTGTAAATGTTCACTTCATTGTATTAATTTTTTCAGATATTTAGGGATGCAACCCCTACTCCTGTTGTTAGCGTTTGAGTTTCCTAGATGTTGTGTTGATTTGATAATAGGTTGTTTTTAAGAGCTTATTGGTGTTCCAGCCTGTTTGTTTTGCACAGCTCTCTGCTATTTGGGTTATCCTGGGAAGTCATCTCACCCTGGAAACAGCTTGGGGGGTAGGGGGGTGGAGGGGCTGGGGTGTTAATGAAGACTAACCTATTTTACACACACATGCGCGCTCACACACACACACACACACACACACACACACACACACACACACACACACACACACACACACACACACCCACACACACATGCAAGCACACACACAAGCAAGCACACACACACACACACACACACACACACACATACATACATACATACATACATACATACACATACACACACATACTCTCCAAAAGCAGTAGTTGTAGCTGCTGCATCTAATTACCAAGATTGTATGAAAATGCCATAAATTATTGTGCCGCGCTATCTTGCATGACTCCCGATGAGAAAGTTGTGGTTCTAATATCAGGCCACCAGAGATCACATTGTACAGGCGTGCTTTGCATTAAATACCATTGCTCCAGTAGAATTAATGTCAGCGGGCTTCCCAGGCATGTGGCCTCCTAAAAGAATGCTTTTACACCAGAAATGAACTCTTAAGGAATTGAACTGGAGACGCATCATGTTTCATTGATAATGAAGAGTGCTTCACCCCCCCCCCCCCCACCCCCAATGGCTCATGCCAATTGCTCTATTCCCCAGCCTTTTCATTATAACTCCAATTAAAATGGGTCTGTGTGATGACGCGGCTTGTGAACACAGTGTTGTCCCCCATCCTACAGGACAGCTCTGGAATGCGGCTTTGGAAACGGAAGTGGTTTGTTTTGTCTGACTTCTGCCTGTTTTATTACAAAGGTGAGTGTAAATAATACATGTGCCCTAGGCAATGGTTTACTTATAGAGCAAATTAGGTTCATCATGTACCATGGATCACCTCAATTAAACAACCAACAATACACGACAAACACAAACTCAAAGTAAAGACACCTTCATTATGGCATGGCATGTTATGGAACTCTTGTTGCTGAACCTTTGTTTCATTTTTCCCATGTGTTTTCTATTTATCACACATCCAAAATGTTCTTCATAATATTACCATAATAGTATGGTATTTGATCTGCTACTTAGTTGCTATGTCATCACCCCCACCTTCATTAATCATACCTAAAGACTTGCCATGCAGTTTCATGCACCAATGCCCAGCCTTGAATTAACCTTGAATTATGGTGCTGTGTGACTTGCAGATATATACAAGACGTTGGAAGGGCTTGGTTCATTAACAGTTACATTGTGTCCTTCCAATGTGTGCGTGTGCGTGCGTGTGTGTGTGTGGGCGCATGCATGTGTGTGTACTCTACAGATAGTCGAGAAGAGACGGTGCTTGGTAGCATCCCCCTACCCAGTTATGTCATCACCCCAGTGGATCCTGATGATCATATAAGCCGAAAATACGCATTCAAGGTAACTCCTTCATGAACATTCAAGGTAACTCCTCAAGGAACCCGTCTCCAGAGATGATGAATAGGACTTATGTATAAATACGCATTGCTAACCAACATGCACTGATGACTGCTGACAGTTCTTGGCAGCCCACGAAGATGGCAAGCGTTTGTCATACAATGTCTCCCCCTGCTGGTTGAGCTAGCTGTTACACAAAGTATTATTGACTATCTCGTTTGTGGTAATATAATAGTTTGTATAAACTAGTTTAAATAGTTCCTGATTAGTTATTATTGCATAATACAAAGCAAAGTTATATTGTGTAAAGTTATCCAAATAATTTGGTTCTACTGTGCAATTATCATCTACCAATCAATCATCATAAATCACATTGATGGGGATACGCCCCCTGAATATTTACACATTGCGTAAGATTCACCAATTAAATTAAATTAAATCAAATCTGTTTGAAAGTATAGTTGTATATTAGGGTGAGATCATTGTTTTGTTGACAACTGTTGTGATTTACTCTAGCTTCACTACGTGCTCTTGATCGATTGGCTGTTGTGCTGAAACTGCAGCTGTAGCATGCGGGGGCCATTCCACCCAAATACTGTCAGTGGTGCATGCAACAAAAGTTTATAATTAATATTGAAAAGAAAGCTCGTCCGAATGCTGTTGTTTTTCCTGCTGTCCGGCCAGCAATGTGTTTACTGTTTCTGTTAGTAGACTGATGTCATTGTTACGAGTACATAGAAACACAAAACATTATCCCATAAACTAAAATCCAAGTGCATTCTAATATTCCTGATGATATTCATGCTACGGGCTTAAAAGAAGGGCTATAGTATCAATTCACCCATTGATTTATTATTTAAATGAAAAAATCTGAAAATTGCCATAAATGTGAACTGCTGAAATGATGAAATACAGAAGCCACATCTTTTTAAATCCATTATGTAGTCATAGCGACTGTAAAAGTTAAATGGTTAGTTACTGCTTACTGTTCTTTCTCTTTCTGTCTCTCCTACAAATATAATATTGCAACACCTGAAACAACACATATTCTTTTAAACCTTTCATGGTCTACTAGAGTACAGAGCTGATGTATCATCTCTTATCACAGTTACAGTGTGACATTATTGTCTTGCTGCAAACGTAGCACCCATTGAGAATAAAAACACAATCCTGCATGAATGTTTAATGCAGTGCTGCAGCCTCCGGGCAGTCTGTTACAATCCTCTTTGCTGCTTTGTACCTGCTCCTCTTGGGGCTGTAAGGCGTTGTGTGTGTTTGTATGAGCACACACACACACACACACACACACATAGACACACACACACACACACACACACATACATACACAGGTGTGGACCTGCATATGAAAGACATGTATATGAAATGTGTGTATGCATGTGTGTGTGTGTGTGTGCTAGTGTGTGTGTTTGTGTGTGTGTGTGTGTGTGTGTGGAGCAAGGAGCGAGCAAGGAGCGAGCAAGGGAGAGAGGGAGGTAGGGGCAAAAAAATGGAAGAGGGAAGGAGAGAGATTCCCCAACTCCCATTACCTCGGATTAGAATGGGGCAGGTCTGATGATCAGCCGTTCATGTTATTAATTATACATCCCATCTATTTTCTACATCTCCTCCTTCCTGTTCTCAGGGGAGTAGATCTAATAGCTGAGGTGAGGCGGGCTCTGCTAATTACTCACCTTGCATTTAACGGGCCCCTGCGCCCCTGCTGCGCAGTCTGGGCGGCCCCACATCAGAGCTGGGTATTTCATTAGATCCTATGTGGGCGCTTTGTCAAAGTGTGATTACTGCTACGTCTCTGAACAGAGCCGCAGCCCACCCCTCCTGCTGGATGGTATCTGGTTACTGTTTGTTCTGTGCCATGTGTTCGTTGTATGTTTTTAGGATTGGCATGACCTGATGGTTAAATAGATGGAGTTTTATTTAAACTGTAAAGTTTCATCCGAATCGCTTTAATGATCAAAAAATGGCTTGGTTATTTGAGTATTTGTTCAGTGTGAGTTTGGATTGTGATAGTTGACGCAGACACATAAGTTATATTGAAAACAACAACACACTGCAGCCTTCCGACAAAGAAACAAAGGTGTGTGGTTGAGCTTAACAATGGGTTCCTATCGGATACCCTTCAGGCCGCCACAGAGCAACATGCACCCTAATCCATGGTATAGGATGGTTTCCTTTCCCTCATTGAACAGCTCTTCATTGATGTTTTCCCAAGCCCAGACTAAAGAACAATTTCTGCTCCTTTTGATCATGTCAACAATGATTTGGAGTGACTACCTGTTTTGTCTTTCTCATTTCACTCTCATTCTCTGTTGGGTAAATTGCTTCCTGTTGTTCCCTGGTGTGTGTGTGTGTGTGTGTGTGTGTCTGTGTCTGTTTCTGTGTGTTTGTGTGTATGCGTACGCTTGTGTGTATGTGCGTACTTGCGTACGGAGGGAGTTCTGTTGCCAGCGGTTGGCGGCCCCTGTCTTGCATGAATAGGTATTTGATTTCACCAAAGCCCCATTGGTGTCTCGCCTTCCCCCAGCTCATTCTGTGCCACTGAATGTACGATTTCTTGTGTGCATTCATGTCACATATACATACATGACGCAGCAGCAGTCATGGATGGACAATGCCAGCCTTCAATATGAAATGTTTGTTTTCATGCAAGTTAGGTTACTTTTGTTTTTGAAGTAAGTATGTAAGCAGCGGTTCTGTACCATCATTTGGAACAGTAGAAGAGTCTTCTGACCGGGCCATGTCGTTAATATTGTCCTGGACAGGTTCAGGTTACCATGGGAACCATAGCCAATCAGCGGTCCTATCAGAGTGTTGTATGGACACACTATGGATTCAGTGTCTGGCATTTGCACCCCCCCTGCTCTACATCAGTCATCATATTCTGCCCATCATGGGAAAGGTGTGGTTGCTGAGTCTCACGGTGGTTCTGCCTACGTTTCCCACACTCCTCTCTGTCTTTATTGGCTTTCTTTGGGTCCTACACCACATGTCACCATAGCATATTATTTGGCATCCATGTCGCATGTGAATCAAGTCATTTCATAAGGCTCACTCTACGAGGACTGTCTGTCGGCATGTTCACATTGAATGATTCATTGATTTCTCTAGAATCCGCAATCACACGTGCAGCCCATGTTGTCTCTTGTTGTGTGTCTCTTGTTATCTTCCCACAAACCACTGCGTAAACTGCTGCAAAGCCTTTTTTTTGTTCATCTTGGATGATTTATTTTGTTCAACAAAGTGATATTTTCCTCTTTATTGATGAAGTAGTATACTTCATCAATCTCATTTAGATAGAAGGGAGATCATTTGAGTTATTTCCAGACAAAGAAAATGTTTCCCTTAGGCCTGCAATAACCATCTGATGCAAAATATTTCTGACACAGACCTTAATCATGTTTGCTGTAACCCAGATTTAGATGAATGACTCAATAACTCCAATGCATATCAATGTAATCTGAAAACAAATATCGGCGAGATGCAAACAAGTAACACCGTGTTCACAACATATCCAGCACAGTGTAAACCAAGAGCTGTAGCTCCTTATGACTCATGGAATAATAACCTTGACTGTAGACCGCCAGGCTGTCCAGTTCATTGCTCCCCAGGGTGGAGCTCTGTCCCTGGGTTGTTTGGGGTTGTTTGGATGGGTAGGGGCATACAGCTTGGAAACCGCAGGGTTATATCACAAATCAAAAGTGGAGAATGATTTACTCAGCAGACAACAGAGAGAGATAGTGTGTGTATGTGTGTGTGTGGTTGTGTGTGTGTGTGTGTGTGTGTGTGTGTGTGTGTGTGTGTATGTGTGTACGCGTGTGTGCGTGTCTAGGTACTTTCTGCCGCTGTACCTGCAGTGTAAGGCTCTTTCGTGATGGCCGTCGGCTGTACAGTTGCTTGGGCCCCTTTACCAGTATGCTTACTGAACGCATTGTGTATTGTGCTGCCATTTTTTATTTCTTTGATGCAGCAGAAAACTGATTAAACCTATATGTTGCATGCCTTTTGCTGTGCATGACAGCGAAAAGCTTTTATTTGATGCCGTTTTATGATGAATGCAGCTTTTTCCCAGTTATTCATTTCTCCAGTCATGTGGCACTGTATTTTTTTGTTTTCATCGAGACAACAGTTTTTGGTCATCAAAAACGCTAACTAAGCGTGGCTCCTTGCTGAGCTGCTTAGTGCTTGAATGTATTTACTCATCAAGCTCACTACCTTTACTACCTCAGTGCTCTCTATTCCCATACGGTTCTCACACAGACTCCTCTCTCTCTCTCTCTTTCTCTCTCTCTCTCTCTCTCTCTCTCTCTCTCTCTCTCTCTCTCTCTCTCTCTCTCTCTCTCTCTCTCTCTCTCTCTCTCTCTCTCTCTCTCTCTCTCTCTCTCTCTCTCTCTCTCTGATAGGCCAGCCACACAGGAATGCGCTCCTACATTTACAATAAGAACTCTGTGATTGGCTCGCAGGCGGAACACTGCGGGATGCGAACGTACTTCTTCAGCGCCGACACACAGGAGGACCTGACCGGCTGGATACGAGCCATGAATCAGGCCGCACGCATGCAGCAGAGCCACACGGTCAAAAGGTCTGTTGTCCTCCCCTCCACAGGAAGGTTGTCCACGAGTCGTCCTCAGAAAGGGTGTCGTTCATGAGGTTCTTTCTAGAGTTCAGTTTAAAGTAGAGCATGGTTCAATGCGGTGTGTTTCACATTTTCAGCCGTATCGATCGGATCGGCATCGTCTTTTCTCCGTCTCTTTCGCTCTTGGATAAAAACACCATCTTGTCCTTGGGCCCTAGTCCATTAGCACTTAGATTCAGTTTCAGTTTCAGTACTTGATACATCCCGGAAGGGAAAATCGTTTGTCACAATGGCTCTGCTCAAGATGGAATATAATAATAAGAATATAGGATACAAAATAACATGCATGT
This sequence comes from Lota lota, assembly GCA_026745465.1. NCBI lineage: Eukaryota > Metazoa > Chordata > Actinopteri > Gadiformes > Lotidae > Lota > Lota lota. Next base: position 12,465,167 of record JACYXH010000659.1, on the reverse strand, counting down.
AAAAGATATACACAAATATTGAAAACATAAATATAAATGCATTAATTAATGAATGCAGTAATGAAGTCAAAACCAAATCATTGTTTCAAACCAGTAGTAGTTGTGTTTTGTGCATAAAAACAGACACATCTAATCATTGTTTCATACCAGTAGTAGTATGTTGTAGTGCATACAGACACATCTAATCAGCACAACAGGAGCTCCCAAAGTGTTTAATTTAGGAAGCGTGTGCATCAGGTCACCGCTAGGTCATGGGTTATAAATACATTGTACCCTGTATAGAGCCAACTAAGTTAAATACCTTTAGCCGCGTTTCCACCGCACACATATTATCCTTCCGCTAATACTCTACTAGTATAGTTCAAAAGGTACTACACTTACTGTAGCTCCCACCAATTTTTCTTTCATCCCTCATGTTTAATTTTTCATGTTGATATAGTGTTGCAACATTGTTTTTCTACTGTGGTTCAATGCAGCCTGGAGAAGCACTGTTTGAGCCAGTTTAAAGGTGAAATATCCCCAGCCTCCATGGGCCTTATATGGGCTGAGCAGTAGTAAGATACAGTCTGATCCATCTCTTGTGAGTACTATTGCACTGCAGTGGGCTGCAGCATCCATTCTGTCCTCAGCTATCCAGATAGGAACAGGCATGTATGCTGCAGAATCCACATAGGCTATGCAATGCAATAAAGAATCGAATGCTGTGATTGTCACTGTGGTAACCTCATTTTAACGTTTAAGACTGTTAAATAAGCTGGGGTACACTTTTGATAATTTGAGGACACAATTCCTTTATATTATTTTCCTTGATTGCCATCTTGTGGTCAATGTTGCTTACTACCGCTAATTCTATTTTAAACAATTTCCTTTTAAATGATCACAATATTGAAATAATACTTAACTCAAACCGCTATCAATTGTTGAGGTTAAATAGTTTTTATCGTATCCTGTGTTTAATTATTGTTTCCCTGAGGTATTAGTATTTAACTTGAGTTATTCATATAAATATACCCTTTCAAAAATATCGGAAGGAAAGAAGAAATGGTTGTTAATCCCTTGATTGATTATGCAAAAATCATAGTTTTAGTCAAATACTGATGATTCAGGAACTCCACTATTGGTCTTCTTAAATGACACATCTTTGCTGTAACAGATTGAAGAGAGACTTGGCATACCCCAAGCTATTAGTTTAAAACAAAATGGCTGTCATTTCTAATCACCAGGGATTCTGTCTGTGTGGCTTTCTCTGTCAAGAGCTCTTCGTTTTTTTTTTTTTTTTTTAAAGAGTGTGGGTGTTAAACATATTGAAATGCTCCCTATGGTGCCTTCGTCCCTCCACAGAGAGATTAGCAAAGATTCAGCTGTAGATGTAACTTCTTCCCTCTCTGGAGTGGAACATTACATGCAGCATGTCATGAGGTTAATATATCAGTGGCCCATTGTGGTTAATGTTACTCCATCTGTCTGTTGCAGGAAATACTGCGCTCTGTCGCTGTAGTTTGGATTAAGAGTAAGCAAGCAGCCTGTTTGATTAGTTAGATCGAAGTGTGTTTCACAAGCTGTACCAACACCCTTTGTGACATTACCTGTAATCTAATAATATAGGTACAGGTAATTATGGGTAATGACTGTCCCTCGTGTCAGGACAGAATTAAGGAAGAGAGCTATTCATTTTTCATGTTCCCTCACCCGGACTAACTCAAACATACTTGTATATCCTATTGACAATTTGAGACGTTTACAAGGACCACAGACCTGGACCGTCTGGATCATTGTCGTTGCACTTGACGTTTAATGTATCATTGTGTTTATTGTTGATTCAAATATATTTTAATCTAAACAAGACTCACCCGGTTAAATAAACGTTCAATATATCTGTCCCCGAGAGAACAGATAAACGCAGAAGTTGCAGTTCTACGAGAGATCGCTGCCAATTCAAGTACGAATGTCCTGACGAGCATTGGTCTCTCTGGGTTCCAGAGAGGTGGAGAGGCCTGAGAAGGCAGCGGTAGTACAGCAACAAGCCGTCCCCCAGAGCCATCACTCCAGCGGTGGGAAGCAGAAGACGGGCCAGGTGGACGCCCCGCACCGAGCCGAGAGGGAGGAGCCTCAGGATAACGGCGTCCGATTGGCCCCCGGCGAGGAGGTTCGGTACGGCCTGGAGATCCACGGGAGGCCCTCCCAGCCCGCCACCGGGGAGGAGGGGAGGCTAGAGGGCCCCGGCCCCAAGAACGGCCACCCGACCGTGACCCATGTGTCGCTGCCCTCGGAGGCCAATGGGAACGCGGGGTACAAGCGAGGCCCGGGCCCCCGGAATAGCACGGAGAAGGAGGTGCAGAGGAAGACGGCGCTGGCTCAGGTGGAGCACTGGGTCAAAGTTCAGAAAGGGGACCCCCCCATGAGGTCAGCTTCATGAATTTGACCCACACAAATGACCTTTTTAGGGTCTATGAATCACGCTACAATAAGTAAATATGCACACGAGTATATCAATTAAAATGTTGATAAGCGGTGAATAAGATCCTCTAGTGGCTTTTTCGGGAGAGAATGTAAACGTATTTATCGTCATTCGCACATATTTCACTTGAAGTTAGCATTGACATAAAGAGTCCTTCTGATACTCCCTTGTCACATACTCCCCCCCCCCCCCCCCCCCCCCCATGTCCCCGTAGCGCGCCGTCGGCCGAATACCACCTCCCCCGCCGGACGCCGCCCACCAAGCCCAAAGCCAACGGCGGCGCGGCGGACCCCTCCCTCCCCTCCCTCCCCTCCCCCTCCTACCTCTCCTTGCCAAAGAGCGCCGCCCACCTCCCGCCCAGCGCCAGCTCCCCTCCGGCGGCCAGCAAGCTGACCAGCGACTACAAGTACGCCCACGACCGCCTCAGCCACTTCTGCATGTCCACGGACGAGCGGCTGGCCACCAAGGAGGGCATGGTGTGGCAGCTGTACGAGTGGCAGCAGAGGCAGCAGTTCCGCCACGGCAGCCCCACCGCGCCCATCTACACGCCGGGGCCGGGCTTCCTGGACGCCTCGGCCTTCCGCGTTACCGTGGAGATGCCCCGCTCCATCTCGGTTCCGCCGTCGCCCTCGGACCTCCAGCCGCCGCGCGTGCCCGCCTCCTTCAAGCCCCTGTCCCCCCGGAGGCCCCACACCCCGCTGGACCGCGTGACGGTGAAGCCCCTGGACGACGCGGCGGTGGCGCCCCCTCCTGGGGACAGCACAATGTCCCACTCGCCCAGGAACGTCTGCGCGCCGCTCTCTCAGGTAACTCGCGGGTCTAGGTGGGGGAGGGGGGTTTGTGTTTGTAGTTGTACCCTTCTGACGGGTCCAGATTAAATGCCGATATAGAGACCACATGCATCTCAAGATTTTTCACGATAATAATATTAATAATAATAATAATAATAATGATGATACGATTTCCTTTCCCTATTATGCATAAATGATGCAGGGCAGCCATCAAAAGTACATAAGCATGTTTACAAGAGAAAAAGACAAAGGTCTTTACCTAACCTGCTTAAAGCTTACGTTGCGTTAACCACATCCACACCTGCAGCCCGCACTAGTATTTAAGAAGTAGCTAACGTCTATCACACGATTCTCATAAACTTAGATAATGGGATGTGGTTCTTATTGACATTAAAGCTCAAATAATTGTACAGGTATTATGCAGTAATGTGTAAATAGTTATTATTATGGAGTTTCATTCTGAAGGTTTTATTTCTTTTCGTCACGGTTAATTATCTAACCTTAACAACATTCACAAACTTCACATTTTTTATGACAACCATTGTGAATTTTCAGGTGGCCTTTAACTTCATATAAAGGCTATGAATGCTGAGAGTCAGCATATGTCAAAGACACAATAACAGCCTCATGGCCTAGCTAGAGGGAAATCTGTTGAGCTCTACTTCTCTCTGTAGCCATCAAGACCGCCATCCATGAATGGGTCCGATCGTTTGTGTGATTAATGTAGATCTTAAGCCGGTCTTAAACACTCTTCAGACTCGGTGAACTTCGGAATGAACACAGCTGTGGTGGAAAAGAAAATACAGACATTTAGCTAAATCTTCAGGTTTAAAGTTAAAGGGATTTCCCTATTCTGCCTTCTCAAAGAGTCCGCAGAATCAGGGTAGTTGGTTGGCCACCTCAGTCTGTGAGCTATAAATATATGTCATCTTGGTAATATTTGTTGAATTGAACAATGCAGTGACATTTGTATCGGCAATTATCATAGTTACAATTTTATTTGTTGACAATGTCCTGTTGTGTTTACTGTGTTTATGAATGTACTGTATAGGTAATAATAGTCTTGTCAGTGTGCAATGAACAAGTTTGAATCACAAGGCAGACTCAAGGCAGATGCTTACATGGGTGTTATCTTAATCCGGTATGTATCGAATTAATAACTGGTCGTCTTCATTGATGCAATATCAATTATTTATTTATTTTAAGTTATTTATAATCACGGATACTGCAGAAATCCGATCTATACTTGGCTTGTCTCGTGAGGCGTTGTGAGTGAGAGAGCGTCAGAGCTCAGACGGGCACTTCCACCGGGAACACACTGGGAAAGCCTATTACTGGCATGGGACGGTGGTGAAACAGGACGATTCTCATGCAAGGAAAGCAGCAACATCTCAAAAGCACAAAGGTCCAGTCGTCCCCACAATTCTAATTTGAGAGCCTCCTCCTGATCCTCACGTGGAGGATGCGAAGGGTTGCTGAGCAAAACAAGGGGTCGCCCTGGGAAGATGAGCCCAGGCTCGGCATTCCCAGCGCACAACACTTTGAAGCTGATGTGAATCACACTGCATTTCACACAGTCCACGCCCAAGCCTTTTCCAACAGGTGGTGTGTGTGTGACTGTGTGTTTTAATTTGGCAAAGGCTCAACATTCCCTATGTTCGCCAACTCTCCCGCTGAGGTTCAGAAAACACACACACACACACACACACATGCAGACACAGTGCCACACCACCACGGGTTAGCGCTCAAAGTCTCGCCTGTCATCCACACCCAGCGCTGCCTCCCGACCACACCCTCCACATGTGAGAAACTCTCTGTGCACTCTGTCACCACATCAGCCAACACACACACACACACACACACACACACACACACACACACACACACACCAGCCCTTGTAACCAGAACGCTGGCTGTGCACAAGTAAACTGTCACATGCGCTCTGCTGCCTTGTTGTCATTGCCGCCTTCCCTTTACTGTCGCTCTAGGTTACTAATTACACACGTCTCCATGACAATTATACACAATTATGAAAAACAGTCCGCAGCGAGAGAGAGAGAGAGAGAGAGATTGGGTTTCTTAACAAAGTGTGAGGCAAGTGGCTATGCAGGGCCATTCCCGGGAGCAATGGGAACTAATTATAGTTGTCAGATGAACTTGAGTTTTGGTGAACCCAGCATGTTTAAGGCTGATGGGGCTCTGTGCGGCTAGCATGCCTGTGTGTTGGCGTTGCGCGGCACCTCTGAGGAATACCATTAGAGAGTGTGCGTTATTAACAGCGAATGCAACTAGCCCAGAGCCTCCTCCGCACACAACCTATAAACATCTCAACTCCATCTCAAACATCAGCAAGTGCTCTCGCTCTTTCTTCAGATCTTGGATTTGAATAAAAAACCTATTATGCAGCAAAAAAAATAGTGGCAGGGGAATCTCAGAGGGGAGGCTTCTCTTGCTGGTAGCAAACAAATGTTATTTTAAGAAAGCAGGTTTGGGATAATTTATGTGTAGTTAATTAAATCTCTTGTTGTTTGTGTCCTTTTAATGTTGTGCGATGGGCCTAGCCTTACTAATTCTGCGTGGTAAGCAAAAATGTCAAATTTCCCTAAGCCATCTAGCATCAGGAGTTACGCCACACCTTGTTCCAAGCTCAAACAGATCAAATAATGAGAGGGAGAAAATGAAAATGTGCTGTGTCCTTGGAATTCTTTGAACAAACTTATCAGGAATATATTAACTTGAGCCACAATATTAACTTGAGCAGACAACTTACTTTCATTATTTTGAACGAAATGAACGTGGAATTAGAAAGATGAGTGTTTGGAGTGCAAAAATAATTTTTTGTACTTAGAACAAAATTCTGCAATTCTACAATTCTGCAATTCTGTATGCCGCTTTCAAAGAGTGTTGTTGTTGTTGTTGTAAGTGCAGAGTGAATGTGTTGTGTGTCTCCACAGATGGAAAGAAGGTCAATGCCAGCCATGGGATACATCACACACACCGTCAGCGCTCCAAGCTTGCACGGCAAAACGGTCTGACTCTCCGCAATACACACTCTGCATGTCAAACTAAATGTGGCATCACTTTTTGAAATGCATGTGCCACTTAACATTACATAACTACTAATATACTGTTTGGGATTTTTACATGGTCAAATATATATATATATATATTTTTAAATCAACTTCTTGATCCAAAAGCAAAAGACTCCAGTCAAACTAATGCCCTGTAAAAGCAGTTATAAACAACCCCCCCCCCCACACACACACACACACACACTGCCTCTATGTGTCTGAAATGCACCAGTCTAATAATAAGTACAAACGTTCCAGCTCTTTCCACATTTAGAGCAGGTTATGATTAGGACCCACCCAACACCTTGCATGAACTGATGGAAGTCCTTGCAAAGTGACAAAATGAGCTCCCGCGTGTGGGCGACTCCTCTACCATTTGGCTCTCTCTCTCTCTCTCTCTCTCTCTCTCTCTCTGCTGCTGCCATTGTGCAGCCACTGATCACGTGTCTTGTAACCGGGTGGCATGGTTCTGAACGTCTGCTCCCTTGCATCTCTTGCCCTCTGTTGCCCGTAACGCCGGCCGGGCCTGGCTGCAGCCAGAGGAGCTGACCCTGCTCCTCATACAGCTCCGGAGGCACCAGGCCAAGATGGCTGGTGTTCTTAGCCCCACTGATGATTTTGCTCCACTGCCACCCCACCAGCAGAACGGCCTCCTGGGCCCAAGCCTTCAGGTCAGGGGCCCTTTAACCTCCGCCCCCCCCCCCCCCCCCCCCGCCCCCCCATCCCCCATCCTAACGTGCAACACTCTGCTGCCCTTCATTATCGTTGCATGGTGCTCCCATGCCAGCCCATCTCTCCTCTCCACATCCTCCATCAGACTGGGCAGTGTGTTGGCATTGCTTCCTTGTGTTTTGTTTGTTTTCATTCAATCTTTCAAGTGTTGAACAGATTCTAGCACTACGGACTGTACATTGCCATTTTCTGGTCTTTTTTCGTCAGGAACAGGAACTTTTTTAACAAACCATTGTCACAAAGTGTTCTGGCTTTGTGTGACTTCGTTCATTTGCATGTTGCTGGTGATCCTCAGATTAAAATGTCCCCTTCGGTCGGCGCAAACGTGACACACATCACAAACACATCTTTGATTTGGAAAGACACCAGTAACGTAATGCTGAGTCATGCACAACCTGTATCACCCCAACGGTATGTGATTCCCAGTAATGATGCGTTGAAGCGTTCTAAAGCCCCCTTTGGCTTTTGTCTCCCTGAGGACGTGTGCTTTGCTCTATCACCAGAAGACTGGGAAGGAAGCTGCATTGGAGCTGAGTAATCTCTATCTCCAGATATGTCCCCATGCTTTAGTCTTGCATTTTACACATTGGTGTACAAATCCCAATTCAAAACTACAGTCATACACATTTAAGGCCTCTCCTTTAGCTCTCATGTTTGCATGTATACATACAATGCTTCTTGTGCTGAAGACCGTTTCAATGTAAAAGCACTCGTGCATTGCATCAGGATGAATAAGGAATCTGTGCTTCGTTAGCACAGTCTTAAGTGTGGCCATGCAATGCTGGAGAAAAAACACTGGACAATGCCTTCAAGACACCCAGAATCCTTTGCAGCCTCATCACATTTGCTTTGTCTCTCCACTGTTCATTTAAAGGCTGACGATACATACATTCAACTGAAGAAGGACCTGGAGTATCTAGATCTGAAGGTGGGCCTCATCCTACACCCAGAACCCCAAATATCACGTTTCCTCTCCCCCCCAACCCCCACCGCTTCCCCCTAACCACTTCTTCTTCACCCTTTAGGCTTTCTCTTTCTAATGCTGGGAATGAAATTGATATCTCTATGTTTACTTGACAGCAGTAGTGACTTTAATGTTAGGAACACTTGCATTACCATGCACTTCAAATCAAACATTGAAATCTGTACCTGTGTTCTCAGAGTCCTGATGGCAATGTCTATATACAAATAATTTATAAATGAATACCAGTACTTTTATAAAAAAGTAACAGTAGATTCACATGCTTTTATTGAGATCGCACCACAATGTGGGATGGGCTTTTGCATGCACTCGATTGAAAAAAGGTTTCAAAACTTGATCTTAGGAATGTTGAGGTGAATTTAACTTCAAACCTATTGATTCAAACGGCATAGTGGCTGATGCTTAACACAGCTTTGCTACATTGATGTATCCCCTACATGTATGCTATATTTCACAACAATGCAAAGCTGTGGACTTGTATAAATGGTTTGTATGTATAGCATCACAAAATCGACCATCATAACCAACTGGGCAGTGTGTCGGATGTTTGCAGAGTGGAGGGGTGTGTGGTGCGGTCATCCCACCTTGTGCATTCATACACTTTCACTCTGTAACACCTCTTCCATTTCCTGTTTTCAAAACAGATCCAAAATATTGACCCGATGATTGTTTCAGTACACAGTGTGCTTGAAAACTCCACTCCGGGTTTTGGGTACAGTTGGAATGTAAGGATGGTGTGCATACAAAGAGAAACTCTCCCACTGCATTACGAATGGAATGTACCCACTCTGGCAATGTTCACTGACCGCAGAATAATATGTAATGTATTTCCACATGTCTTTTACATATATGACTCTGTTGGCCTGGTTGTCCATATGGGTAACTGTGATGTAGGATGGATTGTTTGGCAAGCGGCGCGTCCATGCATGCTGGTGTACACTGCTCCATGCCATGTATGTTCCATGTGTGTTGCAACCACACCCTTCATCTGAAAGAACAACACGACATGACCCAAGGGTGCTCTTTTAAAACAAATGTGCTGCTGTAACCGATTATGAAGGCAAACCCTCCACAGTATTTTACAAAGCACTTCTTTATGGCGATGAACCATACATTTGGGTAATCCACCGTGCTGTTTAAAAAACAACTCACTATTGTTTTCATAGGTTGTGCATCAAAAACATCCTTGTAGCATTAGTTAGAGTTCATAATCCCCTCCCTCATGGTTCAAATGGATCACAAAGCTGCCAAAACTGCCAAAGTAATGAGCAGCCAGGAAAGAGCAGCTTTGTGGTTGTCTGTCGTTCTGGCTTGCCTCAAATCAAAGATTGCAGATGCTGCCTCTTCATAAATAATTTCTGCATAATGTTTCATTATATTAGCTTCTGCATTTTTTGTGTCAGCCATGTGTTGTTTTTCCCCCCTTTATTTTAAAAGCCTTGCATAGTTCAAATGCATTCATTTTGACGTTGCGATGCAGCCTTACTGTATCCTGTTGCCTGAAATATCATGCGGTGAATGTCCTCAGCTTCTAGTGAATGACCGTGACAAAGTAGCCATCTATCTGTAAGATATTGCTACGGATACAATTTATTGTTTGAACAGGAATTGTTTGTGTCTGCTCAATACAGGTGACTGGACGTGAAAGCCTGAAGGAAAGAGCATTGAAACCCGTCAAAATAGCAGAAAGCGATGCTGATGTAAGTGAACTAAACTCCATCAGCCCCTACAGAGACTGATAAACTGATAAACAAGTGCTTTATTTCACTTCCTTCATCTCTTAAAGAATATTCTCCTTCACAAACAAGTCACTACAGAGAGACTGTTGTAGTGTGTGTGTGTGTGTGTGTGTGTGTGGGAGTGTCTATGTGTCGGATGTTGGTGTGTGTGTGTGCGGTTGTGTGTGTGTGTTCTTTAGTTGTGGTAAACAGAGGATGAAGAGGTATGGGTGTGTGTGTACACATGGTCACACTGTGGTGACATTTCTCCTCGCTGCACAGTGAGGACCTTGTAGGCCGACCACAGCTTTAACTTCCAGCACTGCAATTTAAAGGGAAAAATACATGTAATGGGACTTTTAGATGTTGGGCTGTTAAATTTTTCAGTTTGATTTGCCCGGGTCCTGCTCTTCTTCGTCTTTGTTTTGTGCTAAATAGAAGGTAAATAACATGGATGTCCTGTCTTTTCATCATTAGCATTGTTCTGCTTTAACAATTTATACAAAATTTTGCGTGAAATTGTTGGAACAATGAATATTTCATGCAATTAAAAACAACAATATAAGGCAGCAAAATAAAAACAGCTTAATTATTAATTGAACAGAATGATAAATAGAGCTGGAAAAAAATATGCACTCCGGAAAACACTGCAAGCCTGGCAGTTGTGTTGTTTTCATAAACACATAACCCATTTCTGGGAAAAACAAATATGCCATTCTAAATCAGAATGGCTTTCAAAAGAAAAAAAGAGTGAATTGGAAAAATGGATTTTTGATTATGATTACTCATAATGGGCATCATCACCACCCCGGCTAGTCGGTCTATAGCTTCTCTTTGATATCTCCCACTGCGCCGACGAGAGCTACAACTCCTCAGGGTATTTCACATAGATGAGCCATATTGACATATGGACACACAGAAGTCTGCAGTAGGGGATCAATTCGTCTTGTTATTAGAACACAGTTGACAGAAGTAGGAGAAGGAGGCCAATGCTGGATCTCCTCAGACACTAGCAGCAGGCTTCTGCTGTATCTCAGAAGAAAGCCTCTGTGAACAACAGCCTAGTTTTTGTTTAATTAGACAGTACTGTTATGTGTGTCTGTTTTGTGTTTTATTTAATCAGAGTGTAGACTGTTTGTAGACTGTTATGTGTATCACATCTTGTGTTTTATTTAATCAGAATAAAAACTTGTATGTGTTTTATTTAGTCAGACAGTAGACTTGTTTGTGTATCTGTTTTGTGTTTTATTTAATCAGTATTTGTGATGTATTTATCCTCGTCTAGGTGAAACTGAGTAGACTGTGTGAGCAGGACAAGATTCTTCAGGAACTAGAAGCAACGATACGCTCTTTAAAAGAAGACAAGGTTTGTGCCGGGACTTTATGTTGATTTAGTAGTTTAGTTTTACTGCATTTATAAATAAACCACTGTGTTTTGTTGTGTTTGCTAATGTTTTCTTAGTGTTGTGAAGTTGTTGTGCATGTTGTTTGGGTGTTGTGATGTTATGAGTTTGTGGTGATGTTGTGAATGTTGAAGTGTTGTTGTGAATGTTTGACGGTTGTTTTCCCCTGAGCAGGACAAGCTGGAGTCGGTGCTGGACGTGTCCCACCAGCAGATGGAGCAGTATCAGGACCAGCCGGCCCACGCTGAGAAGATCGCCTACCAGCAGAGGTTACTGCAGGAGGACGTGGTGCACATCCGCGCTGACATCTCCCAGGTGTCCACGGTAGGAAGTCCCACATTACTCCACCCGGTTCAACATGTCCTTCAAGGAGAAACCCCACACGACTCCACCCGGTTTAACATGTCCTTCAAGAAGAAACCCCACACGACTCCACCCGGTTTAACATGTCCTTCAAGAAGAAACCCCACATTACTCCACCCGGTTTAACATGTCCTTTAAGGAGAAACCCCACATTACTCCACCCGGTTTAACATGTCCTTCAAGGAGAAACCCCACACGACTCCACCCGGTTTAACATGTCCTTCAAGGAGAAACCCCACACGACTCCACCCGGTTTAACATGTCCTTCAAGAAGAAACCCCGCACGACTCCACCCGGTTTAACATGTCCTTCAAGGAGAAACCCCACATTACTCCACCCGGTTTAACATGTCCTTCAAGGAGAAACCCCACACGACTCCACCCGGTTTAACATGTCCTTCAAGGAGAAACCCCACATTACTCCACCCGGTTTAACACGTCCTTCAAGGAGAAACCCCACATTACTCCACCCGGTTTAACATGTCCTTCAAGGAGAAACCCCACATTACTCCACCCGGTTTAACATGTCCTTCAAGAAGAAACCCCACATTACTCCACCCGGTTTAACATGTCCTTTAAGGAGAAACCCCACATTACTCCACCCGGTTTAACATGTCCTTCAAGGAGAAACCCCACACGACTCCACCCGGTTTAACATGTCCTTCAAGAAGAAACCCCACATTACTCCACCCGGCTTAACATGTCCTTCAAGGAGAAACCCCACATTACTCCACCCGGTTTAACATGTCCTTCAAGAAGAAACCCCACATTACTCCACCCGGTTTAACATGTCCTTCAAGGAGAAGTCCAAACGCCTCCACCCAACACCGACTCACAAGCTCTCCCCAACACAGACCATAGTAAACGAGAAAAGTAGACACAAAACAAGATGTAATATATAATACATCTCTGTTCATTTATTTAAAAAGAAAAGGCTCATTTGAGAAGAACATCTCAATGGGCATCCTGGCAAAGATAAGCATCAGAAGTTCAGTACAATCGTTTTACAGACAGCCCATATATGGCAATATACAAAAAAAGAAAAACTAAACAAATAACAGCAAACATAAGTTCTCAATCAGTCCGCAGTGCATTAGAAAGGGAAACATGTGGCATGTTGCTGTGGCGTGTCCTGCAGGAGATGGAGAACGCCTGGGGAGAGTACAGCCGTCTGGAGAGCGATGTGGACTGGCTTCGCTCAGCCTTGCAGGCCCAAATGAACCGCAATGACATCTCTCAGGTCTGTGGCTGGAAAACACTGACACACACACACACACACACACACCCCTTTCAGGTCTGTTTCAGTATAACACTGACACACACATGTACAAACACACACAAAGACAAACACACACAGACACACTATCTCTCAGGTCTGTGGCTGGAAAACAATGACACACACATTGCACACAGATATACATACACACACCAATCTGCATGCACACACACACACAGACACACACACACACACACACCAAATGCTTACCGCACCTGCCTATGTGTGTTTGCAACTTGATTTGCGTATGTGTTTGTGAATGTTTGTGTGCATGCGTGTGTGTTTGTGTGCGTACGCGCAAGTGCATGCGTGTGTGTTTGTGTGCGTACGCGCAAGTGCATGCGTGTGTGTGTTTGTATGTCTTCATCCGTACGTGCCCGTCTATATGCCCTTTTCTACATCCTCTACTGTCCTTGTACGAGCAGCAGGAGAAGGCTGAGCTGAAGAAGGAGCTGTGGAGGATGGAAGACGTGATGGCGGGCCTGAGCTCCAGCAAGGCCAACTACAAAGTCACCCTCTCCTCTGTGACCAACCCAGGTGAGAGGAGAGCTGTTTCCGCCACCCCGACCCACACGCACTGGGACCCACAGAGAGGTAGAGACGCTCAAATGAACACATTGTATATTGTTATTTACTGAGCCACGTCTTAAGAGGATTTTTCTGTCAAGCCTGATGGTTGGACAATAAACAAAACCCGAATCTGAATCTGAATGAATGAAACACAGGTTAAAACACGTGTTCTAACTGTATGCTGTATGCAAGGTGCCATGCTAATTCAAAGGAAGTGCCGTTCATTCAAATGATACACTTGGGTCCCAGGCCTTGAGAGGCTCCTCACGGGAGATAAAAAGCTAAAAATGAAAAACATGAAAATGGTTTGTATGTCTGTGTACACATCACTCCCCAGAGAGGAAATTTGTGCCTTCCGTTTCGGCATCAGCAGTGCCTTCTGGGTGTGGTAGTCCGTCTGCTGTGGAGATGAGGCAATCCCAGCAACAGCAGCGACAACAACATAGCCCCCACCTAAGTCCCACGAGCCCCAGCCCTAGACCCGGGCAACAGCCCCTGCTACACCCCACCGCACCCATCACCACCAGGCTAATATGGGTAAGTTACAGGAAGCCAGGTTAGAGGAGGAGGTAGCATCACTATCTAATACCTCAATGTAAGTCCTGGACATCGTCAACGCCTTATCCATAACCAAACACCATTTAAGATTGCATTCATTTGTCATTTTAATCTCATAGTTGATATGAACAGATAAAATAAACTCACATAAACCAGACCAGGAAATGTGTGCTTATATACAGTCAACACTCTAAAAAGGTTCACCATTAAAAGGTGAAATGTTTGAAATCTAAATGTGAACCAATCTACCCAAAAAGTACATTAAGTTGAGACAATATATCAATTTAAATAATTTATGGAAACTTTTCACAAAGGTAACGTCATAAGGCAAACACACAAGCAGCCCCTAGCAATAATGACATTATTGTTAACCTACTACAATCCCCAGCATAGAGAGCAGAATAGACCCTTTACACAGAGGCATCGTCGTAGGACCAACACAGGCGTCACTCATAACTCTGATTATGGGTCTGCTTCGTCTGTAGTAGACTAAAACTAGTGAAGATCACACACATGGACCATGTGCCCTGGTACATGAAAGCAGCACACCCATAATGAGTATTATGAGGAACACCTGTTTTTGTCCTACGATGACACCTCTGTGAAAAGGGTCTATGGACCGTGACTGGTTACTTCACTGGTCTGGTATTTATACTGGTGCACTTTGGCACACTTCCATCAAAAGACCCATCATTAGTTGTATCAGTCACACCTGTGTACCCTCCTATGACACTTTTTGTAAATAAGGTGAATCGACGTTGTACATTAACTATACAATAACAAACATTGGTTTTTAAATGCGCCGTATCATTAATAATGACTGATTGTATTGATCGTTGCTGATTTATTGTTGTGAAATGTACAGCGACCGAAATAGAACACTTAATTAATCCTGTGATGGAAAAGCAGGAGTTACAGCAGCAATTGTTACAGTGCAAATCAAGCCAGAATAACAATAACGTGCAGATAAGATAACAACATAACAAACAACAACATCTATGGCTAGCTATTGGGTTTGTAGTTGGGTCTAGTAGAATAAATAATAAAATACACTTTATATTTACATAAATCAATGAATGAGCTTTTAACCTGGGCTGATGATGGTGTGTGCAGGGTGAGGAAGATGCCCCGCCCAGACCCCCCCTACCTCAGCTTTACAGTCCAGATGAGCACCCCCCAGCTGTGCCCCCGTTGCCCAGGGAGACCAACGTCATCAGACACACATCTGTACGAGGCCTCAAGAGACAGTCAGATGAACGCAAGAGAGACCGAGAGACCGGCCAGTTCACCAATGGAGACGGCAGGGTATGTGTGTGTGTGTGTGTGTGTCTTTGTGTTTGTTGTGTGTATTTGTCTACCGTGACCATAACTTCCTGTCCTGTGTCCCAGTTGGAGATTAGGTGCTTCCTCAGTGAGCCTGAGCTTCTGGGCATTGGTGGCGCCGGCAGCCACATTGGGACTACGACATTAGCTCGAGACGGAGGTTACCAGACCTTACCTAGCAGAGGTAATAGGACGATGACTCCAATACATGTCCATTGACCACACGTGTCCATGACAGAAGATGCTGTGCAGTTTAAGTCAACTTTTAGTGACACACTCATAATTTACAAAGGGAATAGTTTGGGCTGCAGTGATGACTTCAGATTCAGAGTACTTTATTCATCTCGAAGGGAATTGTCCGAATTCTCTGCTCACGATTGAAAATAATAATATAATATACAAAAGAAGATAAACTAGAAAAGTCATAATATAAACAGAAAAGAAAACTGTCAGGAATAAACATATGAAATATAGAAAAGTATGCATGTACATAAAGACAGAAAACTGAGCCAGGAGCTGTTGTTGTTTACTGGCTGTCCCCTCAGGAATGTCTGGCTCTTCTTCTATGGTGAATCAGTCCTCCAACATATCTTCCTACGTGACCATCAGACGGGCAGCCTCTGCTGTAGGCTGGAAGGTAATCTTCAGAACCATCATGGTCTACAGACCACTGGCATCCAATTAAAACACAGCATTAAGTATACTTAAGTCTTGCGATTAAGTGAATACAACTTACATTATCCATTGTAACAACTGTGCTGCATATCAGCAACATGCAAATGCACTTTTAACTTCTGTTTCTAACATTCTTTCAATATTTTGGTTAGATGTGTTTTTTGTGAGATTTTTTGGTCACTTTTGAGTAAACCTACCTTCAGTCAAGTCAATACAGAGGACTATTGTGACATTCTGTGAGGTGGCTCTGTATCCTGAATGAGCCGTTCCACCTTCTATGGTTCTCTGTACGCCCTGTTTTTCCTTCCTCACTCAATTTCCTTGTGTTATTTATTTTGGTGTAGTTCTTCCTTGACTGACGGCATAGTGTGCCTGACTGAACCGATTTAATTTAAATTGGATTTGTACACAACATATCCAATCGACACTGACGTCAATTCAGTTATGTCTGTAGCCCTCATCTTAAATGTGCTAAATGTGTCTAAAATATTCATTGTTAATGCTTCTTACTTTTGCTTTTTTAACTAAAGTTTTGTAATCTCTGCCCATAGTGCATGTTTTATCAACATGCCCTCTCTACTAGTGGGTTCTCTAGCCTAAAATATACACCTTTATCTCTCTCTCTCTCTCTCTCTCTCTCTCTCTCTCTCTCTCTCTCTCTCTCTCTCTCTCGCTCCCTCTCTCTTTCTCTCTCTTCCTCTCCCTCTCTCACGCTCTCTCTCGCTCTCTCCACCTCCCTCTCCCGCTCTCTCTCCCTCTCTCCCCCCCCCCCCCCCCCCCCCCCCCCCGCCATCCCAGGAGAGACCCAAGAGTGCCTTGGAGCGTCTGTACTCGGGGGAGCCGGCACTGCAGCAGAATCAGCAGCAGCTCCGGGGCAAGATGAGCGCTGACGAGCAGCTGGAGAGGATGAAGAGGCACCAGAAGGCGCTGGTCCGCCAGCGCAAACGCACCCTGAGTCACGGAGACGCGCGCCCCCACGGGTCGTCATCCCGCGCCGCCGCCGCCTCCTCCTCCTCCTCCTCTTCGGCGTCCACGCAGCGACCACTCTCAGCAGACCTGGGCTCTGTACGTTACTAGCAGCGGGTATCGCACACACACAAACAAACAAACCAACAAACGACACGCCTCTCTCTCTCTCTCTCTTACTCTCTCTCTCGCTTTCTCTCTCTCTCTCTCTATCTCTCTCTCTTTCTTACTCTCTTACTCTCTCTCTCTTTCTCTCTCTCTCTCTCTCTCTCTCTCTCTCTCTCTCTCTCTCTCTCTCCCTCGCTATCTTTTAAACACAACGTCCCATGGACCACATCATGGACTTAATACTGGAGATTACAGTTGCGTGCACCCCCCCCCCCCCCCCCCCCCCATTCACCCACCCCCCGCTCATCATAGTGGGTCTCGCTTTTGAATTACTTGTAAAACAAAAGAATTCGTTGGTTTGATGAGCGACGTGTAACGGTTGTCATACATGTGTTTTTTTAAGACCTATAGCACAGTTTAAAACTGTTAGAACTATCTGTTGATAATGTTGCTATTATTCATCAAATGCTACATTGATAAAATGAAAAACTGATTAATGCGATGACATAACAGGAAACAGGTAACAAATTGCATGCAATAACGCACTAACAAATGCATATCATATTCTATCTCAGTACACACAACTTCCGACATCATTCATGGAATGTCTTGATTTTTTCAACCCATATTTATTCTTTATGATTCTTAACTGTTGAAGTCATATCGTTGTTCTC